>JAJGOT010000430.1:267500-312500 GCA_022457155.1 Cladopsammia gracilis
GCCAGCATTTTGTCAGATCTTCAATGCCATTTTGGCATAATTATATTCATAGGCTGCAGGTACCTGGCCTATTAATTAAAGGAGAAATGTTAAATTAACCCTTCTGATAAATTTTTAATTCTGCACTAACATAGGATAATATGAACATCAATAATTTACGGAGATAATTGGATTATGGCGTGAGTGTAATGCCATACGAAGAAAAAAACAAAGCTACAGTAGTATTGAAAAAGGAGTTAAATACTTATCTTGAAGCAAGGGTCCAACCGACGAACAGGATTAATCTCCTTGCGGGTCGCGGAATCGGTGGCAGAATATCTCAAAGAAACTGGAAAACCACTGGAATGACCACTTGTCAGGGTTTTTCTGCCGGGACGGGGACGCCGGCGTTTATCCTTTGTAACCTTCCCTGGTGAGAATCTGAAGGATCTTTAAGGATCCTTAAAAATCTGCATGAGGATCTGCGGGGATCTTACTGAGGATCTTAATAAAGATCTTTGAGGATCTTTTAAATTCCTGTAAGATCCTCAATAATCTTGCCAAGATCTTCAAGGATCCTTTAAATTTTTGGCAAAGATCTTCAAGGATCTTTAAAAATCTTCAAAGTTCTTTGCAAGATCCTTTAAAGGATCTTATTAAGATCCTTGAAAGATCCTTATAAATTCTTGAGGATCTTAAAGGATCCTTGCAAAGATCCTCACAACGGATATTTTGCTAGGATCATTTTAAGATATTCATCAATTCCTTAAGGATCTTTGTAAAAAATTCTACAATAAATTGCAGATGAAGAATCTTTGAGGATCTTTCAAAGATCCTGTGAGGATCCTTTAAAGATCTTTATCTTTAAGGATCTTTGACAGGTCTTTGAAGATCTTCAAAGATCCCTGAAGATCCTGTGAGGATTTTCACCAGGGTTCCTCCTTGCCTTCCCTTCAGCTTGGTACATTCTTTTCTCATCGTCCGAGTTTGAAGCAAGCTCATCTGACAAATATTCGTTAATGGTCAACCAGCAGTACTCGCTTTGATGTGTTTCGAAACTAACTTGGTACCTGATTAAAGAGCCACTTTAACTTTTTCATATCAATTCATGTAAGGCATGGTCCATTTGTTGCTGATTTCCTTTCCTCTTACATGTATAGTTCTCCCGGCGAGCCTTTTTAAAAGCCTGTTGGACAGTCGAACTATTTTCCTCAGAGAAACGCTTTGAAAATTCGCTAAGCCAAGATTCAATAACTTGCGTAAGTTTATCAGTTAAAGAAATAATCGAAACAGAAACAGAAGACTGAATAGCCACGCTTATAGATGGATCCACAGCTTTGATGCTTGGGCCAGCACATGCTCGTGTTTCCTCAGTGTCGTTCATGTTAAAAAAAAAGTGGTGCGGTGAAGATTATGTGACCAACGTATTTTATACACACCATTTACACTTCAACATTACATACAAGTAACATCAACAAGAATTAGAATTATTTCCATTTACAGTAGGTGTTTGAAAGTCTCTTGTTCTATCCATTCTGTCGAGACAAGAGCAGGTTCAAGGTTTTTGTGTTGTCGCACCATTTTTTTACATGAACGACACTGAGGAAACATGAGCATGTGCTGGCCCTTCTATAAGCAGATCCTTCTCTAAGCGCAGCTATTCAGTCTTCTGTTTCCGTTTCGATTAGTTCTTTAACTGATAAACTTACCTAAGTTATTGAATCACGGCTTAGCAAATTTTCAAAGCGTTTCTCTGAGGAAAATAGTTCGACCATCCAACAGGCTTTTAAAAAGGCTCGCCGCAAGAACTATACATGTAAGATGAAAGGAAATCAGTAATAAATGGACCATGCTTAACGAATATTTGTCAGATGAATGGAGTTAGTTTCTAGAGAAACTGTGGTGCTGCGTTGGTGGGGGGATGAAACACGAGAATTTAGTTTTATCGACTGAGTCGATAAGGTAAATTGACCACTGTAAAAAGATTCAAATAGCTGACGTTTTGAGTCCTAGCCCTTCGTCGGAGCGAATCCGGCGCTCGAAACATCAGCTATTTGAATCTTTTTATGGTGGTCAGTTTACCTTATCGACTCAGTCCATAAAACTAAATTCTCGTGATTTGTCAGATGATGTGTCTCGTGATTTGTCAGATGAGCTTGCTTCAAACTCGGACGATGAGAAAAGAATGTACCAAGCCGAAAGGAGGGCAGAGAGGAAGATTACAAAGGATAAATGCCGGCGTCCCCGTCCCGGCAGAAAAACCCAGACAAGTGGTCATTCCAGTGTTTTTCCAGTTTCTTCAAAACATTCTGCCACCAACTCCGCTACCCGCAAGGAGATTAACCCTGTTCGTCGGTTGGTCACTCAAAGATCTGATAACATGCTATCACCTGCCTGTGCATAAGATTTTATATTGTGAAAAACCTAGTGCAAACTACATGTAAAGCTCGTTTTTAATAACAATTTAAAGGCAATATGAATACCATAAAATCCCAGTTATACATGTTTGCCCTGGGCTTATACAAATTTTTAAGAGTTTATACACAACTGTAGGATGGTAAGCACAAAATATTGTGATACAGTACTGTTCAATTATTTCAGTCAGTTTATGTTCTTTACATGCATGTAAAGAATTGTTGTGGAGATGTGGAAGCTTACATCCAGAAGGGGTTATAACTGGGAGAATTTTGTGGGCCTATAACCGGGTGGGCTTATACATGTACATGACCCTTGCAAAACAAATCCGTAATATTCTAGAAATATCTAGAATTTTTCTAGAATTTTTACAGAAATAATTTCTAGAAATTTCTAGAATTTTCCAGTTTTCCATTCTAGAAAATCCTAGAAAATTCTAGAATGTTAATGAAACATGCTAATTAGGATAGAAATTTCCAGATTTGTTCCAGAAATGTTAAATTGGCAACAATTCCAGTTTCTTCCACTTTTTTCCAGCTTTTTACAAAATGTTGGATTCTAGATTTTTCTAGAATTTTCAAGAACTCAGATGAGCTTATTGCAACTCTTAGTCAGAATCATTCCAGGATTTTTCTAGAATTTTCCAGTTTCTCATGTATTCAGGTAATGCATTTAAGGCCCCGTCCACACGTATCCGGATATTTTTGAAAACGGAGATTTTTTCTCCGTATTCGAAAACATCCGCGTCCACACGGACCGTATTACAATCGTATTTGCCCGTCCACACGTATACGCGAAAATTTTTCGAATACGCTAGACTTCACATGATGAGCATGCGCAGGCTACTGGCACATGCGCGCTGTGAGAAGCATAAGCCCGCGAAAATCAAAGAGTTTGCCGCCATCTTTGTTTTGACGTCATCGTATTCGAAAACCTTCGTTCTCGACCGTCTACACGAATACGATAAATCTCCGTTTTTAAAAATCTACAGTCTGGAGAGCGTATTCAAAAACCTCCGTATTTGTTGCCGAAAACGCCGTTTACGTGTGGACGGGAGGTGCAAACGAAGAAAAAAATCTCCGTTTTCGAAAATATCCGGATACGTGTGGACGGGGCCTAAGGTTCTCCTACCTCCATTCCAGAATTTTCCAGCTATTTACCATACAGAAGACATTTCCCCCCCCTCATACAGGTTCTGGGTATATTCATTATTTTAGTCGTCAGAAAAAAAAGCAACTGCAATGACTAAACAATCAATGCACATGGCTTTAATTAAATCAACTTGGTGAGCAATCTTCAAAGCAAAATACATGTACAATAGTTATCATACCACTAAACTTAACCATGCTTATTATGTTTACTTGATAATTATTAGTTTAGCAATCTACAAAAAACGGAATTTTTTTCTTGTTGATAAGAAAACATCAACCTTGCTTATAATTGTTGTGGTTTTGTTTTACTTTTGCATTTTTTTTTCTGTTTGGCTTCGTCTTGTTATTTTCTTTATTTGACCTCATTTTATTCAGGAAAACGCAGAGGTCTTTCCTAACAGAGGATTTTGTCGAGGTGGCAAATTTCTTCTTCACAATACCTGTAAAAGAGAAACAGCAAACCATAAGTAACATTAGTGCATGCTTGTACAATAATGTGAAGGTTAGGTTACTCAAATTATCACAGGCATTAATTAAAATTAAATTCATAAACAGAAAAAAGGTTCTTCGTGAAATTCAAGGTGTAACTGGACACAGACTCTACATGTAAAACGGACACTTGGTGGCAGTCCCTTTCAATTATGATCTCTTTACCTAATAACTGGAATGACTGTGTAAGATAGAAACCTCTCTAAAACAGACAATTGACACTTTGTAACAGTCAACAGACACTTGTGAGGTGTATTTTCTGGTGAAAAATGCTTTATTTTAATTAGAACAGAATAAGAAATGATTAATATGATGACACACAAGGTTAGAGGTAATGCTACATGTAAATAACTTACTTTCTAAATGGTCTCTCCTTCTTGGGCTTAGTGCAGGTCTTGCCTCATAATCTTTGTTACACTGGAAGCCAGTGACTGATGATCTGCACAGTTCTTCAACTGTAAACAGCTGCTGGGCAAGTTTTTCTGTTGCTGATTTTGCATCAGATTGATCCTCTGTTGTGCTGACTAATACGGTGGCCCACAAGTGTCACGGCAAATTAAAGTGCACGGCAAAATAAAAAGAAGCCACGGCAAGATTCAAAGGGTACTGACATTTCGTTATTTCACTTTTGCCGTCGTTTTAATTTGTCGTGACCCTTCCGGGCCGATATCACGGCCCACAAGTGTCACGGCAAATTAAAGTGCACGGCAAAATAAAAAGAAGCCACGGCAAAAAGATAAAAACTGCGTCAGGATACTTGGATGTCACAGCAAAATACAAATCAAAATGTCGTGGGTCCTTTCTAACAGTGGCAGCAGTCATCGACGTACAGCGGTTGATATAAGGCACTTAGCATGCGCCGTGGACTTCGAAAGCACGAGGTACTTCTACGTTCTAGCTTCTTGAACGAGATGTTTTGTGCTAATTGTGGACGTGAAAGCGATGGAAATGCTGGTTTTTGTAGCAAATGTGGGCATGGTAAGTCAAAACAATACCTTCGGTTCAGTGTCATGCATTTCACGAAGAACAAATTGGTCATGCTTACCCGGGCTTCGTGGCTGAAAATCTTCAAATAAACCATCAAGGGAAATTGTTTCTGTGTTAACTGTAGACCTATTGTTACCAGGAGATCACATTGGGACATTTTATAAGGACAGAATCCATAACAATTACATTTACTTTTATATATTATAAATCCATATTTTATTATAAATTTTATATCACTAATCAACATTGTAATAGCATGAAGACTTAAGTGATATCGCTCCTCATATTTCTCATATTTCTCTCTTTGTGGTCTTACCGTTCCTGTTGAGGGAACTTTGAGTACTCTAGTAAATTATACCCCTTAAACAATAATAAAAAAATAATACTGTAATGTCACCATGTTATATTGTCTACTCAATTTGGTTACTTACATTTACTATTTAACTCTTAATTAACAGAACTTAAGACAACAATTGAAAAACCATTTGGTCGGCCAGGTACCACTATCAAGTCATTTGTTGGATTTAAAACTAGTCTTGGAAGGCCAACTAAATCTCAGTTGAACAATACTAAAGGCAAAGGAAAAAATAAAAAGGAGGAAGGAAAAGAAGTAATAATATCTATTGGCCTCATGTTTTGGGATGGGGCAGAAGGGAAGCTAAAAAAAAAAACGAGGCAAGAAGATGGCTCTGCGAGTTGATAAAGATGATTGTTATATGGCACTTCTAGAAAAGGCACAAGCTAAATGGAAAAGTTTTCATAGTAACCTATATCAGGCAAATTCAGAGTATGTCTTACTACTTGAGGATGGCAAGGAAGCTATATTCCTACCAGGAACATCATGCAAGGAGTTTTTCTCTCTGTCTAAATACAAAGAGGAAATAATGAAAGATTACAAAAGGATAACATTATTCTTGTGCACAGAAGAGTACTTTAAGAGTTCTACCACCTACCACAGTGATGATGAAGGTGACCATAACACTGAAGAGCCAAACATTACCAACAGTAGTAGTTCACCACCCACCAAGAAGAAGAATGCTGGATGTAGTAGTGCAACTGCTGATTCACCACCCACCAAGAAGAAGAATGCTGGATGTAGTAGTGCAACTGCTGATTCACCACCCACCAAGAAGAAGAATGCTGGATGTAGTAATGCAACTGCTGATGATAGAGGGTCTTGGTTTGTTCTTGATGGACTTGATCGAATTTGCAATCAGGTTCGTAACTCCGAAGAGCCAAATATTGTCAATGGTAGTAGTTCACCAGCCACGGAGAAAACGAATGCTGGATGTAGTAGTGCAACTGCTGATGATAGAGGGTCTTGGTTTGTTCTTGATGAACTTGATCGAATTTACAATCAGGTGGAAAATATTGACAATCCACCATCATCATGTCAACCTGACAGTGCAGCAAGTATCGTTAAGATACTTGAAGAAAGAGTCGTGGCTGATGGCAAGATCTCTCTTTTTATCGTAATCAGAAAGGGTGTGTCTGTAAGGAGGGCTATTAGTTTGTGGCAGAGGGCTACAACAAAAGTAGATCCAATCCATGTAGTTCGTGTCAAGTTTATTGGTGAGGATGGCATTGATGATGGTGCTCTGGCAAGAGAATTTTTCTCTTCAGTCATTCCAAGTATAGGGGAAACGTTCTTCCCTGATGGTACTCCTGTTTATTCCACCAATGATCTGTATAACTACAAAGCAATTGGCCAACTAATCTCTGCGAGTTTATCTCAGGGAGGCCCGGCCCCAAATTTTGTATCTCCATGTGTATACGAGACATTAACCTCCAATGATATTGCCTTCAATAATCAAGATCTACACAAAAATCTGACAGAGAAAGAAGAAGCTTTGGTCGAGGATATCAAGAGTAATGTGTCTCTGCACCAAGACACAATCATAGAACACGGTTACACAGGCCCTATTGATGATTCTAACCTTGAAAATATTACCAAAGCTGTTATGGCCAGTATTATAAGCAGAAGAGCTGTTATGTTAAAGGAGCTGAAAAATGGAATGGGACTGTTTGGTCTTGATGAACTCATCTCGAAACACCCCGAATTGTGCAAAAGTCTATTTGTTGCAGGTGAGCAAGAAGTCGTTGATGCAGACTACTTGTTTTCATTGATGAAACCAGAGTTCTCGCCCGAGGGAAGTTCGCGTCGTCTCATTGAGGATGCTGTGATGGATCATTTCCAGGATTTCATCTTCAGCTTGGAAGACCAGGAGACCACATCTGGTTATGCAGAAGCTTTGGCATGGAAATCCCATCCTGGTATTTCTATGGATGATGATGACAACAATGAAAGTGATGATGCTATTGTTAAATTTAATGAAGCTGACTTAAGTCCAGCTGCAGTCATGGGTTGGTTGACAGGCCAACGACACAGAGATTTAACAACAAAATCTGTAATCTATGTAAGGTTTGATCATGATTGTTTGAAACGAAATCCTAAACATAGCATATGTTTTCCATGTGTTGGGGCCTGTGGGAGGGTAATAACCCTCCCAGTTACCCACATGTCCACCTCCGAGGCTTTTAAGGATAACTTTTTAATTGCATTTTGTAAGGGCCAAGCATTTTCTCTGTCATAAGATGATTTTATAGAATACTTTTGCTGTCTCGTCGATGTTCTATATATAGGGTTTTTTTCATTGCATTTTGTAAAAGGCAACCATTTTTCTTAAATGCAAGATGATTGGGGCTACTGTTCATCTTTGACTTTTGATTTTATTGTATGTATACCAAAGATAGTTTTTCCTCTTCAGATAGTACTTTTTTCTATCCTATTTTGTAGGGGACAAGTACTTTCTTGATGGCAAGTTTTGCCTACTTCAGATGGTAGTTTGTTATGGACTCATTTTTACATTTTGCATACATGTTCATGTTATATAGTTATCAGAAGTTCATATTTTTATTGAGGTATCAATAGCTTGATGATTTTACATTGTGATTTCAAAGTTGTAAATCAACCAATTTTAAAATGTTAACAAACAATGGCATTTATAAATATATATAATCATTAAACTGTAAATTTGAAACAAACGACTTATTTTGTTGAGTATTTGCACAACAAGCCCTATAAATACAAGAGACTACTGTAGCTAGAGTGATTTCACTCAATCTCTGAAATAGATCTTAGTCTAGACACTATTAATGTAGTTCTTTCTTTGTTTTGCTAGGACTATTTAGTATTAGATTTAATTTCACCAATTAAGTTTACTCACTATATCTGATCAGCGACACACAAAACCTATTGCAAACTATAGACTAGTTCTTGAATACTTAAAAAAATAATAGTCAAACAGAAACATCAGTCTCTACTAATGTCTATTAGTTCAAGATTAGTTTGACGGTTAAGTGCACTAGTCTACTCTATGCTTAAATAGCTAGCTAGAGTGGTTTCGCTAACACTTTAGAATATACCTGCTGTATACTTGCAATTGGATCTGAGAGTGCATTTGTTTTTTATAGCTGCACAATGACAATTATAGAGCACTGGTATCCCGGATGTTGCTCACATTTTTAATTTTTGGTGCTATATTCTAAACCGATTAGAAGATGGTTTTCCTGTGTACGCATAAGAAAATAATGCACTTTTTGAGGTCTAAAAAAACTGCTGAATGCAGTCGCCTCGTGCATCCACTTGCAGTTTTTATAGACCTCAGGGGTGCATTATTTTCTTAGAGAACATGGAAAACCATCTTCTAATTGGTAAATGAAATAGACCTTGTGTCTAGTGTGCATTTTGTCTATTGTTTTCAGTTGACTTTTGTTCCAGGCGGGGAGGGTTATTAAGTACAATAGTATATGATTCAATAACCCTAGTACACATTAACAGTGCACAATTATAGAGTGGTTTGCAAAAACCTGTGGTATACACTTTAGTGTTACTATTACACCTTATTATGGCTTAGTAATGTGTTGTCAATACATTACTACACTGTATGATTTATCACACTTTTTGATCTCTCTTACTGCTAAACTTCCTAAAACAGAACATCCCAGACATCATTGCCGGTTTTGAAAATAAATTCTTTAAATCATTATTGAATTCGGAAAATACAAGTTTCTCAACTTTTCAAACAAAAAAAGCTGAAAATCAATCTGACTTGCATTAGAATGAGCTGTAATGACTGTAATTCAGTGCACAATCGAATTTCTAAACTGCTTTTATTCGAAAAGCTGAGGAATTTGCAGTTACTGAAACCATTAATGATGCAAAGAATCCATAAACATTCTTGAAACCAATAATTATGTCTAGCTGTAAAGGCTTCAGGTAGTTTGACTGTTTATTGCACAGGATTTTGCAAACCACTCTTCCTAGTATGCAATACAACAACTCTAGTAACCACTTTCTGCAATACTGACAAATTTCTTGAACATTTCTAGTGCTTCCCTCCAGTTTTCAGGTTGCTCGACACCAAGAAGATTAGAAACATAAGCAAAATACTGTTGATATTCATTATCATCCTCTTGTTCCACAAGATGGTCACGGGCATAGGCAATTTCATTGCTGGGAACTTGAACAATCAGCCCATTAATACCATTGTATCTTTCTGGTAAGGTATAAATGGCATCAGGTCTACCTGCTATGGTCTCATGACATGATCTTCGGATGTAGTGTGTATTCCAGGACTCTTTTATTCTGTCTAAATCCTGCTGTAAGAGATTTGAAAAGCAGAACCAAAGACATTCATTGTGTAGTTCTTCAGCAGGATTAAGAACCCCTTTATCGACCATATCCTTAAACAAGTTGATCCACCATGATGACCAGTTCTTTCTTAGGAAACTCCACCAACATTCCATCCTCTGGTTATGGGGAGAAGGCACATAACGGTGAGAATCTGGGTTGTTCAAGAAAAATGAGTGAATTCCAGCCATTGTTCCATTTTCTGTGCCTAAGTCGGTAAGTAATAGCTGTGGACAGCCACCATGTTGCTCGACTGCATCTAAATAGTAAGTGGCCACGTTATCTGGATAGTTGTTAGAACGTGTAATATACAACCACAACACTTTTCGGCTGAAGCCATCTATGCAGCCATGCATAGGAAAACCAAATGGCTTCAGCTTATCGTAGCCGTCTGCGTGCCATGCGTGGTTTGGTCCTGGTGAAGAATACTCTCTTCTTTTTAACTTGTGCTTTCTTCTATTCTCAACACCGTCAGGGTCCAGCTCTTTTAGGAGTTCCTGGACTACTATTCTTGGAACCACAATACCTCTGAGACGTAAGTTATGCCACATTGACCGATAGCCAACCATTGAATCTGGCCCGTCCAAAAGTTCCGTTATAGCATCTCTCACAGCATCAATATCGTATTCCACATTTTTCCTCGATAAGTTCCAGTCTTTAAGGCGTCTCTTAGGAGTACTTAGGCTAAAATGTATATCGTAATTCTTAGAGAGTATGTCTAGAATTTCTTCATAGCTGTGACCTCGGTAAAATAGATACCTTACAATTTCAAATTCACGATTGGAGTCCGCCATTTTGTTAACCTTATTAGGTACACTATAATATATCATATATGAAGTACCTACCTCTGAATTTTTTTAATTTGCCGTGACACTTGTGGGCCGTGATATCGGCCCGGAAGGGTCACGACAAATTAAAACGACGGCAAAAGTGAAATAACGAAATGTCAGCACCCTTTGAATCTTGCCGTGGCTTCTTTTTATTTTGCCGTGCACTTTAATTTGCCGTGACACTTGTGGGCCACCGTAGACTAATGCCTCCTAAAACAACAAAATGTACCATTCTTGTTAGCTATGAATGCCTTAGAAAGAAATCTCAATTGCAGAATTTTCTTTTTATTCTTGTTTGACCACTGTATACAACCATATTTGAACATGTTCTTAATTAAACCCCAGCTAAATCCTCTATTGTTATGCAGCACTTTGTTACACTGTTAAGTTCAACAATACGAGAATATGCACACATGCAAGCAGAAGTGAAACTAAATGTAAATGTACGTAAGGAATGTCTGCGAAAAAAAAATATTTCAGCAAAACCGTGAATTTTTTATGATTTTTTAAAAGTCTTCGAAATCCTATTTTTTTGCAGTCGACCCGCCCCGCTGACAAGACTGGCAATGGGCTCATAATAAGCCCACAAGATCAGTCTGTTACATACATGTAGGTTCAGGTATTCTTCTCAGGGTCAGATATGTTGTTACAGCATGCTGCGACACATCTTTCAGGCATTTTTGGCGAGAATAAAAGTGTCCACTTATTTACAAGTGAGATGGGAATAAGTCTTGAACACCCATTCCTTAATCTATGTCACAGCTCCCGTCTGACTGAGAGGAGACTAAATTAAATGCGAATGGTGGTCCAAAATGGCGGCAATTTCGAAGACTTTAAAAATCATAAAAAATAACTTTTTTTACAGACATTCATTACATGACATGTAGATTTCAATAGGAAAATAAAAAATCATTATGGGCACTTTAATAATAATAATAATTATAATAATAATAATAATTTTAATATAATAATATAATATTCAAATTTGTACCTATATAAGTGCCCACAGTCACCTTTTGCAAGGTCCCAATGGCTGGATTTTGTGTTTAACTGTATTTAACCCTTTAAGCCCTAATATCAAAATTTAAATTCTCATTTCTAGTCCTATACATTTCCTTTAGAAGCAGTGGGGAGAAATTGATCTTGTGTGATCATGTCCTTAATTCTCATGACCTTTTTGATTGATAAGGCATTGATATTACAAGGAGAAATTTGATGCTGATCACTCAACCGATAACTAAAATAAAATGTACATGTAGTCCCCTGTTTACATGATGGGACTAGTTGTAAGGACAAATATGGAGTTCAAGCACAGTTTGCAAGGAATTATGAAAGCTTATCACATACAGTGTACTGATCAGGGATTGGTGATTGCTTGCAGTGGTATTAAATACACCCTTTGTTTAGGAAGAAGTTTTCACGGGCTTTTCACAAGATAAAAAGCATAATACAACTTCTTTGAGGCTTTCACAGAAAATACGAGACTTCTTATGGCCTTTTCAGTTATCTTCATGTATCGATTGCATCAGTCAAATCAGAGCAATATTGAGGGTGTACTGGAATCCAGTGTAATGCAGCATTGAAAAGCGATAACAAATCATTAAATATTAAAACACCTTTAGTCCATTTCCCCTTAAGAAAACCACAACTATTTCTAGCCAGAAAAGACATCCAGAAAAGCAATTAACCTTAATATGAAACCGATGAACTGAATCCGATGAACGATCAACTAATAACATATACAGTGTATTTTAAGACTTGGCCACGCAAATGAACAATAAAAATAAGGCACATTGTAATGCATTTTGACCTAAGAATCCTGATCATTACGAACCAAATATTCAAACTACATATTGTTCGTTACACTAAAAACATATGTTGATCACACAAAATCACCTTGTGCATAAACTTACCGAATACTGCCAGAACTTGTCCACGAAACAACATCGGCCTCTTGGTCGCTGGATCCGTTCCTTGCAACGAACAGTCATCTCCCTTAACGTTTGGATCGGCAACTATAATCTTCGAGGAACTCTGAACCTCAATTCCCCACGAACCCCAATCAACAACGACGTATTTGTTCTGTTTTGACATGCTTCAAACTTAAAAGATGAAGAGAGACGAAAATTACAACAATTGCGTCGAACACGTGAAGAAAGTGACCATGCAGATCACGGACGCATCCGTTCAAAATTCAAATCTGGCAGAACTTTTGATCCTTTTTATCAGGCGGTGTGCTTGAACTGAAAGATGAAAATCGCAACTTTGGATTGGCTAGGAACAAAACGTGTAAAATTCTTGTTGCTTCGGATCAAACTGATGCCGAAAACTTGTGAAATTCTTGTCATTTCGTCGTCGCTGCACATGTTGTTCGTGTCCTTCTTTTTTCACTGTGTTGGGATAACACTGCCTTGAAAAGAAGACATCGCATTCAATACTAGAAATACATGTCTCGCAGAACCTCGCGAAGCTCGGGGAATGTTGCACTGCAAAATTTTAGCGGTGTGGAGGTATAAAACTGTTCAAATTTCATACACAATACCATGGTGAGATTTGGCGAATGAGCGTCACAAAACCTATTGTTTTCACCACGATACTGCAGTTGTATTGGTCAGCAGTTGCGGTCGTATACAACAAACGTGCGCGTTGATCCAGGCATGCCAAGGATTTCAGTGAATTTCACCAACAAAGCAGCGGAAGGAAAGAAAAAAAGAACCTCGAAGAAGAAGAACCTTGTTCATCTGACGTAGATGAGAGTTTGGTAAGTTAAAAGCTCGCATGTTGCATGTTGGGTTTACTTTAAGTTCTTAGCTGATGTCTAAGCTTAAAGCTTACACCTTATAAAGCTTCTTGAAAAACAAAATATCTTAAGCTTAACAGTTTGTGCTAAATGCAAAAGCTTAAGGCTTGAACACTCCTCTATTAAAATTTTATGTAAAGGAAGAGCTGCAGATAGAAATTATTCATGCCTCATCTGCGATCTGCAAATTCAGTGTTCGAGCGGAGTTTGCTGTCTGAAATTAAATTATCAAATGCTTAATACTGTAGATTCGTTTCCATTAAATTCAGCCTTGGGTAAGCTTAATTAACCTTTTTATTATTTTAACTTCGGAAGCGCAAGGGAAACCGCAGAAAAATCGCACAAAGATGTTAGAATTTCAATCAGTGAGAAGACACATTTTATGGGAAGAGCCCAAATACAGTCAAACTTCCACTAAATTCACTACCAGAAGCAAACATGTGAAATGCATGTGAAAACAGTTAAAGCATGTGAGATTTTGTTTGAGAAATGATACAAATCAAGTTTTTTTTTTTTCGCATGCATGTGAATTCCCCAATCAGTGTGTGAAATTAAAGGTCAATTTGTAAGAACTTCAAAGTAAGTACGGAAAAACGGCCGTGTTAAAAATGGTATGATCTTGCACCGTGTGAAATGATTGTGTGAAAAATCTACAAATACATGTGAAATACTGTTGCATGCGAAATGTTATCAAAATGGTGTGTGAAAAATTCTAATTGTCATTTGACAGAAACATGGTGACATGAAAAAGCATATGAACAAGCATGTGAAAATTGTGTGAAATTGATCTGTAAACATGTGAACTTACATGTGAAAAGTATGTGAAATGTCCAACTCAACCATAAAAATGTGTTTTAAAAGGTATGTGAAGTTGTCTGTGAAACAAGTGTGAAAAAGGCTTTCTTTTCACATGGTAGGTGACAACAACTCAGGGATAGTCGAGCAAGCAATCACGTGAGTGCGCGCAGAGATTGCCTGCCAAAAGTGAACAAATTTGCTCACTGCAAAACCCCCAGTTCAGTCAATAAATCTGCAAGGCGACATTTCTCCATTCTGGCATGCTTGGGAATTTTGAAGAGATTTTCAGTTGAAATTCTCCACTTGAAATCTCATAATAAATGCTAAAATTACACCCACAAACACGGCAATAATCATGTGGACGCTTGCCTTTTTTGCAGGCATGCAAGCAGAAGCGAAACTAATTTTGGTTTTATTTGCCTGTTGTTGTGTTACACTGTACATAAGTGTTCCCGCAAGTAACGTACATTACCAGTACAGGCTACGGGTAGCCTCTTGTTCATCATTGTTTTTTTTTTTAGGTATCTGGTATTCTTAGTGGTGATGATGTCTCATTGTATCATTTGGAACTGCATATGGCCACAAATGCAGTTATTGTACTTAATAAGGCAGCAACAGAGTTTTTCATGCGAGATTTTAATTTGAAAACAGAGAAACTTAGGGTACGTTTTGTACAACTTTTTATATAAGTTACTTGATATGATGTGGTTCAAATTGATTATTCTTTGGTTCGAAAATTTTCCAACCAGTTTTATCTCGGATACTGAGACAAAGGAAAACAAAAATCAAACTGGTTTGAAAATTTTTATACCAAAGAAAAATTTTAACCAGAGCACATTCACATACATGTTTTGTATATTTCTGAAATTTTTTCAAGAAAGACATTTATTTTGTAAAAATGGTCAGATGAGGTATTTCTCCCTTCGTGTACTGATATAATAATACACTGTAGGTATGTTTGGTCACATTTATTCTGAAATTTTTAGCTGATTTTACTTGATTACGTTACTTGCTGTTTGCAATATATATATATATAATATATAGCAAATTTATTATTAGACCTACAGTAAATAAAGAATGACTTTTTAATTTTAAGCAAGACATATTACTGGAGAAAGAACTTGATAACAGATCACACCCAAAGTAAATTTGACCAAAATACTATATTTCCTCAAAATTAATAATAGCCAGGGGCAATTATTATTTTTTTCATGTACCGAAAGGGGGCTTGGCCAGTCATTAATCAAGTGGTTATTTCCAATATTACTTGCTGTAAGTCATGCAGCAGAAAAAAAAACCAGCAACAAAATCTGTACTCTTGTAAAAGTTTCAGTTGTAACAATAACATAAAACCTTACTATTTGACAGGGGGTGAAAGAAAAGGAAGGCAGAGGAGGCGTTGATTTTTCATGGGAGGGTGGTGATTAAATCTCCGCCAATGGGGGAGAGGGATGGCTTTTATTGGAGGAAATATGGTAAATGGTTGTGCTAAATTTAATCTTATTGGTAGTTGTGAAATACAACTTCTTCTGCTTTTGCTCTTGAGATGTTATTGGTGGTGGCAAGAATCCAAACCAGGACCTGCAAACAGAAAAGGCAGTGTTTAACTGCATTTGCATTTTTGTATTTCATCTTATTGACGGCAGGGCTAAAGTGCAGGTTACAGGTCAAACAAAATAAAAAGAAAACATAAAAAGTAAAATAAAAAAATAAGGGGGTGATCTGGCAACAACTATTGCAAAGCTTCTGTGCAAGAAAAAAATAGAAACAAAGAGAAGAAATATCTTGCAAACTTATACATTTCTCGTGGCTCCTAGGGGAATCCATTTGTAAAACACCTACACTCCATTTTGTTTTTGTGTTTCTGTCCAGGTGTTAATGCACAGCACAATAACATGGAGCATTAGTGACCCAATTCAATCTCTTGGTGCACTAATTTTGTTCTGGTCACGATTTGATGACATCTGTGCATCTATAACTGAAATGATGCATGCAATTTTCGTTTTATATGGTAGTGATACCATACAGACGGTTAACTGGTCAGTGTGTGCTTGCTATGAGTAACTCCTAAAGTGGAGTTAAATTAACTATACACTGGAGTCAATTTTTTTGTAGTTGTTTCAACTGCAAATTAAGAGTTAAGCAGTTATTGTGCTGTGTAGTACTGTAAAACCAGTAATACTGGATCCGAATTTGTAAATATTGATCTGGAATCAAACTAGTTTTTGTACACGTTTCGAAGCCCATCAATTTGAAATAAGTCAGAATTATAATAACAACAATATTGCCTCATTTCATTTTTTTTTTTTCGATTTTTTCCTGCACAGAAGCTTTGCAAGAATTTGTCAGTTTTTGTAATTGCAAAATCACCCTCTTAAATTTTTCTATATTTTTAAATTTTATTTTTTTACCTGTGACTTGTACTTTAGATATCAATATTTCAAAAAAATGTTAATACAGTTAATATTGAACACTGTAAGTCTGAATCCTTTATGTAAAACCTTCTAATTGATGAAAAACAATAGTAAAAAAAGTCACTGAGTTAAACACTTCAAAGCCTTTGTAAAAGTACCTTTTAATGTTAATATTACCTCTGGTGTCACCACCTTCTCCAGCATCCCTTCGTCAACTCCCAGTTTGCAGTTAAATAGAAAATTTTTAACCCGCAAAACCTAAAGTGGATTATATTTCACCGTGCATTAGGAGCTAATATTATTAGATAGTAATTCAGAACACATATTTTAGAATTTCAAAGAATATATATACAGTCAAACCTCTATTAAGCGGTCACCCTTGGGGAATAGCCAACTGACCACTTAATACAGGTGACCGCTTAAAAGAGGTCAAGTTTACAGTAAATATGGGGAGCAATTTAATTCCGGGGAGTTGTTAAGTGACTGCTCGATAGAGGGTGACTGCTAAATAGAGGGCCGCTTAATAGAGGTTTGACACTGATCACAGGAAGTGACAAACTAGTCTGGCCTGTTAGTGAGGAAGTAGGAGATAAAAATAATATATACTAAATGAAGAGTGATTTTACTTAACCAATGAAACAAAATGTAATAGTCAATGACTATTACACAAAATAGACAAGAGAAAACAGACAATGACTATTAGACAATAACTGCATAATTTTGTTTCACAGGTTTTCTGAAATCACTCTAAGTAAAACCACTCTATCTGTGCAGGACAATAATATAAAAAGTTCAATTTAACAATTACTAGTCTTCCTTACCAGTATTTTTTTTATTTCCCCCAGTGGTACTAAGGGATAGAGGCTCTTTCTCTTCGAAGCTCTTTTTACTCCAACAATTAAGCTTATGACATTCTGAAAGGTATAAATCAGACACTTCTATTCAGTCAAGCAAGTGCATGTATGTTTGTTAAATGTTGGTAATTTTTGTCACTTGAAGTTTTTGAACAATATATATTATTCACTGAAGTGGAGGTGAATAGTGGTAGACATTTGCTGAGCTGCAAACATCTACCACAAATGGGGAAAAACTCATGTGTGAAATCCAGAACTGTACAATACCTGTAGGTGAACAGCAAATACTATCCCAAGTTTGAGTAGCCAATCAGAGCACATGAAAAAACTATCCACTTTGAGGCTGTGTAGGGGACTTGGTCGAGATCCTTTTTTAATTGCATTGTGGGACTGTTTTGGGGATGAGACAAAGCGATGACATCCCCAAAACGGATCTCAACTTGGTCTCCTGCATAACCTCAAAGTGGCCAATACTAGTAAATTAATAAAACTTTATTAACTGATAGATATGATATCAGCGATCCATATGATGGATCAGTTGGAGGGGGGATGAAATAAGGTACACTCAATAACTTTTGTCGAACTTTTGTCGTTGTGACCGAGTTATCTGCTGCAATACAGTTGCAAAGCGAATCCGTTTTGAAGATCCTCTCGCCTACAAATAAACAAAAAACTACATGTATGTTCATGCGTAACCATGGAAATGTGAGAGTGGGTTTCAATTTGTTTAATGACAGAAAATTAAAAATGAAGATGTTGCATCTTTTCATAATTTTTTGTTTTTCAAATTTCATAGGCCAATTTTTTTGAGTAATTATGTCTGATTCCAGAAAATGACCATACCCACGGAGATACTAATAAAAATAATTATAATTATTTATAGTAATATAATTGCTGCGAGCCCCCAGGCGAGTAGCACACTAATCTTTGGTTTACCTGTGGTTCCTTGGGTTCCCTGCACCTTATGTTATGCAGCAGTCTCGATTTTTGTTTGTCACGATGATTTTGAGCAAGCGTACGTCCAGCGGTGTCATCATAACTTAGATGCGCCTGGCTTCGAATGCGTCTTTCGCCGTCACGTGTTCGCTTCTATTCGATTTCAAAGTAAGTGTTTCTATTTGGTTGTATCATGCCAAATTCAAACTTATTTGTTGCTGGAAGCATTCATCAAGGTCACGAACGATTTAGTGACATTTCACGGGGAAGGCAATGTTCTTTTATGAGTTTTTCAGCGTTACGTACTTAGCCGGTTTGCCGATTGAACAATGGATCACAAAGAACTACTTATAATGGTATGTAATTCGAAAATGATGGTAAGGTAATTGACCCAATAAATTTATGAAATTATCAAAATCTGTATGTACGTTTACTGTTTCCGTTATGTTTTACTGCCCAGCATCTGCTTGAAGCATTATCATTACAATCTGTAACCTCTAGTATTACTTAATATATACAGTTAAAGCCCTTTTTGTGACCACTCTCATTAGCTCCCCTCAGCAACCTGATCCTCACAAAACCCTACAGAATAACCAAAAACAGTTTTGGACAGTTTTCTATGCTTCATAAAGTTACCAAAACCAGATAAACCCTGCAGGCCATGCATTAATAGACACCTTTAAATGAATGTTCTTTTTTCATGAAACCCCTCCTATAGTACCACCCTATTGGGTATTGATGGAAAACAAAGTTGTGTACTCTTTAAGCTCACTGATTTGTGGTCAGTAACTCAAACCATAAAGCTGGCATGTCAAATGTGTTTTTAGCTGCATTAATTTAACTGAATTAAATTAAGGCCAAATTATGGGACACTTACGTTGTTGTCTGATAGATGTCCAACAGATGGCAGCCACAATATACGTGTTCACCTTTTCTTTTTCTGTGTATTTTCTCAAGATCTTCTGAGTTAAATGTGATACACTCGCTGTGGAACCATTGGAGGCAAAACTCGCATTCCACCTCAATGGTTTAATGTCCATTTTTTAAGATTTGTTTTATTATGAAAGCGCTGACAAAACATTCCAGCTGCACAGGTATCCATGTGACCACAACCTGTATTGAAATCTTGAATAGCAGGAAAGATATAATAATATATAATTGTATAATGCACAAGTTCTCATACAAATAACATTGGTTGGCCTATTTGAGCCAGTTTGCTCATTTTCCTTCAACCTCGATTCACAATCCAAGAAAACGCCTGCGAACGCATGCAGAATGCAAACAATTTTTCATGGGATAACTAGCAAAAACGCCGAAAAACCATGCATTTTCTTAAATTTACATGAATTCACCGTCCCAGATAATGCAGGAAAACACGAGGAGAACGCCGGAATACATGTTATTTTCCGTGCGTTTTCTTGAGTTTCGCGTATTCATAGGCCCATAAAATTCAACAAAACAGGAGAACAACGCCTGCGAACGCAACTGAAAACAAACGAAGACAATTTAACATACGCTATGCACGTTTTTCAAATAATAACATCCATGCGGATTCTTTTTGCCAGAATTCCCCGGCTGTCGGCAGTTATGTGTCCTTTTGAAAACTCCTGGTTAAAACATACCATTTTTGGTATCATTTCCACCATTTAACAACGACGTAACATACCAGGTAACATACGTCATGCACGTTTTCCATGTAGTAAAGGTCAAATCACCATTTTAACAACTTGGCCGGACAGCACAACAAGCGTATCAGACCCACCCACTCTAGGATCATTAGAACAATCGGAAACACTATTTCGAACTTTTTTTCACAACTGGGTTCCATTCTATTTCGTGGAATTAGAGCGTCAACGGAACAAGAAATATGAATGTGTTTTCAAGTTAAACGATGTATATATTAATGATCGCTATCCGTAACAAAGAAACATCAAACAGAAGTACTGAATTTTGCAGCAAGGTTTAACGGCTCAACATCCTTAACCTAAAAATAGATCGTTTAGCGTGAGTCAGAAGCGTATCCTGCCTGAATCTGACTTGTTTTATAACGTCCTCGTTCAATCGAAAAAGTGCATGAACTCTTTCGTTTTGGTGTGAGTTCGTCAGTGGTAATACAACGACATTTTTTGGTCATATTTCACCAGGAGCATACATACCTCCTCAACCTATGCCGCTTATTCAACTAGGGCACACGAGATCGTCCAAATGGACTGGTTGACCTATTTTTCCAGGCGTTATCTTGAATTCTCGCGAATTCAGAGGACCATAAAATGCAACAAACACGAGGAGAACGCATGCGAGCGCTGGAATATGAACAGTTTTGAATTATCCAACCGGTCCAAATGGGCAAACAAACTCAAATGATCAAACTGGCTCAAAAAATGGAAAAACCACCTCATTTTAGATGACACAACTGGTTTGGTTGGCCTATTTGAGCCAGTTTTCTTAGTAAAGTCGGTTTGTCCATTATGGACGGGTTGGACTATACGATCCAGTTGCTCATTTGGGTCGTTTGTTCACTTGGACCCGTTGGAATATTTAGCCAGTTTGCTCATTTTCCTTCAACCTCAATTCACAATCCAAGAAAACGCCTGCGAACGCATTCAGAATGCAAACCATTTTTCATGGGTTAACTAGCGAAAATGCCGAAAAACCATGCATTTTCTTAAATTTAAATGAATTCACAGTCCCAGATAATGCAGGAAAACACGAGGAGAATGCCGGAATACATGTTTATTTCCGTGCGTTTTCTTGAGTTTCGCGAATTCATAGGCCCATAAAATTCAAAAAAACTGGAGAACAACGCCTGCGAACTCAACTGAAAACAAACGAAGACAATTTAACATACGCTATGCACGTTTCTCAAATAATATCCATGTGGTAAAGATTAGCTCTCCATTTGGTTAGCATTCTTTTTGCCAGAATTCCCTAACTGTCGGCAGTTAAAAGTCCTTTTGAAAACTCGTGGTTAAAACATCCCTTTTTTGGTATCATTTCCACCACTTAACAACAACTGCTTAAAACCAAAATGAAGACCAGGTAACATACGCCATGCACGTTTTTCAAATGATTATATCCATGTAGTAAAGGTCAAATCACCATTATAACAACTTGGCCGGACGGCACAACAAGCGTATTAGACCCACCGACTGTAGGATCATTAAAACAATAGGAAACACGATTTGGAACATTTTTCACAACTGGGTTCCATTCTATTTCGTAGAATTAGAGCGTCAACGGAGCGAGAAATATGCCTGTGTTTTGAAGTTAAACGATGTATATATTAATATCGCTATCCGTAACAAAGAAACATCAAACAGGAGTACTGAATTTTGCAGCAAGGTTTAACGGCTCAACATCCGTATCTAACCGAGATGTTGTGTAGAACCTCGCGTAACCTAAAAATTGATCGTTTAGCGTGAATCAGGAGCGTATCCTGCCTGAATCTGACTTGTTTTATAACGTGTTCGTGCAATCGGAAAAGAACATGAACACTTTCGTTTTTCTGTGAGTTCGTCAGTGGTAATACAACGACATTTTTTGGTCATATTTCACCAGGAGCATACATACCTCCTCAACCTATGCCCCTTATTCAACTAGGGCACACGAGATCGTCCAAATGGACTGGTTTACCTATTTTTTCATGCGTTATCTTGAATTGTCGCGAATTCACCCGGACCATAAAATGCAACAAATACGAGGAGAACGCCTCCGAACGCCAGAATATGAACAGTTTTGAATTGTCCAACCGGTCCAAATGGACAAACCAACTCAAATGATCAAACTGGCTCAAAAAATGGAAAAAAAAAACCACCTCAGATCAGATGACACAACTGGTTTGGTTGGCCTATTTGAACCAGTTTTCTTAGTAAAGTCGGTTTGTCCATTATGGACGGGTTGGACTATATGATCCAGTTGCTCATTTGGGTCGTTTGTTCATTTGGACCCGTTGGAATATTGAGCCAGTTTGCTCATTTTCCTTCAACCTCAATTCACAATCCAAGAAAACGCCTGCGAACGCATGCAGAATGCAAACCATTTTTCATGGGTTAACTAGCGAAAATGCCGAAAAACCATGCATTTTCTTAAATTTACATGAATTCACAGTCCCAGATAATGCAGGAAAACACGAGGAGAACGCCGGAATACATGTTATTTTCCGTGCGTTTTCCTGAGTTTCGCGAATTCATAGACCCATAAAATTCAACAAAACTGGAGAACAACGCCTGCGAACGCAACTGAAAACAAACGAAGACAATTTAACATACGCTATGCACGATTTTCAAATAATAATATCCATGTGGTAAAGATTAGCTCTCCATTTTGTTAACATCGTTTTTGCCAGAATTCCCTAGCTGTCGGCAGTTAAAAGTCCTTTTGAAAACTCGTGGTTAAAATATACCATTTTTGGTATCACTTCCACCACTTAACAACAACTGCTTAAAACCAAAATGAAGACAAGGTAACATACACCATGCACGTTTTTCAAATGATTATATCCATGTGTTAAAGGTCAAATCACCATTATAACAACTTGGCCGGTGGGCACAACAAGCGTATCAGACCCACCGACTGTAGGATCATTAGAACAATGGGAAACACGATTTCGGACATTTTTCGCTACTGGGTTCCATTCTATTTCGTGGAATTAGAGCGTCAACGGAACGAGAAATATGCCTGTGTTTTGAAGTTAAACGATGTATATATTAATGATCGCTATCCGTAACAAAGAAACATCAAACAGAAGTACTGAATTTTGCAGCAAGGTTTAACGGCTCAACATCCTTAACCTAAAAATAGATCGTTTAGCGTGAGTCAGAAGCGTATCCTGCCTGAATCTGACTTGTTTTATAACGTCCTCGTTCAATCGAAAAAGTGCATGAACTCTTTCGTTTTGGTGTGAATTCGTCAGTGGTAATACAACGACATTTTTTGGTCATATTTCACCAGGAGCATACATACCTCCTCAACCTATGCCGCTTATTCAACTAGGGCACACGAGATCGTCCAAATGGACTGGTTGACCTATTTTTCCAGGCGTTATCTTGAATTCTCGCGAATTCAGAGGACCATAAAATGCAACAAACACGAGGAGAACGCATGCGAGCGCTGGAATATGAACAGTTTTGAATTATCCAACCGGTCCAAATGGGCAAACAAACTCAAATGATCAAACTGGCTCAAAAAATGGAAAAACCACCTCATTTTAGATGACACAACTGGTTTGGTTGGCCTATTTGAGCCAGTTTTCTTAGTAAAGTCGGTTTGTCCATTATGGACGGGTTGGACTATACGATCCAGTTGCTCATTTGGGTCGTTTGTTCATTTGGACCCGTTGGAATATTGAGCCAGTTTGCTCATTTTCCTTCAACCTCAATTCACAATCCAAGAAAACGTCTGCGAACGCATTCAGAATGCAAACCATTTTTCATGGGTTAACTAGCGAAAATGCCGAAAAACCATGCATTTTCTTAAATTTAAATGAATTCACAGTCCCAGATAATGCAGGAAAACACGAGGAGAATGCCGGAATACATGTTTATTTCCGTGCGTTTTCTTGAGTTTCGCGAATTCATAGGCCCATAAAATTCAACAAAACTGGAGAACAACGCCTGCGAACGCAACTGAAAACAAACGAAGACAATTTAACATACGCTATGCACGTTTCTCAAATAATATCCATGTGGTAAAGATTAGCTCTCCATTTGGTTAGCATTCTTTTTGCCAGAATTCCCTAACTGTCGGCAGTTAAAAGTCCTTTTGAAAACTCGTGGTTAAAACATCCCTTTTTTGGTATCATTTCCACCACTTAACAACAACTGCTTAAAACCAAAATGAAGACCAGGTAACATACGCCATGCACGTTTTTCAAATGATTATATCCATGTAGTAAAGGTCAAATCACCATTATAACAACTTGGCCGGACGGCACAACAAGCGTATTAGACCCACCGACTGTAGGATCATTAAAACAATAGGAAACACGATTTGGAACATTTTTCACAACTGGGTTCCATTCTATTTCGTAGAATTAGAGCGTCAACGGAGCGAGAAATATGCCTGTGTTTTGAAGTTAAACGATGTATATATTAATATCGCTATCCGTAACAAAGAAACATCAAACAGGAGTACTGAATTTTGCAGCAAGGTTTAACGGCTCAACATCCGTATCTAACCGAGATGTTGTGTAGAACCTCGCGTAACCTAAAAATTGATCGTTTAGCGTGAATCAGGAGCGTATCCTGCCTGAATCTGACTTGTTTTATAACGTGTTCGTGCAATCGGAAAAGAACATGAACACTTTCGTTTTTCTGTGAGTTCGTCAGTGGTAATACAACGACATTTTTTGGTCATATTTCACCAGGAGCATACATACCTCCTCAACCTATGCCCCTTATTCAACTAGGGCACACGAGATCGTCCAAATGGACTGGTTGACCTATTTTTTCATGCGTTATCTTGAATTGTCGCAAATTCACCCGGACCATAAAATGCAACAAATACGAGGAGAACGCCTCCGAACGCCGGAATATGAACAGTTTTGAATTGTCCAACCGGTCCAAATGGACAAATCAACTCAAATGATCAAACTGGCTCAAAAAATGGAAAAAAAAAACCACCTCATTTTAGATGACACAACTGGTTTGGTTGGCCTATTTGAGCCAGTTTTCTTAGTAAAGTCGGTTTGTCCATTATGGACTGGTTGGACTATATGATCCAGTTGCTCATTTGGGTCGTTTGTTCATTTGGACCCGTTGAACTATTGAGCCAGTTTGCTCATTTTCCTTCAACCTCAATTCACAATCGAAGAAAACGCCTGCGAACGCATGCAGAATGCAAACCATTTTTTATAGGTTAACTAGCAAAAATGCCGAAAAACCATGCATTTTCTTAAATTTACATGAATTCACAGTCCCAGATAATGCAGGAAAACACGAGGAGAACGCCGGAATACATGTTATTTTCCGTGCGTTTTCCTGAGTTTCGCGAATTCATAGACCCATAAAATTCAACAAAACTGGAGAACAACGCCTGCGAACGCAACTGAAAACAAACGAAGACAATTTAACATACGCTATGCACGATTTTCAAATAATAATATCCATGTGGTAAAGATTAGCTCTCCATTTTGTTAACATCGTTTTTGCCAGAATTCCCTAGCTGTCGGCAGTTAAAAGTCCTTTTGAAAACTCGTGGTTAAAATATACCATTTTTGGTATCACTTCCACCACTTAACAACAACTGCTTAAAACCAAAATGAAGACAAGGTAACATACGCCATGCACGTTTTTCAAATGATTATATCCATGTGTTAAAGGTCAAATCACCATTATAACAACTTGGCCGGTGGGCACAACAAGCGTATCAGACCCACCGACTGTAGGATCATTAGAACAATGGGAAACACGATTTCGGACATTTTTCGCTACTGGGTTCCATTCTATTTCGTGGAATTAGAGCGTCAACGGAACGAGAAATATGCCTGTGTTTTGAAGGTTAAACGATGTATATATTAATGATCGCTATCCGTAACAAAGAAACATCAAACAGAAGTACTGAATTTTGCAGCAAGGTTTAACGGCTCAACATCCTTAACCTAAAAATAGATCGTTTAGCGTGAATCAGAAGCGTATCCTGCCTGAATCTGACTTGTTTTATAACGTCCTCGTTCAATCGAAAAAGTGCATGAAATCTTTCGTTTTGGTGTGAGTTCGTCAGTGGTAATACAACGACATTTTTTGGTCTATTTCACCAGGAGCATACATACCTCCTCAACCTATGCCGCTTATTCAACTAGGGCACACGAGATCGTCCAAATGGACTGGTTGACCTATTTTTCCAGGCGTTATCTTGAATTCTCGCGAATTCAGAGGACCATAAAATGCAACAAACACGAGGAGAACGCATGCGAGCGCTGGAATATGAACAGTTTTGAATTATCCAACCGGTCCAAATGGGCAAACAAACTCAAATGATCAAACTGGCTCAAAAAATGGAAAAACCACCTCATTTTAGATGACACAACTGGTTTGGTTGGCCTATTTGAGCCAGTTTTCTTAGTAAAGTCGGTTTGTCCATTATGGACGGGTTGGACTATACGATCCAGTTGCTCATTTGGGTCGTTTGTTCATTTGGACCCGTTGGAATATTGAGCCAGTTTGCTCATTTTCCTTCAACCTCAATTCACAATCCAAGAAAACGTCTGCGAACGCATTCAGAATGCAAACCATTTTTCATGGGTTAACTAGCGAAAATGCCGAAAAACCATGCATTTTCTTAAATTTAAATGAATTCACAGTCCCAGATAATGCAGGAAAACACGAGGAGAATGCCGGAATACATGTTTATTTCCGTGCGTTTTCTTGAGTTTCGCGAATTCATAGGCCCATAAAATTCAACAAAACTGGAGAACAACGCCTGCGAACGCAACTGAAAACAAACGAAGACAATTTAACATACGCTATGCACGTTTCTCAAATAATATCCATGTGGTAAAGATTAGCTCTCCATTTGGTTAGCATTCTTTTTGCCAGAATTCCCTAACTGTCGGCAGTTAAAAGTCCTTTTGAAAACTCGTGGTTAAAACATACCTTTTTTGGTATCATTTCCACCACTTAACAACAACTGCTTAAAACCAAAATGAAGACCAGGTAACATACGCCATGCACGTTTTTCAAATGATTATATCCATGTAGTAAAGGTCAAATCACCATTATAACAACTTGGCCGGACGGCACAACAAGCGTATTAGACCCACCGACTGTAGGATCATTAAAACAATAGGAAACACGATTTGGAACATTTTTCACAACTGGGTTCCATTCTATTTCGTAGAATTAGAGCGTCAACGGAGCGAGAAATATGCCTGTGTTTTGAAGTTAAACGATGTATATATTAATATCGCTATCCGTAACAAAGAAACATCAAACAGGAGTACTGAATTTTGCAGCAAGGTTTAACGGCTCAACATCCGTATCTAACCGAGATGTTGTGTAGAACCTCGCGTAACCTAAAAATTGATCGTTTAGCGTGAATCAGGAGCGTATCCTGCCTGAATCTGACTTGTTTTATAACGTGTTCGTGCAATCGGAAAAGAACATGAACACTTTCGTTTTTCTGTGAGTTCGTCAGTGGTAATACAACGACATTTTTTGGTCATATTTCACCAGGAGCATACATACCTCCTCAACCTATGCCCCTTATTCAACTAGGGCACACGAGATCGTCCAAATGGACTGGTTGACCTATTTTTTCATGCGTTATCTTGAATTTTCGCGAATTCACCCGGACCATAAAATGCAACAAATACGAGGAGAACGCCTCCGAACGCCGGAATATGAACAGTTTTGAATTGTCCAACCGGTCCAAATGGACAAATCAACTCAAATGATCAAACTGGCTCAAAAAATGGAAAAAAAAACCACCTCAGATCAGATGACACAACTGGTTTGGTTGGCCTATTTGAGCCAGTTTTCTTAGTAAAGTCGGTTTCTCCATTATGGACTGGTTGGACTATATGATCCAGTTGCTCATTTGGGTCGTTTGTTCATTTGGACCCGTTGGACTATTGAGCCAGGTTGCTCATTTTCCTTCAACCTCAATTCACAATCGAAGAAAACGCCTGCGAACGCATGCAGAATGCAAACCATTTTTTATAGGTTAACTAGCGAAAATGCCGAAAAACCATGCATTTTCTTAAATTTACATGAATTCACAGTCCCAGATAATGCAGGAAAACACGAGGAGAACGCCGGAATACATGTTATTTTCCGTGCGTTTTCCTGAGTTTCGCGAATTCATAGACCCATAAAATTCAACAAAACTGGAGAACAACGCCTGCGAACGCAACTGAAAACAAACGAAGACAATTTAACATACGCTATGCACGATTTTCAAATAATAATATCCATGTGGTAAAGATTAGCTCTCCATTTTGTTAGCATTGTTTTAGCCAGAATTCCCTAGCTGTCGGCAGTTAAAAGTCCTTTTGAAAACTCGTGGTTAAAATATACCATTTTTGGTATCACTTCCACCACTTAACAACAACTGCTTAAAACCAAAATGAAGACAAGGTAACATACACCATGCACGTTTTTCAAATGATTATATCCATGTGTTAAAGGTCAAATCACCATTATAACAACTTGGCCGGTGGGCACAACAAGCGTATCAGACCCACCGACTGTAGGATCATTAGAACAATGGGAAACACGATTTCGGACATTTTTCGCTACTGGGTTCCATTCTATTTCGTGGAATTAGAGCGTCAACGGAACGAGAAATATGCCTGTGTTTTGAAGGTTAAACGATGTATATATTAATGATCGCTATCCGTAACAAAGAAACATCAAACAGAAGTACTGAATTTTGCAGCAAGGTTTAACGGCTCAACATCCTTAACCTAAAAATAGATCGTTTAGCGTGAATCAGAAGCGTATCCTGCCTGAATCTGACTTGTTTTATAACGTCCTCGTTCAATCGAAAAAGTGCATGAACTCTTTCGTTTTTGTGTGAGTTCGTCAGTGGTAATACAACGACATTTTTTGGTCATATTTCACCAGGAGCATACATACCTCCTCAACCTATGCCGCTTATTCAACTAGGGCACACGAGATCGTCCAAATGGACTGGTTGACCTATTTTTCCAGGCGTTATCTTGAATACTCGCGAATTCAGAGGACCATAAAATGCAACAAACACGAGGAGAACGCATGCGAGCGCTGGAATATGAACAGTTTTGAATTATCCAACCGGTCCAAATGGGCAAACAAACTCAAATGATCAAACTGGCTCAAAAAATGGAAAAACCACCTCATTTTAGATGACACAACTGGTTTGGTTGGCCTATTTGAGCCAGTTTTCTTAGCAAAGTCGGTTTGTCCTTTATGGACTGGTTGGACTATATGATCCAGTTGCTCATTTGGGTCGTTTGTTCATTTGGACCCGTTGGAATATTGAGCCAGTTTGCTCATTTTCCTTCAACCTCAATTCACAATCCAAGAAAACGCCTGCGAACGCATTCAGAATGCAAACCATTCTTCATGGGTTAACTAGCGAAAACGACGAAAAACCATGCATTTTCTTAAATTTACATGAATTCATAGTCCCAGATAATGCAGGAAAACACGAGGAGAACGCCGGAATACATGTTATTTTCCGTGCGTTTTCTTGAGTTTCGCGAATTGATAGGCCCATAAAATTCAACAAAACTGAAGAACAACGCCCGCGAACGCAACTGAAAACAAACGAAGACAATTTAACATACGCTATGCACGTTTTTCAAATAATATCCATGTGGTAAAGATTAGCTCTCCATTTTGTTAGCATTCTTTTTGCCAGAATTGCCCTGTCGGCAGTTAAAAGTCCTTTTGAAAAGTCGTGGTTAAAACATACCATTTTTGGTATCATTTCCACCACTTAACAACAACTGCTTAAAATCAAAATGAAGACTAGGTAACATACGCCATGCACGTTTTTCAAATGACTATATCCATGTAGTAAAGGTCAAATCACCATTATAACAACTTGGCCGGAGGGCACAACAAGCGTATCAGACCCACCCACTCTAGGATCATTAGAACAATTGGAAACACGATTTCGAAAATTTTTTCACAACAGAGTTGCATTTTATTTTGCGGAATTAGAGCGTCAACGGCACAAGAAATATGAATGTGTTTTGAAGGTCAACGATGTATATATTGATGATCGCTATCCGCAACAAAGAAACATCAAACAGAAGTACTGAATTTTGCAGCAAGTTTTAACGGCTCAACATCCGTATCTAACCGAGATGTTGTGTAGAACCTCGCGTAACCTAAAAATTGATCGTTTAGCGTGAATCAGCAGCGTATCCTGCCTGAATCTGACTTGTTTCATAACGTCTTCGTTCAATCGGAAAAGTGCATGAACTCTTTCGTTTTTGTGTGAGTTCGTCAGTGGTAATACAACGACATTTTTTGGTCATATTTCACCAGGAGCATACATACCTCCTCAACCTATGCCCCTTATTCAACTAGGGCACACGAGATCGTCCAAATGGACTGGTTGACCTATTTTTTCATGCGTTATCTTGAATTGTCGCGAATTCACCCGGACCATAACATGCAACAAATACGAGGAGAACGCCTCCGAACGCCAGAATATGAACAGTTTTGAATTGTCCAACCGGTCCAAATGGACAAATCAACTCAAATGATCAAACTGGCTCAAAAAATGAAAAAAAAAACACCTCAGATCAGATGACACAACTGGTTTGGTTGGCCTATTTGAGCCAGTTTTCTTAGTAAAGTCGGTTTGTCCATTATGGACTGGTTGGACTATATGATCCAGTTGCTCATTTGGGTCGTTTGTTCATTTGGACCCGTTGGACTATTGAGCCAGTTTGCTCATTTTCCTTCAACCTCAATTCACAATCGAAGAAAACGCCTGTGAACGCATGCAGAATGCAAACCATTTTTCATGGGTTAACTAGCGAAAATGCCGAAAAACCATGCATTTTCTTAAATTTACATGAATTCACAGTCCCAGATAATGCAGGAAAACACGAGGAGAACGCCGGAATACATGTTATTTTCCGTGCGTTTTCCTGAGTTTCGCGAATTCATAGACCCATAAAATTCAACAAAACTGGAGAACAACGCCTGCGAACGCAACTGAAAACAAACGAAGACAATTTAACATACGCTATGCACGATTTTTAAATAATAATATCCATGTGGTAAAGATTAGCTCTCCATTTTGTTAGCATTGTTTTTGTCAGAATTCCCTAACTGTCGGCAGTTAAAAGTTCTTTTGAAAACTCGTGGTTAAAACATACCATTTTTGGTATCATTTCCACCACTTAACAACAACTGCTTAAAATCAAAATGAAGACCAGGTAACATACGCCATGCACGTTTTTTCAAATGATTATATCCATGTGTTAAAGGTCAAATCACCATTATAACAACTTGGCCGGTGGGCACAACAAGCGTATCAGACCCACCGACTGCAGGATCATTAGAACAATGGGAAACACGATTTCGGACATGTTTCGCTACTGGGTTCCATTCTATTTCGTGGAATTAGAGCGTCAACGGAACGAGAAATATGCCTGTGTTTTGAAGGTTAAACGATGTATATATTAATGATCGCTATCCGTAACAAAGAAACATCAAACAGAAGTACTGAATTTTGCAGCAAGGTTTAACGGCTCAACATCCTTAACCTAAAAATAGATCGTTTAGCGTGAATCAGAAGCGTATCCTGCCTGAATCTGACTTGTTTTATAACGTCCTCGTTCAATCGAAAAAGTGCATGAACTCTTTCGTTTTTGTGTGAGTTCGTCAGTGGTAATACAACGACATTTTTTGGTCATATTTCACCAGGAGCATACATACCTCCTCAACCTTTGCCGCTTATTCAACTAAGGCACACGAGATCGTCCAAATGGACTGGTTGACCTATTTTTCCAGGCGTTATCTTGAATTCTGGCGAATTCAGGGGACCATAACATGCAACAAACACGAGGAAAACGCATGCGAGCGCTGGAATATGAACAGTTTTGAATTATCCAACCGGTCCAAATGGGCAAACCAACGCAAATGATCAAAGTGGCTCAAAAAAAATGGAAAAACCACCTCAGATCAGATGACCCAACTGGTTTGGTTGGCCTATTTGAGCCAGTTTTCTTAGCAAAGTCGGTTTGTCCATTATGGACTGGTTGGACTATATGATCCAGTTGCTCATTTGGGTCGTTTGTTCATTTGGACCCGTTGGACTATTGAGCCAGTTTGCTCATTTTCCTTCAACCTCAATTCACAATCGAAAAAAACGCCTGCGAACGCATGCAGAATGCAAACCATTTTTCATGGGTTAACTAGCGAAAATGCCGAAAAACCATGCATTTTCTTAAATTTACATGAATTCACAGTCCCAGCTAATGCAGGAAAACACGAGGAGAACGCCGGAATACATGTTATTTTCCGTGCGTTTTCCTGAGTTTCGCGAATTCATAGACCCATAAAATTCAAAAAAACTGGAGAACAACGCCTGCGAACGCAACTGAAAACAAACGAAGACAATTTAACATACGCTTTGCACGATTTTTAAATAATAATATCCATGTGGTAAAGATTAGCTCTCCATTTTGTTAGCATTGTTTTTGTCAGAATTCCCTAACTGTTGGCAGTTAAAAGTTCTTTTGAAAACTCGTGGTTAAAACATACCATTTTTGGTATCATTTCCACCACTTAACAACAACTGCTTAAAATCAAAATGAAGACCAGGTAACATACGCCATGCACGTTTTTTCAAATGATTATATCCATGTGTTAAAGGTCAAATCACCATTATAACAACTTGGCCGGTGGGCACAACAAGCGTATCAGACCCACCGACTGCAGGATCATTAGAACAATGGGAAACACGATTTCGGACATGTTTCGCTACTGGGTTCCATTCTATTTCGTGGAATTAGAGCGTCAACGGAACGAGAAATATGCCTGTGTTTTGAAGGTTAAACGATGTATATATTAATGATCGCTATCCGTAACAAAGAAACATCAAACAGAAGTACTGAATTTTGCAGCAAGGTTTAACGGCTCAACATCCTTAACCTAAAAATAGATCGTTTAGCGTGAATCAGAAGCGTATCCTGCCTGAATCTGACTTGTTTTATAACGTCCTCGTTCAATCGAAAAAGTGCACGAACTCTTTCGTTTTTGTGTGAGTTCGTCAGTGGTAATACAACGACATTTTTTGGTCATATTTCACCAGGAGCATACATACCTCCTCAACCTTTGCCGCTTATTCAACTAAGGCACACGAGATCGTCCAAATGGACTGGTTGACCTATTTTTCCAGGCGTTATCTTGAATTCTCGCGAATTCAGGGGACCATAAAATGCAACAAACACGAGGAAAACGCATGCGAGCGCTGGAATATGAACAGTTTTGAATTATCCAACCGGTCCAAATGGGCAAACCAACGCAAATGATCAAAGTGGCTCAAAAAAAATGGAAAAACCACCTCAGATCAGATGACCCAACTGGTTTGGTTGGCCTATTTGAGCCAGTTTTCTTAGCAAAGTCGGTTTGTCCATTATGGACTGGTTGGACTATATGATCCAGTTGCTCATTTGGGTCGTTTGTTCATTTGGACCCGTTGGACTATTGAGCCAGTTTGCTCATTTTCCTTTAACCTCAATTCACAATCAAAGAAAACGCCTGTGAACGCTTGCAGAATGCAAACCATTTTTCATGAGTTAACTAGCGAAAACGACGAAAAACCATGCATTTTCTCTTAAATTCACATGAATTCACAGTCCCAGATAATGCCGGAAAACACGAGGAGAACGTCGGAATACATGTTATTTTCCGTGCGTTTTCTTGAGTTTCGCGATTTCATAGGCCCATAAAATTCAACAAAACAGAAGAACAACGCCTTCGAACGCAACTGAAAACAAACGAAGACAATTTAACATACGCTATGCACGCTTTTCAAATAATAATATCCATGTGGTAAAGATTAGCTCTCTATTTTATTAGCATTCTTTTTGCCAGAATTCCCTAACTGTTGGCAGTTAAAAGCCCTTTTGAAAACTCGTGGTTAAAATATACCATTTTTGGTATCATTTCCACCACTTAACAAAAACTGCTTAAAATCAAAATTAAGACTAGGTAACATACGCCATGCACGTTTTTCAAATGATTATATCCATGTAGTAAAGGTCAAATCACCATTATAACAACTAGGCCGGAGGGCACAACAAGCGTATCAGACCCACCCACTCTAGGATCATTAGAACAATCGGAAACACGATTTCGAAAATTTTTTCACAACAGAGTTGCATTCTATTTTGCGGAATTAGAACGTCAACGGAACAAGAAATATGAATGTGTTTTGAAGGTCATCGATGTATATATTGATGATCGCTATCCGCAACAAAGAAACATCAAACAGAAGTACTGAATTTTGCAGCAAGGTTTAACGGCTCAACATCCTCATCTAACCGAGATGTTGTGTAGAACCTCGCGTAACCTAAAAATTGATCGTTTAGCGTGAATCAGAAGCATATCCTGCTTGAATCTGACTTGTTTTATAACGTCTTCGTTCAATCGGAAAAGTACATGAACTCTTTCGTTTCTGTGTGAGCTCGTCAGTGGTAATACACGTTAATTTTCGTGTTTGTTCTTAAATTCACGGGAATTCACCGGACCATAAAATGCAACAAAACATGAGGAGAACGCCTACAAGTAATGGAATAAAAGCAGTCTGTCGTTCGGCCACCGATCGGTGAACGCTGGATTACATGCGTTTTCTTGAATTCACCGTCCCAGAAAATGTGAGAAAACACAAGAAAAACGTATGCGAAAGCCGGAATATACGCAGTTTACCGTGCGTTAGCCGATCGGTGAACTATGGAAAACATGCTTTTTCCCACATTTACCGTCATTTGCCGTCATTTACCGTCCTGGAAAACACAGGTTTTCAGTGGTTAACTGCGGTGAACGTGGCGGAGTATTTCGGTGAGAAAACACCAGTGAACTGCGGAACACAAGACATTTGTCGATCTTAACGGATCGGTCAACGCTTGAAAACATCCGTTTTCGGGCGTCCACTGTAACGAAAACTACCGGATGATGGAACAAATGCTCAAATACACCAGACTGAAAACATAACGAAATTCAAGGGTATTACTGTTAGTGAGAAATTAGAAAATTCTCGAAAATGCCGCGTGTTCCGCTAATTCCCCGTGCGTTTTCTGAACGGTAACACGGCAACTTTTCTTGCCGTGACTCGCGATCAGACTTTAAAGTTCTTCTGAAGGTCAACTCGTCATTATAGCAACTTACTCGGACGGCACCCGGAGTTAACTGCTGCGATTCTTTTTTCCTAGAATTAGCGCGCAAACGGAACAAGAATAAGCATTGGAGCTTTGTAGATTTACTTAAAAAAAGTTGTTATTTTTTCTTTCTCGTGTCAAGAATGCAATGGTAAGCCGACAATCACTACGACGTTCCATACTTCTTTATCGCTTTCATTAAACTCGAATTTATATAATAATTGTATGTTATTTTACTCTATTCACGCAAACGGCCCACAGGTAAAAATCAACTTGGCTTGCTTTTTTATTTGTTTTGTTTTCCTTCATTTGCTTGTTTTCAAAGAGAATATTCCAGCTGTTGGAAGTCATATGTCCTTTTGCATCAGAATTTCAGCTCGGGCTGAAAAGGTAATTAATTGGGCATGCGCGGCGATTGTGTTTTCAGCCATTTAGACCGAAACAGACCTGGCATTTCGACAAACTCGACGAGCTTGAAGATACGGTTTCTACCTATGCAGATAACTCTTTCTGGCGTACATATAAACTGCCAAAGACAAACTTATTTTGTGTTCCATTATCTTATAACATGTCACCGTCCCAACAAGTTGAAAATCGAGCGCTAAAAGCAGACTAAATTGCGAAAGAAGCAGCGCGTCCATTTTCATAAGCCGAATCTTTGACTCAATATCAATCTTCCCGCACGATTTCAAATTTAACGGCCGCGCTGAAATTCATCATGTAAACCTACTGAAACTTTTCAGTACAGCCACTCATTTAGATGCCAACCATCTGAAGCGAAAAGAGAATTTGTCAAAGGAAAAGCTCTTAGACTTCTGAGCCTGAACACATCTTCTTGACATAAAAGACACCCACAGCATTTTATCCAGAGCCGGAGAAGTAATTTTTGAAGACAGGCATAAAGCACTCCAACAAAAACAAAGCGAAAACAACAAAACCTTGCCCTTCGTAACAAAATATTATCCATCAACGCCAAAATTAATTACTAAAACAAATCCTCATGAAAAGCTGACATTTTATATAACAGCAGCTGTTACTAACGAAATATACAAAGAACCGCCCCTGATATCATACAAAACGAAAGGTTCTCTAACACTCGTGCGAGCTAAACTATTAAATGGATACGCGCGTGGAAATTGCGTAGGCTTGTCGCTCTTTATTACAATGTTCCATACTTTCAGTATACTGACTTGTATAGCCAGCATTTATGAATTTATGCACTTCTGTACATGTGTTTACATGGTTATCATTTATGTGATTCATAGTTTCGATAAATCTAAATGTGCCAGTGATGAGGTTATTAAAACATTCGTCCTGTCTTCTTGATCACGGCCGGTGGAGCCGGGTCTTTTTTTTTCGAAGAAAATTCACTTAAAGAAAAAAAAAACGAAATAATTCCTGATTGACAAATTTAACATGTAGCTCAGATTCATTAAAAAAATAAAAAAGTCAGGAAATAAGATAATGCCTAATTATTGATAGGTTGGCAGAATCTTACATGACATTGATTTACTGCTAAAGGTACCATGCTGGCATGATTCCGCTTAGGTTTTAAAACTTGATCAAACTTTGGCTGAGAGGGTATAGTGGTACCCGCATGGCCGATAAATACACAGTCATCTCCGGATTACTCAAACCTTCAAGAGAAATTGAGAAACGTTCAAGTATATAAAATCAGGAGTTCAAGTTATCAATGGTAAAATTTGGCAGAAAATGACCTCAGAAAAAACGAATGTTGTGGTCTGTCAGATTCACATTCATAGCGTTGGGTGGGCGAGGTGAGATCATAAATGGACTGATGGCGGTAGCATTACATGGCGCCTTTCCATGCAGACGTCCGATCGCAACCCTCAATTTAATTGTAAATTATCCGTTCTTTGTTCACGATTGTGGAAAATGAGATGTTTTACTGCTACACCATGGCGAGAGAAAAGTATTTATGGCCGGTAACCGGTCAAGGTGTTGAAAACACTAAATGGCCGGCAGTTCTATATTCTCAGTAAATTTCACAAAATCGAAAAATTCCAGCTAATTTAAACTATCATATGTCGATTTAGAAAAGTCAAGCGATCCTGAAATGCTTTATAGATCTCAAGTCTAGGGTTTAGTTTACGCTGGGCTCAGAAGACGAAACCATGTTTCGTGACACTTAGAACTTTTTTCAGCTCGACTGCCGGTCAAGGTTTTCAAAATACTAAATGGCCGGCAGTCCTATATTCTCCGTAAATTTGACAAATCAAAAAAATACAGCCATTCTGAACTATCATATTTTGTGATCCTGATCAAACGAGCTGGTTTTGTGGGATTTCTATATCGCGAAACCATGTTTTTTGCAGTCGAGCTGAAAAAAGTTCCAAGTGTCACAAAACATGGTTTCGTCTTCTGAGCCCAGGGTAAACCAAACACTAGACTTGAGATCTATAAAGCATTTCACGATCGCTTGACTTTTCTAAATCGACATACAATAGTTTAGATTAGCCGGAATTTTTCGATTTTGTGAAATTTACTGAGAATATAGAACTGCCGGCCATTTAGTGTTTTGGAAACCTTGACCGGCAGTCGAGCTGAAAAAAGTTTTAAGTGTCACAAAACATGGTTCGTGATATAGAAATCCCACAAAACCGGCTCGTTTGATCAGGATCACGACATATGATAGTTCAGAATGGCTGTATTTTTTCGATTTGTCAAATTTACTGAGAATATAGGACTGCCGGCCATTTAGTGTTTTGAAAATCTTGACTGGCAGTCGAGCTGAAAAAAGGTCTAAGTGTCACGAAACATGGTTTCGTCTTCTGAGCCCAGCGTAAACTAAACCCTAGACTTGAGATCTATAAAGCATTTCAGGATCGCTTGACTTTTCTAAATCGACATATGATAGTTTAGATTAGCTGGAATTTTTCGATTTTGTGAAATTTACTAAGAATATAGAACTGCCGGCCATTTAGTGTTTTCAACACCTTGACCGGTTACCGGCCATATAGCCACTAGATATGATCTGGTTATAACTAAATTAAGTTGAAAGATGCAGTTTGGTCAGTTTGTAAGGTTTTAACTCTATTCAGTGCATTAATACTTGGTCAGAGCCTTGATTTACTCGATAATCTACATGGTAAAAATCGATACCTTTTGATACCTGATTTGCTATTTCTCACCATGGTTTACCATGGTAAGAGGACGGTATGTTGATCTTAAAATTAACCACGCCGAGAATTATATTTTAGATATCATATGGTTAACTAAATTAATTTAAAAGATGTAGTTTGTAAGGTTTTAAATCTATTCAGGGCATTAATACTTAGTCAGAGCCTTTATTTACTCGATAATCGACATGGTAGAAATCGATACCTTTTGATACCTGATTCGCCATTTCTCACCATGGTATACTACCTATTTTTGGTGTGTTTTATAACTGCGGTGTGGGAGGGAGAGATGGAATTTTTGATTTAAATGGAGAGGTTGGGTTGCTTGATGGCAATGACCTCATTTAAAGTTGAGACATTTTCGTTCTCAGTCTCTTCAATTTAACTTGTACTTTGTGCCGTGTCTTCCTGGAGAGCTGGTGTTGGTCAGTGTTGGGTTTTGAGCTGTGGGTCGTTGTAACTGCCATGGGACTGCCATGGGACTGCCCCCCCCCCCCCCCCCACCCCCCATCTTCGGTCCAGGACAATATGCAGTGGTGTTCTGTTTATTTTGATTGTCTCAATTAAATTCCATTTTTGAAACTTGTGAGCTAGTACTATCTCCTGTTCCCTTTACATACTGCTATAGTTTTTGTTCTATATACTGGGAATCAAACAATTGGTAATGCAATTCTCTATTCGTTTGAATGGTTGAGATCACAGGAGGTTACTGCTGCTGAAAAGTGATTTGTCCAAAAAATAACAACTCAATGGTGAAAGTGGCATGAGATTCTCCCAGCAGTAAGAAATAATTACTATATTTTGGATCCAGGTCATGGGAATTACAAAATTGATTACAAAACATGAATATTCAAGATGAAGCAACAGATTGTCTGCAAATACGATAAGCAATGTATAGAGACCTGGATGGAGAATTTGTAGGTTAAGACCAGGAATTAGGCCTTCATGACCAATTAGCGCCTTTAAAAATCTTGAAATCAAAATTAATTTGTTGATGTACATTCTCCTTACTGGTGTCAATGCAGTTCACATAGCCATATAGCTACAGTGAATTTGTATTCAATTTCCACAGACAACTTATGTTGAAGGTGACCAGGTTCTCAATTTGTATACTCTATGTACTTGCTCGTACACTGATATTGTGAGGAGATTTAAGATACTGATCACCGTTCCAATAATAAATGTGAAGCAGTAATGTTGATGTGTCATGTGTTTAGCTACATGTATACGGTTGCTACACATTGACATTACAGTCATTAGCTGATCATGATTGCTAACAGAAAATTGTTTTTTTCCTAACAAAATGTTTTTATCCAAATTGTAAACAGAAATTCTCGTTATTATTTCTTATTGAACTATTTTATGAATTTTGTAAACTCAAGATACTGTATACGTATACAACTCGATCACTGTTTCATTCACAAACAATGCTACATCATGTAAATGTTGTATATTTGGGAAATAATTTCCACCTGTGCGATCTGTAGTTTTGATCATTTATCTGTAGTTTTGATCATTTAAAAAGTTCCTTAGTGACATTAGTGAGAATATCAATAAACATCAAATTACAGTGTGTAGTAAGAGAATTATTTTTCAGTGTTTGATTATCTTCTCAGTAGTTTAGCCGGTGATTTGAGCTACATTTCTTAATCGCTCTTCTTCTCTGAGCCTTTCCTGTAATCAATGTTTGCTTTTCCCTACGTACCGTATCAGGTATGAAAGATATTCGTCACGGGTATTTAGCTGATCGTGTAATTCTTGCCGCCTCTCGTTGCGTCTACAAACAGAATCATTTTGTCCAACACTTCCAGTCAGTGTCACCTCTCCTGATCGGTTTCGTTCAGAATTCTAATGGCGGCATTTTGTCAAGGCGTTTGAACCTAGTCAAACGGTGTGCCTAGGCTGTTCGAAGTCTTTGTAATGTATGCTCTGAGTCTCGTTGTTCGTCTTCGTTGCTCGATCGCGATTGCGCTGAATTTCAAGTCACCGTTCAGCGGAGTTTCGGTAGTTAATTTTCACGGACAAGGATTTCCAGTCACTTCTGGAATCCAGCGTTGTTGCCTTTGCTGTTCTTTCTCATTTGCATCAGAAATTGGTTGTGTTTCATCGAGAGTAAACATTTTTTGACAGACTATGAGTAAGGTTAAACGGCCGCCGGCACGACCGCCATGAATAAACATAATACGCCATTGTCAGCGGTCGCGATTTTTGTTGCCAGGCAACTGCCGGACATCTTCAGGTATATATATATATATATATATATATATATATATATATATATATATATGAATATAAATATATTTTTCGCTCGAATTCGCGCGGCTCAGCTCCCGAGACCCGAGCACCCGAGCGGCCTTCGGCCGCCAAATTTATTAACCTCGCTTCGCGAGGAATTAAACTTAATTTCTCCTTTACATCATTTCCACATCGATTTGTCACTTCGAAGGCGCCATGTTTGTTTACTGTACTGAAAAAAGTCGGAGCTGAGACCTGGAAACGAGCAACCCTCTGGTCATGTGACATTCAAACACGCAACATTCAATCATGGCGGTCTCAGCAAAGGTGTCGAAGCTTAAAGGCAGTCGGTGTATTTCTTGAAGAAGAGATATCGTTAATCTCCAACACGCTGTTTTTCCAGGCATTCCCCGATGTTATTGTGTATTTGCAGGAGTTTTGTTCTGTTTCAAACAGCTAGGAAATTCATTATTTGATGCATCGCTTATCTTCATCGCAAGCTGTTGACCGTGAGAAGACAACTCACACTCTTAAACTTGAATTGTTATTTTAAGAACCAAATTGTTAAAACAAATCGACAGGTAAGAACTCTTTTGTTGTTTTAATTTTAAGTTCTTACCTGTCGATTTGTTCTAACAATTTGGTTCTTAAAACAACAATTCGAGTTTAAGAGTGTTACCCAGAATGGCTGTTCTGGTAATAATTCGAATCACTGGAGGAATATTTTAAAAAGATAAACTTCAAGGACATTAAGGTTATTTATCACTTGATGATTTTCAAGACAGCCTTTTTATCGTTGTGCTTTCGCAACAAATCTTCAGTTAAAACAAACTTTAGTCGAGCATTGTTTACTCGTATCAAAGAAAAGCTTTGCACACGAATCGGGAATATCTGTACCTGACTTCAAAAGGAATCTTAAATTTTTATCAGGTTTTTTTCTTGACTTTAAATTTATACTAACATAGGTAAACACTTCTTTTCAGTTTTACTGTTAAGAAAAGAGTCTGACTTTGGTTTAACAGTCCATAAATCTGGAAAAAGCTGAAAATTTCTTTCACATTTATTATATGTAAATGAGCTGAAACTTATTTCCCAGTTTTCCAGTTTCCTGAAAGAAATGAAGGCTGGAAAAAGCTTTCATTTTCTGACAAAGCCTGTTAGAATAGATCACATTCCAGATATTTCCAGCTTCTGCTAGAAATCAAAACTGTCATAAACTGGAAAAATAAAATCTGGAAGAAAGCTAGAATTTATTCTGAAATAAAAACTGTCATTTTCTGGAAATGTCTTCTCCGGAGAATATCAATAAAACACAGCCACAAGTTTCTGAGAATGAGGAACTGATAAAAAAAATCAGTCACCAAGGGACAATGAATAAAATGATAGTCTCTCAATAAACACCTGGTTCAAATTTTTCTGGGTTAACAAGACCAAGTTTAAAACATAGATCAGGGACATTTAACTAAAGAAAATACACAATGCACCATAAATTTAGGTGCAGTTTATCAGATTTCACCATGAATGCTTGGCAGGGTAAATTAATTATGTCTACATCAAAAGAAAACAACACCAAATTATGTTATTCCATACAGTAGTCAACTAAAACACTGATTTTAGATCAGACCTAAGGATCCCATTTGAATAATGTTTGGTACTGCAGCAAAATATTAACACATTGTACATTTAAATGTACATGTAGGTGCCCATGTCAGTTACTTAGGTACCAAATTACTACCAGGCGCCTGTTAGAAAACAGCCTTAATGTGTATGAACATATAACATCAATTATTCTCTTACCATAAAAAGCTCTCCTTGAATCTCTTTGAATGATACCATTTCTAACTAGAGAAAAGAAATCACAAAATTAAATATGTTATGTATTTCAAATTGAGAAAATATGAAGCATATACTCCCACATCACTGCTACATTAAATATATTATCCTCAGAGCCACCATTTAATATTACATGTACCAGTGAATAGATGGGTATGGTCAATGTGAATAATATACATGAACATTGTCTTAAGAATAAAAACTGACTTGAAAATGCAGTTTAAAAAAGGAGGATTTTACCATCTTCCCAGCATGCATTGCAAGCAAACTATATTATCAAATGACAGCGACATGCAAGCAGCTCATTTTACACAGACGCTGTTGAGGTTGGAGGCCAGTTGGTCATAACAGAAATATTACATTGTACAAAATAAATGTTAACCTATTTATTCTATTCACCTTTACAGAATATTAATATTTTTCCATTTCGGGTTATGTTTACAGTTTGATTTAAGTTTGCTTAAATTCCCAGAGGGGCCAAAATCCTCGATCAGCATCGCATGTTAGACACTTGAAATCTCTTCACAGATTCATGGAATCAATAAACCTTCTTGCCATTTCAAAGCAATGCTGGCTTAAATTAGAAGAAATATCTGCATATTATATTTGCTTGCCTTCAGTTTGACTTACATTTGTATTGAATTTAACACCGGTGAACAGAGCTGGTGAAATAATTCCCGCTAATAAAAATATAAAAGAACAGCTACTCAGCTCATCTACTCGGCATGCAACTGACCTGCTGCGTTTGTTTAAGGTTGTTGCGAAGGTTGATTTTTAGTTAAAAATCAACCTTCGCTTTTCTCACAATTCTGAATTTTCTATGGTATGAGCATTAATCATTCAGTTTTATTTCATCTTACTGTAGATTTTGCTGTGACCAACAAAAAACTCTAATCAGAAGTCATTCACAGGAATTTTACCCAAAGCATGCTGGAATGACGGTATAATATCCTCCTTATAGTGTACATGTACCTTTTAGTTTCAAGACAGAACAATGTACAGCTCTTATATAAATATTATTTTGCTTTTGTCTTGGTGCATATTCACACTCTAAAATACTATGAACAACAATACAAATAACAATAATAGTGTAAAGAGAATTTCTGTGAACCCAAAATTGCCTAGCTTGCACTTTATACTGATACTTAAATTTTCAAGTTACACTGTTATGTAAACCTACACCACTGTACATGTGTTAGAAAAAACACCCTCATCTCTCTCCACAGTTACATGTACATCTGGTTATTTATTACTCAGCATGTGTTGCTTTTAACTGATTAGAATATTTGATTTCACATTGGGAGCTTAAAAAGAATGATGCAATCCATGTAAGGTTACTGTCTTTAAGTGATCAACCAAGTTACAATCTTGGATGTTATAAAATTCAGACTGAAGATTGCAGACTGGCATAAGTGCATATTAGTATCAAGTGTAGTCTGCTGACTGGGTATAAAATGCAGACTAAGACCAAAACTGTCACTTCATCCTAATTTATGACTTAATCTATCAAGCAATCTGCTGCAAAACTGTCCTTCTAAGCCTTCGAGTCTACTCAGATGTCTCATATTTTCTTCTTTCTGACAGTATTCTATTTTCCACAATCACACAGAATAACTGTGAACATCTTCACATCTTTAATCTGTAATGTTATGAAAATGAATTGTATGGAGTACCTATCAGAGATACTATCTATCAGAGATAGGTACTCAGAGATAGTCAGCACACAGCTGCACACCACTGTAGGCACTAAGAAATAGTTTTGGTCTTACAACTGTATATTAATGTAGTCAGCATTTTATACTGTCTGGAGTCCAAAATCTAAAGTAGCTATAATGACTTTTATATATTACACAACATAGCATTTGACGGCACAAATAAGTAACAGAACAAGTCAAATATGCCATGTTATTACACTTGTCTGACCATAGGCTAACAACAACAAACAACAACAACTTTATTTGTACTCCACATTGATTTACATTATATAAAAACTACTGTTAATTATAGAGAGAGTACAGGCTGCCCATAAAGGAAAAGGGAAAACATTTAAAAAAATTTAAAAAAATTAGATGTGGTAAAGATGATTGTTGTAGTAATGATAGGTGAACTATATAAAAAACAACATGTGAATGTACAACAAACAATTTAATCAGTTGAAAGTTGTGTAATGGGGCTGGGCATTTTTACTCGTCAGTTTTTATTTTTTCTCACCTGATTTGTAAAAATACAAAGCTGCATTACACAACTTTTCGCTGAATTATAACCTCTATTGATACTGACCAGTCACAATACAATCTGCATATTTAAGCTTAATTTACTTAAAGGGAGGGTTTCATGGTTCGGCGCATGTGCAAACTATGATGTAACCCATTTAACTTCATTGTTTACACCAATCAGAAGTGAATAGATAACTCTGGTGGGAAATTTGCCCATGAAAATGCCACAGTCAGTCAGCTGATTGAATGGATGATTACACATACATACTGTACCCATGTGAGCCATGAAAGCCACCAGAACCTAGAATAAATCCTTCCGGTCAAAGGTTTTATTCAGTGTTGACTTTGTCGGTGTAATCCATTGAAATTTTCTGTGAATTTTGGTCATCCTTCACTTTGTTTGGA
>JAJGOT010000430.1:317500-372500 GCA_022457155.1 Cladopsammia gracilis
TCTGTTGTTCTTCTTCTTATGTTCTGTACATGTATTTATCTTTAAATCCACAAACATATCCTATGCAGATAATGGTTTATCCATTGCTGAATTTTATCATTTTGTAAGTGTTGTCTCATAAAAATTATGTTGGTAATGTATTAATGTCCTGTACCACTCAGTATCACAGCACGCTGGTATTTACTATTTCACAGGTCTTGAAAAAATGGCTAAATAACTGTGTGACTGGAAGCAGAAAATCAGATTTTATAATGCAGTACAGTACAGTACATTATGCCATCAGGATCAGAGAACCAACCACTTTAATTTACACTGCTAGTATCAATAACTATAATCACTGCATGCTTCAACAATTTACACCTCATTTAGTGTTTTGGGGCCTTCATTCGATCAAACCTATCATTAAATGCTTTAGTAGTGTCTGAATAGGGCACATGAAGTTTTTTTAAACAAAAATATGCTTCCACAGCTAGTCAGTCTCAATATTAATCGCATCACAGAACAACCACCTTAATTCTATAGCATGTAACTAAAAAAGTTCAAAAAAGTTCAAAACGAAATTTACGCGGATGAAAGGGCAAAAGGTCCTCTATCTATACTCTTAACCTTTAGCCGTTTACTGTCATAGTTCGCAGGGAATTAATGTTTTAGTTTTTATGGCAAACATTTTCCGTAACGCATTTCTAACAAGCTCGTTTTATTTCCAATAATTTGTGATAAATGTTACAGTATAAAACCCGTTTTTTCTCGCCTACAGCTTTGAAAATACATTGAAATCTTCATGTCGAAAACATTAAGTGGATATCTTGTGCCGTTTTCTTGCAGCGATCCCTTTTCTTCGTCATCCATCGACCTATATTTGCCGCCATTTTTTAAACGGTTGTGACTAGAATGGATACTCCAAAATCAGGTTTGGACCAGCGGTTTCAGTGAAAACATCCTAGGTACTTGGTGTATCCCTGATCATAATGTATGGTACTTCATGTATCCCTTATTGTAATGTATTTAGATATATTGCAGTGTAATTTAGGGTCGGATTTAATACAGTATCTAGGGTTGAAGCACTGATTTTAGTATTTAGGGTTAAGCACTGATTCCAGTATTTCCAGTGTATCGAAAGGGTTAGTTCTTATATATGGTCTGGGCTGGCAGCATATTATCTTATATCCCTTAAAAATTACAATTTCCGGCAGCTAGTCCTCGGTGGTACAGTGGATAGTGTGCATGGAGTAGATCATACGGCCCGGGTTCGATTCCCCATTCTGCTGTTTTTATCTTCTTTTTCTACTGAAATAAAAACTAAGTGTTTAAATACAAAATAATAAGGGATACACCAAGTACATACCGAAAACATTGGTTTGGTGGGGGTTCTCATTCTCGCGGGCTCAGAAACCTGATTTTGGAGTATCCATTTAAGTCACAACCTTTTTTAAACTCCGGCTCTCTCGAGGGCGCTCGGCCCAGTCTCGCTCCGCATCACACATCGCCCAAGCGCTGTGGGCGCGTTGCACCGCCCATTCTTTTTAGCGCCCTGTGCGAGACCATTCAAAAAATTGCAGACACGATCGTTTTGAAATCGTATCAACGGTTGTAGCTGCTAAAAATCCCGGCAGAAACTGATTTCAGTTATTCAACACCGGTTATTCAACAGCACAAAAGTAACGGCACATTTGGAATGTAAGTCCATTTGTAACTTTATTCTATGATCATTCTTGATAAACGCGTGGGTACACACCGGAAATTCACCGGTGCCTATCAAAGACGTCTCACCCCAGTGCCCCCTTGTTCGAGTAATGCACAGGGAACCCAAACGCTGTAAAAATATTGTTATTTACCTGTTTTCCTGTGTCTTTTTGAGTCGTTTTCGGGAAGCGATTTGAATCAGAGCGAAGGCGGTTGACCTTGCATGTTTCAAGAGAGGTCGTGAAGGGGTAAAATGGGAGCTGGGATTTGCCTTTTTTTAGAGGCTGGGAAATGGGATTTTGTGCACTGGGACTGGGATTCATGAAACAAAAACAATAGAAAAATGGGAATGGGATTTCAATTTGAGTAACACAGGCTGGGATTGTGGGATTTAAGCTGGGATTTGAAAAAAAAAACAATTTGCGGGGAAATGGGATTAGGACCCCCCCCCCCCCCCCCCTTTACGACCCTCTTTCAAATATTATCTTGTCTGCCGCTTTGTAAATCCGACGCGCCTATTACGTCTCAAGTTTCCATTATTATTAACTATTAACTCTCCTCGAGGAAGAGTAAGAAGAGAAAGAGAGCAAGGGATGAAACTAAAATGAGGGCAGTTTTAGTTTGAAGCGTAATTCTCTTGTTACTGAACAGATTCGGCTAGAACTTCACACCTCGATTAATTAAAGGGTGAATAATCATGTGAGGCATCATTTGTTTGTTTCGACGCCCGTTTGCCTGCTTAGTTTTGGGTTGTTTTTGGATGCGGCTTTTCGTCAGATCTGTGACTACAATTGACTTATGGCGTGTTTTCAGGGTCAAAATTAGATATGTGTAACTTCTGCCTTTTGACTTTCTAAATAAAATCTTTTTATGCATTACTACTTTTAAAAACACGTCGTTGTTTGTAAAGTAACTTTTGAAACAAGTTTACAGGCTCTTGCCGACTTTTAAACCCGCTACTTTGTGCATTACTACTTTAAAAAAAACACTAGTACACTACTCTTTGTAAGATTACTTATGAAACAAGAACTCTGCGAGTACTGTGATTGGGCTGTTAAGGATATCTTTACTCCTTTTACTTCAAACTCTTCGAACTCTTCAAGAGAACTAACTTCAGTCAATAAACACGTCCCACATGGATCATTCATTCATTCTGATCTCCACTATGTTAATCAAACACTTTGAATACACCATCCCTTGTCTCAAAAATAGCGACTGTATAAATTATTATTGTCAAAATAAATGACTTATAATTATCACGTAATAACGATTCAAAAGCCTCAAACAAAGGTAAACAACTCTCTTCTATTATACTGCCATTTAAGTAATGTAATTCCATAACAACTTTCACTATACTCTAATAAATTGAAAGTTAACTCTCCCAGTACAAACAACATCAGGAACTTCAGTTAACATAAGGCATTCTTTTTATGTTAAATTAGAAAGATAAGTATACAACTCATTACCAAAATTCGTAATTTCAACAAGATCTGACGCACATGTTATCATGCGACTAAAATTATACAACATAGCTGTTAAACTCATCGCTACACACTGACTACCCGCATTAGAACCAAAAAACACCATTTCTTTGGCTATAAGGAGCACAAATAGTTTTAGACGAATCTACACCAAATGGACCAGGATTCTTTTGTTTTATTTTGTTTTGTTTTGTTTGGGACAAAAGCATTGATATAAGACTCCAAGTCATACCACGGGTAAGACACACAAAACAGACACACAAAACCCCTTCCCCCCTTCCTCGCGCGCCCTTCGCGTTCTCGCGCCCCTCAATTCTCCCCCTTCCCCTTGAACGCTTGCCACGCAGGCTACTGAGCCGTGAGAAACGAAGCATATAGAACCAAGCGGTAAAGTGGTCCATGGCCAAAAAAGGCAGGTTTTAATGATGGTGAAACGAAATGATAATCTGTCCATTGCGGCTCTACTGAAAGGATGCGTTTATTAATGCCGTTCATGCGGTAAACTCGAAAGTAAGCAGCTCTCTAATTTATCCAATTGCAGCCTGTATACTCTCCAAACTTTACAATATATAATCAGTATCCCTCAGAATATAGACTCAAAGACATGATTTTTGCTCAAAAAGAAATTCGCGTTGTCATCTTCAGGACCTTTTGTTCTGCTTTGCTTGTAGGACGCGTGTCGATAAACGGCACAGTAACAGTTTATTCCCATAATAATAAATGTATAAAGGTAGATTTTTAACAATTAAATGAAAATTGGGAGGAAGACTAAAGAAACCCTTGTGGGCTTTTACAAAGTAGTCTCCCTTTAAGTTTAAGATTTATCTAAAAAATATTCATCCGGTATCAGACGTTGGCGTTTGCTTAGTGTAATTAGGTAATATAACGGTTGTTTAGCCCGGGGGGGGGGGGGGGGGGGGTGAGGGGGGTACTCCGCAATGTTTTAGGTGGGGGTGTTTCGCTGGGACCTAAAAAGGGGTTTGTTTACACAAATTGACAGAATTAGGCGTCAAACCCATACACGCTCATTGAATCGACTCCCACAGGCACGGTTCCAGATGAAAAATGTACCGGAAAAAAATGACAAAACACTTCGAAAATTGAACGGAAAAAGTATACCCCATCTCAGACTTAGTGGGCAAAACTAAGACCCCATCTCAGACCTAGAAGGTCAAAAACCCGACCCCATCCAGCGGCACATACCCGTATAGCTTATATATGGGAGAAGCACCCTCCCGGGTTTTTTTAGCTGCTGCTAATTAGTATAAAGTTAAAATTTGGGTACACGGCAGTTAATTTGGGACAATACAGATCATTTGGAACCTATTTACGCCTCTTTTTTCAAGCTGGCGATGCAAACATCTTAGTCATAAGAAGAATACAAAAAAAGAACTTTTCTCTTTGCCTCTGGGCACAAGTCATGAAATGTTTTCTTATCGCTCGGAGGGCTAATAGATTGGAAGTCCGATGATCGGATTTCACCGTGCAGCCTCGTCACATAATTTGTTGAATTTTAAGTCAAAATTTACACTTCTTGAATCAGTTTTTCAACTTCCTGATGTAACTTGCGTTGTATTTATTGTATTTGAAGCCCGCAAAACGTTCAAATCACGTTTACCGCTGATTTCACCGATTTTTCATATCCCAAACAACGGGGGGGGGGGGGGGGGGGGTACTTGACCAATATTTGGGTATAGGGGTGCCGCTGAGGGTCTGAGACCCTGACCCTGTTTAGGACAAAAAAGAAACGAAAATACGTACCCTGTGTAGAACAACAGCCTCTATTTTAGGACCCTGTCTAGGACACGACTCGTGCGTGGTTATTAATAGTGGTGCAGTCCTCTGGAACAGTCTACTCTCAGCTGCTAGGCAGGCAACATCTCTGACTAAATTCCGACGATTCTTAATTAATTCCGACACGGCATTCATGTAAAACAGGCTTTATTTTAGTTTACTTTTCTTTAATAGAAAACAAGCCAGCCCAATCAACAAGTTTGTAGGCTCGTACCGACTTTCTCTCGTTTCATATTTGTAAAGCCGTGTGATGTCACGCAACACTCCATGATTTGCGAACACTCCATGATGACTTGCGAACACTCAATGACTTGCGAACGCTCAATGACTTGCGAAACACTTTTCGCCAGGCGTTCCTTGTCCTACTTGATCACGTGATCGATAAAAACCACGTTTCTATAAGCTGACGGTCTCTCGATCTTGATTACGGTAGCACATCTTCAGTTTTTAATGCATTCAAACGTTCTCAGAGAGTGCTTTCAGCGCCTCATTAAAACTGCTGAGCGAATTACAAATTCTTCATCGACTAATGCTGCCGCGTCTACTACGGTCCACTACGACAGCATCAGCTGAAACGCGGCCGAGTACGAGTACGCCAAATCTGACAACTACCTTTATACCACTATCTATGATTTTTTGACAGTGCTCCGTCCCGCTGCGACGTACGAGAAATTACATCTGAACGCATGTGGTACAACACTACTACACGAGGATCACACTTGTCTGGGAATAATAACGTTGATTGACAGATTTACTTATGGCCTAGACATGTATGTCAACATAGTCTGATTTGCATTGTATTGATTGTACAATTTAGCGTCTGTAGCGTCGGTAGATCATGTAACAGAATAGATAGAGATTGAGATTGGAGAAAGGAGAAATAAAATATTGAAAATACAGTCCTCTTGATTGCGTTGCTGGACCAGTGCCGAGAATTCTCTCGAACACTTGGTCCTTCGAGCCGGATATAGAATGGGAAAGTCGAAAAAGGGAACGGCCGCGGAAGGGACAAGCAAAGACGTACAGAGCCAGGAAAGTAGAGAAGACGGACAAGACGCACTACAATCCAGAAAGAGAGAGCGCAAGGGTTACCGAGCCTATTTGAGGCATGTTGCTTCGGAGACTCAGGTCCTTTTGGAAGACCATGACGTGCAGCATTCTAAGGCTGCGCAGTTGAAAGAAACCCTAGAAGAACAATTGGACATTGTTAAAAATCTGGACGGAGAAATTTTAAAATTACTTGTGGAAAGGGAAGACGTAACCGACGAAGAAATAGCGGAGGAGATCAAATGCGCCGGGGATTTAAGAGGGGAGATAAAGGCCCTTGTCACCTCCATCGGCGATGTACTAACGCTGAAGAGTGAAACCCAACCAAACACCGGTAATTCCAGTCCAAACGGCAACAATGAAGCGTCAACTTTTCGGGTTAAACTCCCAAAGTTAGAGGCAAAAAGGTTCTCGGGGAGAGTGGAGGAGTGGCAGGAGTTTTGGGACAGCTTTGAAAGTGCGATCCACACCAATCCAAAGTTATCGCCAGTGGATAAGTTCTCATATTTGCGCGGACTTCTCGGGGGAACAGCGCGAACATCAGTGGCGGGATTAGCTCTCACGTCCGCGAATTATGAAGCCGCCATTGACATCCTGAAAAGAAGATTTGGAAAGAAAGTAACCATAGAGAGAGCACATGTGAACGACCTACTGGAAGTCCATCCTGTTTACAACGAAAAGGATACGGTTGGCCTACGCAGACTGTACGATACCTTAGAAGTTCACCACCGAGGCCTTCAAGCTCTTGAAGTGGACGCCGGTACATACGAGGGTATCGTTGTTCCAGCTGTTTTGAGCAAACTACCCGAGGCTGTTCGACCGCAGATAACGAGAGGAAAGAACCACGATGAATGGAAGATGGAGGAGATGCTCAGAGAATTGCTTTGTGAACTTGAACTGAGAGAAGAACATTCATTTAGGAGTGAAAAGAGCTTTGTACGTGATAGTGATCAAGGAAAATTTGGGGGCAGACCGTCTTCAGCCAGCGCCCTGTTAGCAAACACTTTGGACGATTTGTGTGCTTATTGTAAGGGCGAACACGCCCATGAACACTGCATGAATGTTACATCTGTAGAGGAACGAAAGAAACTGTTACGTAAGTACGGAAGATGCTTTATTTGTGCCAGAAAGGGGCACATTTCTCGTGATTGTGCTTTGAAAGATTTGTGTAATTATTGTAAAAAGGGTAAACATCACATTTCCATTTGTTATGGTCACGAGGGTTCAAACGCATACCAGGTGCCGCGTCAGTTCGGTCGCGCCAACAATGGTGATAGTAATGGCTCACAAAATGCCAATCACGCCAGCCATGCCAGTCCCGCCCTTCATGTAGGATCTGTGGGGAGGGTAGCATTGCAAACCGCTCAAGCGGTTATCTCGGGGAGTAAGAGTTCGAGGGTAAGGGTTTTAATTTGACGCGGGGAGCCACAAGTCTTTCATTACAACTAGGGCTGTCCAGTTAGCCGGGCTACATGAGGGTAGAAGGGAATGGATCGAAAGTAGTACGTTTGGACAGCAAGCAAGGGATAGTGGGTTGAGAGGCGTGTACGAGTTTGATGTTTTCTCTTTACAGGGGGGGGGGGGGGGGGAATGGGATTACGATCGAGGCGTATGAGGTGCCGAACATAACACAAATTAGAAATGAGCACATCGAAGTCAGGAAAACGGAGTACCCCCATTTACAGGGTTTGTGGTTTTCGGATGTGAATCGGGAGAGGGAGATTCTCGAGGTCGACCTGCTCATTAGGGCGGATTATCTATGGTCCTTTCAAGGGGGCAGAACGGTAAGGGGGGAGCGCAGTGAATCCGTTGCCGTAGAAACTCACCTGGGTTGGGTTTTGTCCGGGCCCCTGACGGGATTCTGCGATGACTCGCAGGTCAATGTACACCTTTTGGTCACAATTTGTCGCGCAATATCGATCGGGAATTGGAAGACAGCGCGCAAAAATTATGGGACTACGAGACCTTAGGAATTCGGGAAGGCGATGAAGTTCACGAAGCGTTAAAAGATGCGATTGTGTTTAACGGGAAACGATACGAAGTTTCCCTTCCCTGGAAGCAAGGAAATGGGCCCCTACCGAGTAATTACCAAAACAGTAAGAAACGACTCAAGGGGCAACTGGAGAGGCTCAAAAGCGATCCCACGGTTCTGAACGCGTATGATGCTATCATTAAAGGACAGGAAGAAACCGGAATAATCGAGAGGGTCGCCGAGTTAGAAACGAATGAGAAAATTCATTACCTGCCCCATCACGCAGTCATCCGTAAAGACGCTAAAACAACGAAAGTGAGAATCGTGTACGACGCATCGTCCAAAGAGGGAAAGGGGGCGTGTCTCTGAACGATTGCCTTCATGTGGGACCTGTGTTGTCGCCTTTATTGTACGAAATCCTAATTCGATTCAGAGAGAGGTGCGTTGCGTTAGTGGGGGATATTGCAAGCGTTTCTAAACATCGCGATCAGCGAGCGCGACAGGGATTGTTTGAGGTTTCTGTGGGTGAATAGTGTTGACAGCGAGCAAACAGAGCCCATTGTTTACAGATTCTGTCGTGTTGTTTTTGGAGTTAATTGTTCGCCATTCTTACTCAATGCAACACTGCAGTACCATTTGGATTCGTTTAGCGAGCTTGACCCAGAGTTTTGTCGTTTTTATGTCGAGTTTTTATGTCGACGATCTCGTAACTGGACAGAAAGCCAGCCAACAAGCATGTGAGTTGTATGAGAAGTCGAAATCAAGACTTGCTCTCGATGGATTTAAATTAAGGAAATGGTTAACGAACAGCGGGGAACTGAGGGCCAAAATAGAACAGCGTGAATCGCGTGACGCGGCGAACGTAAACAAAGAAGTCGAAAGCGCCGACGAAAGTTATGCCAAGGCTACACTTAGCGCGAACGCCGGAACGAAGAATGAAAAGGTGCTTGGGCAGTCGTGGAACTGCGAAAACGATTTGTTCATCTTTGAGCTGTCTGAAATGGTTGAAAAGGCTGACGGCTTACCAGTTACAAAGCGAAGTATTTTGAAAGTGATTGCAGGTATGTATGACCCCTTAGGGTTGGTGAGTCCAGTACTTGTCAGCATGAAAGTCCTGTTTCAAGAGCTGTGTGAGAATAAAGTAGATTGGGACGAGGAGTTAGCGGATGGAATGAAGACCCGTTGGATCGGATGGTTGAGTGACCTAAAGGGGGCGAAAGAGATCCAAGTTCCTAGATGTGTTTATGGAGTAACCCCAGGCAAAGTTTATTGCTCGTTGCATGGGTTTGCGGACGCCAGCAGAAAGGCTTACTGTGCTGTGATATATTTCGTGTGCGAGCTCTCTGGAATCATCACGGCAACGCTGCTGACCTCTAAGACGAGAGTTTCCCCTTTGAAGCCGCAGACGATACCGCGACTAGAACTCATGCCTGGTAAAATCCTAGCGATGCTCATGAGCACGGTTCAGAACGCCCTCAAGGAGGAAGTCGACATATCAAGCACGCGGTTGTGGCTGGACAGTAAGACGGCTCTATGGTGGATTGCGAACGACGGGGAATGGAAACAGTTTGTTCGTCACCGCGTCAACGAGATCCTGAAGGTCACGAAAAAGGACGAATGGGCGCATTGTCCGGGGGAAGAAAATCCCGCCGATATTGGTTCGAGGGGGGAGCGAGCGACAAGTCTGAAAGAAAGTAAGTTGTGGTGGAACGGTCCGGATTGGTTGACGAAACCAGAAAACGAATGGCCGAATTCCGAAATCTGTGAGACTGCACAAAGCAGCGAGGAGAGAAAGAAGCTGACCGTGAACGCAGCGAGCGTGACAAGGCTGACGGGTGTCACACAAGTGTTGAATGTTAACAAATTTAGCAGTCTCGGACGACTGCTGAGAGTGACTGCAAGGGTCAAGCGTTTTCTATACAATTTGAGGTCAAAGAGAAACGGAGTAGGGCAGAGAAAGGGCTTGTTGCGAAAGGATGAAATAGATTCGGCAGAGCGGATCTGGATCAAAGCTTGCCAAGAGGAATTGCAAAATGGAAAGAACTACGAAGATTTGGCAAATAAATTGAAGTTGGAAGATCACGGTGGCATATTGAAAAGCAGGGGTCGGCTAGAGAATTCCGAATTAGACCTGGAAACACAACAGCCCATTGTCCTTCCGAAAGATCACCAGTTCACGAAACTGGTCATTGAAGAATGCCACAGAAAGGTTCATCACGGGGGTGTGAGATCAACGCTTGGAGAGCTCAGGTCACGGTTTTGGGTGCCAAAGGGTCGACAGGTTGTGAAGAAAATTCTGAGAGAATGCGTGTCGTGTAAGAAAGAGCAAGGAAAACCATTTACAGCACCGCCAACAGCAGCCTTACCAGAAGTGAGGGTAAAGGAGGCTCCGCCTTTCTCTAAGGTAGGTATCGATTTGCTGGTCCGTTATTCGTGTCCCACACAGGGGATATGGCTAAGGCTTATGTGGCTTTGTTTACATGTTGCGTGACACGAGCTGTACACTTAGAATTGGTGACCGATCTTACAACAAGTACTTTCGTGCGATGTTTGAGAAAATTTTCGGCAAGAAGAGGCACCCAACAGTGATCATTTCGGACAATGCGAAAACCTTCAAGGCAACCTCGAAGTATGTAAAAAGGATGAATGACAGCGAAGATGTAAGAGCATATTTAGAAAACAGAAGAATTGACTGGAAATTCAATTTAGAGAGGGCTCCATGGTGGGGCGGATTCTTTGAGAGGTTGATAGGAACTATGAAGCGCAGTCTCAGAAAGGTTCTTGGAAATGCGAAGCTTAGTGCTGACGAACTCGTCACAGTCCTTACCGAACTAGAAGCTACGATGAACTCGAGACCCTTGACTTACGAATACGACGAAGTTGGAGAGGAAATGCTCACGCCATCGCATCTCATCCACGGTCGTCGGTTATTGAGTATGCCAGAAGAAGTGAGAGACGATGAAATAGAGTGTGCGACAGGATACCTCAAACGTTTCAAATATCTCGCTAAGTTGAGGATCCACTTCTGGAATCGATGGAGAAGAGAATATTTAACCGATTTGAGGGAACGTCATCGTAGTCTGAAAGGGAGCAACAATAAATAGGTGAGAATAGGTGAAGTGGTCTTAGTGTATGAGGACAATGTCAAGAGAGGTCGGTGGAAAATGGCGCGAGTGATAGATCACATCATCGGCAGAGATGGAGAGGTAAGGGGTGCAAAATTGAAGTTAGTCTCAAAGGGAAAACCTGTTTTCATGAACCGGGCCGTTCAAAAGTTAGTTCCCCTGGAAGTCTGTGGCGTCACGGGAGAAACTCGTCCGGGGGAAAGAGTCGCTACTGGGAACCCAAATGGGGTAAGGGACATCCCTAGGCGAGCGGCAGCGCTGGATTCGCGTTGGCGAACGCGAGCCATGATTAATCACTAGTTGTTTTACTTGTATTGACGCAACGTACCTGTGTACTTCGTTTTGACCCTAATGGGTCAAGGGGGGAGTGTGTCTGGGAATAATAACGTTGATTGACAGATTTACTTATGGCCTAGACATGTATGTCAACATAGTCTGATTTGCATTGTATTGATTGTACAATTTAGCGTCTGTAGCGTCGGTAGATCATGTAACAGAATAGATAGAGATTGAGATTGTAAACATATGCGGATCGCGAAAGGAGAAATAAAATATTGAAAATACAGTCCTCTTGATTTCGTTGCTGGACCAGTGCCGGGAATTCTCTCGAACAACACTCTTGTTGTACAAGATACATAAATAATGTCTTGAGGCATTTGCGGGACCGCCTCTGTACAACTCTACAAGAGCTATCCTTTGTGTCAAAGAGTACCGTACATACACAGAAATCCCAAAAAAGCCTTCTGAAGAAACACAATACAACGTCGGATCAAAAGTACAATAATCCTATTGGCTCAATTACAAAAGTCAATGAGAAAACAAAATATTCGATCCTCCCCAGGAATACAAAAGCGACAGACATTTCATTTAAACTAAATGGTCTCATATCATTCTACGAGACCTTAACATGGTAGCAACTGACGAGGTTCGCCAAAGAACCGACACCCGAGTCATTACATTGTGTTCATTCAAAGGACTCAATAACTTACTAGCATCCGTGAGATTTACAAAACAGCAACTATCGTGTAGGAGTTTAATTTTGCCGGAGTTATTTTTTGCGGATTTCCTTCGATCCGCAAAAAAAATCCCCCGCAGAAAAAAAACTCCCGCAAAATTTTCCTCCGCAGAAAAAATACTCCGGCAGAAAAATTAGTAAATCCTGTTTTACAGTGAACATATTGCTCTCATAACTCCGAGGCGACCGGCACGACAGTCATCTGTATTCCCGATTCAACTGCAGACACGTCCTCAAAAGAACCAGTGTTAGCATAATCGACTAATACGTTTTTACAAGAACGTACAATAATTCACTCAGGTTTTCTCGTTTATGTTTATGTTGGCGCTAGAACAGCAATCGTAACTATGGGAACTATAGAAACCTCCGGTCAGAGGAAGTAAAATTACAATTTAATACCGATACTGCCTTGAATTTTATTTATACTTAACCAGGAATCCGCAAACATTTCCTCCTAGCAGAAATTTTAGCTGTCTCGATCCGCAAACATTTCTTCCCGCAAAACAAATTCAGTCAATCTGTTGGATGCCAAATCAAGCGCTATTACAAAGCAACGGAGGTTTTCTTGATCCTAGCTCCACTGAGACACACTACTCAACTACAGAACTAACTTTAATAGGAGCTAAAAATTATTGCAAGAATTCGTGATTTCACTGCAGTGGAATTATAGACTACGGCTTTTTGAGAGTCGGATCAAAGACGCCTATATCGGTGATGCCGGAAACACTTTCTCTCAAGTCTTGCACGCCGCAGACTTTAGACATTAAATCACGGCCTGAGAAATTTAACGATCCTGGCACTTTTAAAGCGATAACAAACTTTAGCCGATAAGCATTTATCTTGCAACAGAAGTGAGCCAAAGAAACCACAATGTATGCCAGTAGAGCTAGCACCGAGTAACGGCATAAAGAAATAAAATAATTCTAACGGCTCTGGACAGCATGAACCCTCCTATCAATCTGAGAGATAATTCGCCGAGATCAAAAGGTTTATATCATCGAAAAGAACAAATTCTTAACTGTGATCTAAAGGAGCGATCCTCTCTGAAGTCTTACTGGGAAAGCTTTATACTTTAGGCTTTTAAAATACTTTTTTGCGACGAGTGGGTGTCGTGTTTAGCCTGTCCTTTTTTATACCACTGAATTGACGCCATGTTTTTACACAAAAAGTCGGTCCTAGATCCCTGTGGATCCTTGATCTCGTGATCAATTAGGACAAGGAACGCCTGCCGAAAAGTGTTTCGCAAGTCATTGAGCGTTCGCAAGTCATTGAGTGTTCGCAAGTCATCATGGAGTGTTCGCAAATCATGGAGTGTTGCGTGACATCATCAGCGTCCAACATTTCCATCCAACAAATGTTGACCATGTAAGGACAACAGCCATGCATCCAATGCTGCCATAAGACAAATGTTGATTTTGCTTGTTGTTTGATTTTCAGTTCCTAATAGCATTCTATTATCGTTCAATTTGTTTATAGGGTACTAGTTGGAGCACCACTTAGTAATGTAAGTTCTCAATATGACTCTGCTGACATATGGATATGGGATATTGTGAGATATGGAGCAGTATACAAGTGTAATTTTGCCACTGAAACATGCACTTTCATCCACATCGATAACACACGTAAGTACATGTACATTATTTAACCCTCTATAAACTCTCTAGAGTTTTGTAAGTTCTCAATATGACTCTGCTGACATATTGGTGAGATATGGAGCAGTATACAAGTGTACTTTTGCCACTGAAACATGCACTTTCATCCACATCGATAACACACATAAGTATATGTACATTATTTAACCCTCTATAAACTCTCTTGAGTTCCAAAAATTAAAATTCAAGAAATATCCCATTAATTTTGTTTTGTGAAATATTGAAAAACAAATGGTACCATGCACAAAAGGTTTCATTTGAATGGCCATACCATAGGATTTCATTCATGACAGAATCAAAAGTTAGAACAAATGGTACCATGTAAGAGTATTGCCAAAGAGGTTTCATTTGAATGGTCACACCATACGATTTCATTGACAGAATCAAAAGTTAGAACAAATGGTACCATGCAAGAGTATTGCCAAAGAGGTTTCATTTGAATGGTCACACCATAGGATTTCATCAACAGACTCAAAAGTTAGAACAAATGGTACCATGCAAAAGTATTGCCAAAGAAGTTTCATTTGAACGGCCACACCATAGGATTTCATTGACAGAATCAAAAGTTAGAACAAATGGTACCATGCAAAAGTATTGCCAAAGAGGTTTCATTTGAACGGTCACAACATAGGATTTCATTGACAGAATCGAAAGTTTATGAAGCTAACTGAAATTTCTAGAAGGGTGGGAAGGTATGGATATTTTCTGGAACAAAACATTGTTTGTAATTAGCACTCCAACAAGTTTAGCAGTGCTAGATAAAGTACACATGTAGCACCCGACTGCTTACCTTAAATGAGCCATGAGCAGTTTACAGAATTTTCCAATTAGAACAAATGGTACCATGCAAGAGTATTGCCAAAGAGGTTTCATTTGAACGGCCACAACATAGGATTTCATTGACAGAATCAAGAGTTAGAACAAATGGCACCATGCAAGAGTACTGCTGAAGAGGTTTCATTTGAGTGGTCACACCATAGGATTTTGTCCACAGACTCAAAAGTTAGAACAAATGGCACCATGCAAAAGTACTGCTGAAGAGGTTTCATTTGAATGGTCACACCATAGGATTTTGTCCACAGACTCAAAAGTTTGGACTACACTCGGTACATGTATACACATGTCATTGACTCTGGGAGTGAAAGGGTTAATAGCACATATAGTTTAAAAAAGTTGTCTGGTAAAAAATATAGCAATACAAAACTGCATTTCTTTCATGGATATTAATACTGAGAGACAACTGCAGGGACGATCGAGTCAGATGTTTAAGGGAGACTGCTCCGCCGAATAGCAAAATTTCTCTTAGCTTATTTCCATGTTATATCGCCAAATGCCGCCAAATATACAACTTAGTTGGATAAAAAAAGATTCTATGGAGCAAAACAAAAGCAGCAGTTCAGAGATAAAGTGCAGGATTGCAAGGATTAAAGTGCAGGATTGCAGGGATTAAAGTGCAGGATTGCAAGGATTAAAGTGCAGGATTGCAAGGATTAAAGTGCAGGATTGCAAGGATTAAAGTGCGATTACAGTTCATAGTAGTTGAAGGCGATCAACCCTTTAACGGACCAATCAGGAGCGAGTACATCTCATTAGCATCTCATTAGCATCTCATTTGCATCAAATTAAAAATCTGTACACGTGCAATGACATCATGGGTTTTTCATAGAAACGGAAGTGACCATGGGTGGCGTTTGCCTGAGGGTGGGAGACCACTGACCGGAAGTGACCTTAAAGGTTCTTAAAGCTCGTAATGATGGTGCAATGGGTTGTCTCAAAACAACCAGGATGTGTCGAGGGTCCCAGATCCCGCTCGGGATCCCTCGGGATGGTTCGGGAATCGCTCGGGGGTCGCTCGGGATGGTTCGGGAATCGCTCGGGGGGTCGCTCGGGGATGAGTGACGGGTCGCACTGGTTCTGCACGCGGGGTGGGTCCCAGATCCCGCTCGGTCAGGGAGACAGAAAAAAACCCGAAAATAACACAAAAAAATGCCTTTTTAATAGTCACACAACGAAACAAGAATTTACATGCGGGAACATGAGTTCAATTCATGAATGGATTTGTTCGTGTGTTGTAGATTTCACCCCAATAGCTTCTGGGTGGCGGCGGTTTGTTCTTTGCGAGCCAGTCGTCAATGGACCCGAGAGCAAAATACCGAATGCAATGGTTGCATAGGATCCAGGGATCGGCGCTGCGGGTGGTCCATTGTCGGAAGCCGCACACGATCAGGGATTTCAATTGCGTCATGACCTGAAACGGAGGAAACCACTGTCAATGGAACCCCGTGTTTTTTTTTTTCGTAAACAATGTTGGCATAAAAACACTCGAAGATTGGGAGTGATCCATTTAGGCACCAAACGGGTGGACCATAGGGTGTGACCGCAAACAAACAGGGATGTCAATTGCGTCATGACCTGAAAAAATGGAAAGTCACGTTGAGTGGTTTTGTCGCTTTTTGTATTTCAACCAATCGTCAATGGTTCCCAGGCCCAGTCCCCGCACGCAATGGCAGCATGGATAGGAAAGAAAGAAGGATCGCGTGGACCATAGGTACATGGGGCAAACGCGAAAAGACAGCAATTGATCCAGAATCTGAAAAAACAACAACAACATTTATTCACGATTGTTTTTTAAAAAAATAATTACACGTGTTGATAAAAACGTAAATTTAAACGTTTGTCCGCAAAAGCAATCAGGTGATCATCGTTGTAAACGGCGTCGTGTCTGTCCATAAAGTCGTCGTGAGCCCAATCGAGGGAATGGGCGACGAGAAAATCGAGTCGCCCAAACAGTTCTATGCGTCGACAATGTTGACAATAAGGCAACGCGGGATTGGTGACCCATTTGGTGCACGGACACACGACGGATTGCCCGAGTTCTTGCATCAACTAAAAGAAACGGAGAAGAAAACGATCGTCAATGTCCCCGTCTGTCCATCGTCGCAAACAATGTTGACAATAAGATGACGACGTGGGATCGCCCCAAATAGAAACGGCGCAAACGGGCAAGTCTTGTATTTCTAAAATCAACTGTACAGTGTGAAATAAAAAATGAAAATTAGTGATCTCCGCGTTTCCTTCTTTTAATCAAACAAACAATTTTGCCCTTGAAGACTTTACGATTACAATGTTGGCACACCGTAGGATTGTTCGTATGTTTTTCGGTGTTCAACCAAAGCGAGCGTGGGCAGAGGTACAAGTCCCGTAACTGTCCCGTGATCTGTGTTTTTGGGGTGAAAAAAAAAATAACGGCGTTACAGATTAACAACACGTCGCCGGCAGTAGAGGCAAGAGAGGTCCCACACAATAAACGATCGTCGACTGGGAGAGGGTCGCACCCATTGCGTGACAGGACAGCGAAGCAAGGTGCGGATTTCGACCATCACCTTGTAGTTAAAGAGGAAAAAAAAACGCAAAGGTTACAAAGACCCCATCAAAGACCCAGCATCAAATCGTCGTGGCAGTCGTTGCAATAGCCATTGGTCCAATGGGCGGAATGGGGGTTTTGGATGGAACGCACTTTGGTTAATAATTGATCGATGGTCCCGTAACGCCGTCGACGGGAGCAATGGTTGCAACCGACACATCTGACTGAATATTTGACCCATTTATGAAATTGGCAAACACGATGAAATACAAGGTCGAAACATACCCGTGCCATGCGTTCGCGGTGCAATTGCCTGGCCGCCAAATCCAGGATGCGTTCTTGGAGGATGATGGGTAAATAATCCCAATAAGACTCTCCATGGGGAAGCGAGGCAGTCTGGGATGGATCCTCTCCCACCGGTTCCACTTTCACGCGTTTGTCGGCCCGGGTCTCCTTCTCATCCATGACACGTTTCCGCTTGGCACGCATGACTTCCACCACCGAGGGAGTGACCACTTTGTTGGACGCCATGTTTGTTTTTCACTAGAGCTCGTAACAACTGAGTGAAGGGTGAAAAACGGTGGGAACCCCTTGCTCTTATTATACCCTCGGGAAGGAGGACGATGCATGCCGGGAAGGAACGGGGTACCCATGGGGGGGTATGGGTATTGATTCTTCACTCGTCCCAGGGTCTCTCGCCACCCCACCCCGTTCTATTTAAATTGCCTCGAGAGATAGAGAGAGAAAAGAAGGACGGGCACGATGTTGGGGTACGCGATGGATCCGTTATCCGTGAAAACGTGTTATTGACAAAGGAATTGAACGACGTGAAAAAAGAAAATCTGTTCCTGCGAAATTCCATGGCGGATGTCACGTGTCAACTCAGTGGGGTACCCTGGAGCCAGATTCCGAGTTGCGTCGAGGCCTTGAAGAGCGACAACTCGTCCCTCCGCGCTCGAATCGAGACCTACCAACGGGACAAAATGCAGTGGTCGACAGACATGAAAGAGGCCCGCGCTCGAGTCGAGACGTTGCAACGGGAGAAAACGCAGTGCTTGAAAGACACGAAAGAGGAACGTCGTCGGGGTCTGCAATGGCAAGTGCGCTGCGATCTCTTGTTGGACCAAATTTTGTGCAGGGAGTGCGAAGAGGAGAAAGATGCCGCCTACCACACGGGACACGGTTACGACTGGGAACCCAACTGTTGCGAGGGAATCTGTAAATTGGCCAAATACAATTTGCAGGCTGGGATGGACAAGTACGCGGGCGAATTTGTTATCCCCGAGTATTTCGAGAAGGATCCCCGCTTACAAGCCCTCGAAAAACAATTGGTGAACGAAGGCGTCCAAGTCTCGACCTCGAAAGACAATAAGGCGTGAACTGACACAAAACACTTTTTTTTTTCTTTGTTTTACAAGTGGTTGATTTTATTAAACTTTAAACGCAACGTTGGATTTTTACAATAAAGTGTTCTTTCACAATTTTAAACGTTTCTTGACTTGCATGAATTTTTTCACAATCTTCTCCGTCAGGGTGTGTTTTCCCGGCAGGTTGGCAATCCCTCGGATCATTTTTTCGTCCGCTTTCCACTTCTCCTGCAACGTCTTGGCACGACCGTAATCGACGTCGTGTTGCTTGGCCAATCGATCCAATCGATTTTTTCCGGGATCCCCTCGTTTCAGGCGTTTGGCGAGATGCGTTCCGGGGCCCATGTATTGATACCCCGGCCAATGAAATTCGATCCCCGTTTTGGCCAGTAACTTTTGAAGGTCGAAACTTCCTCCGCGAATGGCTCTTCGTCGGCGGGGAGCCCGTTGCCTTTTTCGTTTGGGTGTTTGACCGCGTCCCATCACTTCCAATCCAACCAACTCGTCTTGAGTTTCTCCAATTCCCTTTTGGCTCTTTTTTCGAGGGCCGCTTTGGCTTTGTCTCGGATCACTTGTTGGGTTTTTTTCGCGACACTCCCTATCGTCTGTTTGGCTCGTTTCTTCAACGTCCCGCTGAGGGACGAGGACGTCGACGGACCGGGTGCCGACGCCGGCGTGTCAAAGGGAAGTTGCTTTGGACGGATGGGTCTCGGAATGCCCGACGGGGTCGTGAGTTTCTTGACGCTGACCTTTTTCGGGGTTCCCGTCGGTTTGGCCGGTTTTGGACCTGGCGCGGGTGTGGACGGGGTGCGTCCTTTATCATGTGTTTGAGGAAGGTGGAGATGGGCGCCTCGGCCAGATCCTCCTCCTCCGCCGCCGGTACCCCCACTCCCGTGCCCGGGGCCGTCATGCCCGGTTGTCGGACGCGTTTGGTCCACACGCGCACTTGACGCGCCAAGGGTTTGGCCAACGCGACTTTGAGCCCCGGGTCCAGGTCGGAGTTGAGCAACACGTCTTCTTCGGCCGCCAAGGTCGCCGCCTTATTCAATCGACTGTCTTCCATCAACCGTTGCTTGTACTGTTCTTGCAATTGAAGAAACCGTCGAGGGTCGGTGACGGCTTGGGCCTGGAACGCGCTCATGCTAATTCTTTGCCGCTTCCGTCTCCCAACACGTCGGCGTAGACTCGACAGTAGCGGCAGAGTTGATGATCGCGTAGATTCAGCAAATGTTGACACAATACCTCCACGTGGTCCTCTTTTTGCCTCAATCGCTCGCGAAGCGTGTCGAGTTCTTTTTCGAGCCTCTCCACGTCTCGATTTCGACTTTGCAAGGTCTCCACCACGCGCTGTAAGGTGGCCTTACGTTCTTGTTCCCGTCGTTCCGTTCTTCTTATAAGGTGCGACACGCGATTCATCGCGACTTGAGGGCTCTTTCGCAGACGCAATTCAACCCGCGCCAGAGACCCGCCCCCGTTTGTGATTGCATTGTCTCTCGACGTCTTTTTATCGAATTCTTTTTTTTCGCCATCTCGCGCAAGGCCTGGCGGTGGGGAAGTAGCACGCGATAATTGGCGCGGGAGAGGGGGACCGTGCCCCGTAACGTGTTCATCGCCAATTCGCTGATGGCATTGATTTGATCCGCATTGGCTAATTGCAACCGTTCTTGTCGTCGATGCTGATCGGCTTCCTTCAAGACACTTTTCAAGAAGGGCAATTGACGATGGATGCGACGCATGACGCACACTCGGTTCGACCGCCGTCCGTAGGCATGGTGCTCGCTTTATACTCCACGGGTTTTTTCTCTCTCTCTTCTCTTGTTTTCACCTCCGTTTACGCGTTGCGGCTTCCGAACCCCGCCGCGCCTCCCGCTGCACCCAAGGCGGCCGCTTTACCCGCGGCGATCAAGGCGGGCACGGCCAAGGCCAGTAAAGGAAACACGCCTCCTTGTTGACGACTACGGGGTCGTCGTCGTGTTTTGACTCCGTATCGACGCAGGGCACGTTGTCGTCGTTTTCCTTTCGGCATGATCCAGGTCCCAAGTGTCGACGGCAAACCCTCTCGGTCGTTTTTTTATAGTCCCGGCAGACGTCGTTTGACGCGTTGCGCGGCCCGCGTGGCTTTCCGTTTGATACCTCGCACGGTACTGGACATTTTCCGAGCCACCCCTCGCGCCCCACTCTTGACGGTTTCTTTGGCCAATTCTTTCGCGGCTTTTTTCGCCAATGCTCCCACGGATTGACCTCCCATGAGCGATTTCACCGCACGCAGGATGGGGGGAATCAGTTGTTCCAAACCACCCCCGCGTTGAAACTCCCTGGTCTGCCGCCGTCGACGTCTTTTCACGGCCCGTCGTTTTGGCATCCTGTCGTCCCACAATGACGTGGGCAAGTTCCCGTTCCGTTTTTTTTTATAGGAAGAGCATCTGTCGACGTAGTTCTGGCGGAATGCGTTGTTTTGCTTGTTGATAGGCTCGTTTCATCTGTTTGCCCACGGCGACACTGCCTTTGGCCAACGCCAAGGCTTGCGCTTCTTTGGAGGCGCCTTTGGCCAAAGTGCCCACGGTTTTTTTCCCAAAGGTCCGTTGCAAGTCGCGAAATAACACGGGAAGGAGATTTCCTCCCCGTTGCTGTTGGTAGTGGGACCTTCCACGCCGTCGTCGTCGGATGCGGGGAGTCGTGCGTCGACGCATCCCGTTGCCTCGAACCATGGCGATCACTGTCTGCACCCAAGTGTGGGTGTGTGTCTATGTTTTTTTTTCTCTCTCTCCCTCTTTTTTATGGATTGGTGATGCGGGAGGAGGTCCGTCGTACGGTGGGCGCTTCGCCGTTGTCTTCGTACACCGTGGTCACGGTATTGGTATGCGTGATATTGCGTATGCGACGGTTGCGGGCTTGCTGTCTGGCATCTTCCGCCAACAGATCCATTTGTCGACGCATCTCCTCTTGATTGCGTCGATTGGTCGGGCCGGGACCCCGACGTCCTCTGGGTCGTCTGCCACGTCCGCGGGGGGAACGAGGCGGAGAGGACGATGACGACGAGGAGGAAGGGGACCCTCCCGGTCCGCCGGGAGCGCCTGCTGCCGTCCTGGTGGTGGCCGAGACGGTCGTGGGTGGGGCGGTGGCAGGTGACGCGGGGGAGCCTGCGTCGTCGTACGCGGGGAGGGTGGCCATGTACCTCTCCAAATCGTCGTCGGTGATACGGTATTGTTGCCGCAATCGCGTTTCTTCCTCTTTCGTCATGGGAGCGTCGAGGATCCGATGCATGGCCAAATTCCTTCTCGTGCCAGAGACGGCTCCGGACGGAGTGGGTGGCAGGGACGGCGACGGAGACCGAAACGAGGAAGAGGAAGAGGAGGAGGCGGCACGACGTGGCGGGGATACTGCCAATCCCAATTCTTGCAACAACTCGGCCGGGTTCAGGTCTCGAGGGGACGAAAACGAGGTCGACACCCCCACTCCCGCCGGACGCACCGTGGCAGCGGGTTGGGGGCTCGTGCCTACTCCGGCCGGCGACAGCGTGGCCAAAACTCGTTCCATCTGTTCCAGGTATTCCGGATCCAGCAGGGCGTCGTCGCTCTCCCGCGCCTCGCGAATGAGTAGCGGGGAGGGTGAACTTTCACGACTCATGCCGTTTCTTCAAAGACCAGCGGAGGCGCTTCTCGTTCGCGCAGATTCGTCCACAACCGAAACCGATCGTCGGATGCCGGGTGGAGATCCAACATTAAATAGCCAAAGGGATTCTGCGTGCAGAGGTTGAACACGTCCATCACCCCCTGCCATTGGTCCGGGAACGCTTGCAACGCCAAATTTCGCATGCCCGTGCGATCGCGCGGATTCTTGAAGGCGATGACATAATGCGCATTTCGGTTGATGGTCTTAGCAAATTTACCGGGCGGAAACAAATCTTGCGTCAAATAAAACACCGTGATGTTGCGATGATGGGAATCTTTGGTGAATAAATCCAACACGCGCTTGTCGTTGCCCCCTTCTTCCATGAGATCGTCCAACACCAGAATATCGCCCCCTCGACCCTCGAACCATTGTCCCAAGTGAGAGGGGGTCGGGATGCCTTGATGAAATCGAACGCCTTTCTTCTTCATGCCAACAAAGCGGGGTTGCCACACTCCGTAACAGTACACGATCCGAGCCGGGGTCCGTTGAAACGCGCGTTGTTCTGTCAACAGGTTGTCCAACAATTGGGTTTTGCCGCATCCCGAGGGGCCGCCGACCATGACGCTACTCGGCATACGAATCATCGTGCTAAGTAGTGATCGTACCATCGAGGGGTGCGTTGTTTTATCGAGGTTACCACGCATTCCCTGACGCGGGTTTCCCCGCAAGTTTGAAGCGCGGTCACCAGGGCATCCCAGTCGCCTCGTTCGGCCAAGGCGCGCAATCGACGATACTGACGATAATCCCATCGATTCCACAAGACATCCTCGGGATGGCAGAGAATCTCTTCCCATTCCAATTCTCTCAGGCTTTGAATCACGTGTTGCGCATCTTGTCTGGTGATCATGGTTGTTTTTTTTTTCACACTTCCCACGGTTTGCGTCGACCGCGATAATGACCCGCGGCACCCGTCACGCCCATCCTTTTGTAAGATTTCATTTTTCCCAGTTGGTACCCCAGTTTCGCCGCCGAGGCTAGCACGGTGAAGATCCCGCCCGTCTGCTCTCGTTTACGTCGCAAGGTCTCGCCCATCTGCCCGCGTTTTCCCAACACCGTCAAAAAAGAGGGATTGGGTCCCGATTTGCCCGTGAACCCTCGGGTGGTGCGTCGTCGTCGTCTTTGTCGTTTGGTTCGATTCCCTTGCGGCATGTCGTCCCGAATGATTTTCCCTCCCCAGCCAGGGATGGCTCTTTTTATGATGAAAAAAAAAAAAGAAAAAGAGAGAGATGCAATTACCAGGATTCGAACCTGGATCTCTGCGGCCACAACGCAGCGTCTTTACCACTAGACCATCAGAGCATTCGCTGTCAAATGGGTCTGTTTTTTAATTATTTAAATTATTAAAAATTGCACCGGAAACACTTTTTTCAACCACTTGTTTTATTTTCTTTTTTTAACAACAACCATAACAATAATAACAACAACAACTGTTTTCTTTTTTTCTTTCCTCTGTTTTACACGTAGAAATGTTCCTTGTTCTCTTGAAAGCTCACGCTGCATTGACGATTGGGGACGGCATTATCCACTTCGCTCAGTACTTCCTGGATCAAGGCTTTGACTCGTTGCGCCACTTTGGCGTCGTTGGATACCAGGTCGTGCGGCGAAAAGTCGGCCAAGAACTCTTCAAACGAGACCCCTCGTACTCGCGCTTTGAGAAACAACAAGGCGTAATGTCCACAGGTTTGACTCCGGAGGGCTTGTAGGGTGACGCCGCTTCGAAATACCGTGGGCCATTGCGCCAACCATTCGTGCATGCCCGGGGCTGGGTACGTGTTCAAGGGCAACCCGTAACTGTCAAAGACTTCGCAACCTCGTCCCGGTTCGGTCCACACGGCCAGCCAATGTTTACCCGGTTCCCCCGTCGGGTCCGTGTTCACGATGTAGCCTGCCCGGGTCGTCACGGTGGGAGGTTGCGGCAATCCATCCGACGGGACCACGTCCCAAAACACGCGTTTCAAGGCGTCGTCGTCCCTGGCCAGGTAGCGTAACACGGTATCGCTCAGCGCTACAAATTCCATGCTTCTTCTTCTTTCTTTCTTTTCTTGTTTTCTTCAGCTAACGGTGCAGGTTATACAAGACAGCGCCGTTGCCATCCACTTCAAATAGATTTTCAAACTCGCCCCAGACCAACACGGTGATATTGGTATTCAGAGCAACCTGGAAATCAATTTCCACGCGCAAATTGCCAGCTTGTTTCGGGTTTCGGTACTCGGGGTCGTCCGCCACGCCCGAGGGGACATTGTTGAACGCGAACAACGTGCATTGTCCATCTTGCCCCCAATCCTCCGGTCTCACCATGGAGGAACCGTGGTGCTGCAACCGACCACAGGCTTCCAGGAACCGACGGTAGCCTTTCAAATCTTTCAAATTATCATTTCCATTCAATTCCAGGGTGGGGTACGGGTATTCTTCGCCATCCACCACTTGCTTGATGCGGGTCACCCCAAATTTTTGAAAAGCAAACGGATACCATTCTACATCGCCGTTAAACGCTCGACTGTCCACCAACGCCACGATCATCCGATCGGGCACTTTTCCCACAAACACGTTATCTTCCGTGAATTTGGTGGTCCGTCCGTCGAACGAAAAGGACCGGATCTCGCTTCTCACCACCGGGTACTTTTTTTTTTTTGTATTTTACTGATATTTATTGGTTTTAAATTTTATTACACACTTAAACATCTAAACATTAAATTAAACATTAAAACATTTAAACATTACATTAAACATTAAACATTAAATTAAAAAAAAAAAAATTTAAATTTAAAAGTTAATTAATTCACTCACACACATACATATACACACACCCCTTCATAATAATAATAATCTATTGTAATATTTTAGGTATAAGTACAGCTGCGGCACAAGATTGTACATTTATTGTGTTATGTATTTGCCCCACTTTTTGTTATGAGCTGAAATTTTATTATTAGATTTGGCAATTATTGTTTCAAGTTGATAGATCATTTTAATTTTTAAATTAAAAACTCTAATTGAAGGCACAGATCTTTTTTGCCTACAATAATATAAGTATTGTTTAGCAACTAACAGAACATGATTTACGAACAATTCATCGTCGCACCTTATAATACCAAACATTATATCCCTGTCAGAGAAATTAGCGATTTTAATTCCTTGTTTGGTAAGCCATTTTATAACTTCAGCCCAGAAATTCTTAGTGTAATGACAAGATGTAATTAGGTGCTCAAGGGACTCGTCTATTTCTCCACAAAAAGAGCATGCCGGAGATGGTGCAACTCCAACTTTAAATAAAAAAGCATTTGTTACAAGACATCTGTTGAGCAATTTATACTGAAATTCACGCGACTTTGTATCTAAGGTGACACGAAAAGGCAAACTGTAAATCTCTTCCCATTCTAAGGCATCGTCAACAAATTTTGCATTAAAGTTCTGCTGAGCAGTTGGTGGAGTAATGATTTTATTTCGAAGCTCCCTATAGATAGTCTTGGAAACCGCTGTTTTGATTGGCGCAGTTTGATTATTTAATTTTAATTTGATCTCATCATGTATATTAAAAGGTTCATCTTCCCTATAGGAACTTGCCCTTAGAGCCTCGCGCCATTCAGCTGGTAGGGCATCAATTAAAGTCATAAGACTAAAGGCGTCTACTGGCGAAATATTCAGCTCCCTCAACCTGCGATTGTTTTTAATAAGAAGCTCATTGTTATCGGATATTAAATGCATAATTCTAATTATTCCTTTCTCTGCAAGTTTTTTAAAATACACAGACTTGCCTCCAATACAAATAAATTTGTTATTCCAAAGCACCATATTTGTAAGATCGTTCCCATTTAAATCCTGTACACTGCCCCAACTTGCCGCGGAGCATTTTGCAAAACTTTTAAAGCATTCTTCATAAAATTTCGGCAGCTTTATCGACAATTTCTGCAATTCAAAGTTGCAACATAAGATCAATTTTCCTCCAACAGGTTTGAGATAATGCAGAAGAATTGTTTTCCAACTGCTTGGCTGATCATTAGCCAATTTCTTGCAACAGAGTATTCTTTGCGCTTCAATAATAGACTCTAAATGTGGCGCTTTAAGTCCTCCATCTTCGATTTCACTAACAAGAGCAGAGCGCTTAACTTTATCCTTTCCCTTCCATATGAAATCGAAGATAATTGTATTCACTTGTTTCACAAAATCTTTACTCATTGGTATCAAGCTTACCCGATATAAGAAGATAGGAATAATGAACGTTTTCACAATTTGGATTCTTCCGATAATAGTTAAATCTCTCCACTTCCAGATTCGTAATTTTTGTTGAATGGAACTAATTAATTCATCGGCGTTCAACTTATGTCTGGCTTGAGAATCATAAGAGAAGTGTACTCCCAATATTTTTACAGATTTCGTGACTTTTATATTCTGAAAATTGCCTGGAGAGGCGTTGCCTTCCTGTAAAGTATAAGCACGATTGCCTAATAACAATATTTCTGATTTCTCATGGTTAATTTTGAGGCCCGAGCAACTTCCATAATCTTCTATAAGCTTAAGAAAATTTATTAGAGAGAAATCATTTTTCAAAAAGCCAGTCAGATCATCAGCAAAAAGGCCTAATTTAATTTCCTCTTTGTCTACTAAAATGCCATGGATGTCCTTGTTATTGCGTATACTGATGCATAAAATCTCTAAAACCATGATAAACAAATGAGCGGAGAGAGGGTCTCCTTGTCTTACCCCTCTTTCGACTGCAAAAAGCTGAGTAGAAAATCCATTGTTTAGAACGCAACTCGAGATTTTGTTATAGAAAGTATGGATCCATTGTATAAAAGATGATCCAAAAACCAAAGGCAGACAACGTGCGGAATAAAAAATCCCGGCTCACAGTATCAAAGGCTTTTTTAAAATCTATACAGATCATTTTTCCTTCAATGTTGTATCTTTCTGTAAATTCCATAACATCTTCAATCGTTCTAGCTGCATCGAAAGTAGTCCTTCCTTTGACATAGGCACATTGGTTGTGATGTATAAATTTGGGTAACACATTCTCTAATCTCTTAGCGATAGCTTTTGAACCTATTTTGACATCTACATTGATAAGAGAAATTGGTCTCCAGTTTGACAAGTGTCTTTTGTCTTTGTCTTTTTTCTCAATTAAGGTAATTAGAGCTTGTTTTTGAGAATTTGATAGCTCACCATAGTCGTAGGAGTAGTTTAGGCTATCAACCATTACACCACCTAAAATATGCCAAAACGCTCTATAAAATTCGACTGTCAAACCGTCGTTTCCAGGTGACTTATTACTTTCAAACAACTGAAGACTTTTATAACACTCATCGATTGTTAATTTTCCATCGCAAATTCGGGTGTCATTATCAGAAAGTTTAGGTATTTTAGGATCATTTAAGAACGATTTTAATATATCCTCAGATGGACTGAGGGGATCCTGTTTGCAGAGATTAGAATAAAAAACATGAGTTTCCTGTAAAATCTTCTTAGGATCTGTAATAAGAACTCCTTTTTTATTGAAAACTTTGCGAACAGAGCTTTTAGCTTTCTTATGCGTTTCAAGGTTTAAAAAATATTTATTACTTTTTTCACCTTTCTCGTACCAAGTGGCTTTTGATCGAATTATGGCGCCTTTTGCTATTTGTTCATAAATTGAGTCGTATTCCATTTTCAGCATTTCAAGCTCCTCCTGATTCCCAGCGGTTGGTGATTCATTGCATCTTTCCTCGCATATCCTTAGTGAAGCCTCAATATCAGAAATCTTTTTTCTTCTTTCACGTGCTCTTTCTTTACTGTATTTTATTGCGATTTGCCTAATCCTGTACTTAATTAAGTCCCACAACAATCTTTTATCTGTAACATTATTAAATTCATTCAACCATTCAGGTACTCTTTCGTTTATCAGTGTGACGAAGGTTTCGTCATCCGCCAGGCTAGCGTTGAACTTCCAAAAGGAGGGACCATGTTCTGATTTGTCTATGCTATTAAATTGAAGTAGAATTGCTGAATGATCGGAATTGATCGACGGAATAATGTCAGACTTTTCGATCTCATCTTGGCAAACGTCGCTGATTAACCAATAATCAAGTCTTCTCTGAATAAAAGGGTTTTTTTGTCTCCATGTAAAACGCCTTCTTTCCGGGTTTCGTATCCGCCAAATATCTACTAAGTCAAAATCCAAGCATAGATCTTCTATATTTTTGACTGAATCTTTTTTGAATGGTCTGCCGCCAGAACAATCAAGGTCAGAGTCAAGTGTGACATTGAAATCTCCCCCGAGAATTATCCTATGCTCTTTGCCGACAACACAATCTTCAATGTTTTTATTTAATTTATCAAAGAAACGGCATTGGTCTTGAGTCTTATTGGGAGCGTAAATATTAACGAACAAAAAAAGCGCGTCCTGTACTTCAGCTTCCATTATAATTGAACGGCCTTCGTCGTCAGAATTTATTGATATTAGATTGAAATCAAGGTCGCTTCTAACTAAAACCATCACCCCACAACTATGATTAGAGCCGTGTGAAAAATGAAGCCTACCTTTCCATTGTGTTTTCCAAATGTGTTCCACATCCGCAGTACTATAGGTCTCTTGAAGGAAAATTATGTCGTATTTTCGCTCATTTAGCCAGGTGAACAGAGCTTTTCTCTTTGTGGATGAACGAATCCCTCGAACATTAAGAGAAACTAATTTAAAATTTACATGTTCCCTTTCGAATGGGACAATAGAATTGAAAAAAAAAATACATAAGCTGATAAATATCTTGTACCGCAAACTGTACATATATTAACGAGGGGCTTTTACACACACACAAACTTAAATTAATCTCAAAACATATGATAAACAAAAAGAGACAATACCTAAGAGACATACAATTTAACACAAAAGGGATAAATGACAGCTATGTAATTTGTACAGAAAGCTGTCTATGAGTGTGAGGCTCTTGACTAAATCTGCACATGCACTCCCGTATTAAACAATGAAAGAAATAAGTTCATCGAATGAATAAATTTACTGGTAATGTCCGAGGACAAAAATAATCAGTCTACATAGGAACAAATTGTCCGTTAATAAATAATTTGTCTGGTTCAGGTTTCAGGAAGATAGCTGTTTTCCCTTCTTCTCGCGCCTTCTTCATTCTTGGCCATTGCTTCTTTCTTCTTTCGCTGATTTCCTTCGTGTAATCTGCGTAAACCTTTACATTCGTTTCTTCCTGCACTTCACGCGCTTTTCTGAAAATCATCTCCCGTTCAGGAAATCTTAAAAATCGAACAATTATAGGCCTTGTTTCCCCTACCTTCTTTTTTCCAAGACGATGCGCTCTTTGGAATTCGATATCTTCAGCAATTTCCAACTCCAGCTCTTCTTTGAGAAATTTGTGCACCACTTGAGGTACATCTTCGACTCCACTGGCCGGTTCGGAAATACCAAAGAAACGCAAATTTTCTCGCCGGTTGTATACTTCATGGTACAACAGTTTATCCTCGAGCTCTTTAATTTTGTTTGCACTCGCCTCTTCTTTCTTCTTAAGCGCTTCAAGCTCTGAGTTTGCAAATGACATTGCTGTGTCCAATTCATTCGATGTTTGTTCTATCGCTTTCGTCTTGTCGTTTAACTTGTTCAACTCTGTTCCAAAACTGTTTAACGACTTCTCCATAGATGTGACACGCTCAAAAATATTTTCCAGGTTTTGCAATCTACTTTCGACGCTCGTGAGCGTTTGGCAAATAGTTTCAAGTTGTTCTGTAATCTTGTCGACATTGTCCGACATGTTTGATTCTTGGTCGTCTTCGTCAAATACCACGTACGAGCTATTGCACAGTTTTTTTTCTTCTGGCGAACAAATGTCGCTATCTGAACTGTAGCTACCACTTGCTTTCGTTTTTCGCTTAGTCCTTTGGGCCATAAACCGACTTGGTTAAAAAAAGAAACTTTCGACTGAAATATACGGGAGTGAATACATGTGCGTCTTTACTCGGACATGGTCGCCCCAGATCTCCACCGGGTACTTGGCCGTCTGTCGCTTGCTTTTTCGATCGGTTTGCAACGCGCTGTACACCGTGGGATTCAAACTCACTCGGCACAGATGCAGGGTCACTTTCAGATCCTCGTGGTTCAACGTCACCATCCGTTTCACCCCCGTGCCACTCGTCTTGGTGCCAAACGTGAAAAAATCGGGGGCATGGCAAAACAGTTCCAAGACCATTTCTACGCCCGGGGTGAGAAGACGTCCCGTGTGAAAGGCTTCCAGGTGCGGCTTGATCAGGAACGTCACGGTCTGGTTGCCGCGAAATCGCACGGAGGCCGTTTTCAGGGCTTGCACCGAATTGTGCAACCATCCGGCCGTGGTGGGAATGTCGTCGTTTTGGCCGGTGGCTTCGATCCGAGGGACGACATCCAATTGATTCACCCACCCTTGCGCGGCCAGCAAGGTCTCTCCTTCCTCTCTATTGAAATTCAAGATGGTTTCTAGGAATGCCTTGTACGCGTACGTGTCCGTCTGTTCACTCATGAGGGCTCCATTGAAGCGCAGATTCATTTGTTTGAAGATGGAATGCGCAATGTTGTTGACCGCGTACACGAATCGGGTGTTGTCGGCGTCCGAGGCGGCATTCTCGTCCGCCACCAGACCGTCGGTGGAGGCCGAATGCAAACGCAGTTCCAGTTCCAAATAACTTCGATCCAAATCGCAAAAACCGTCCAATGCTTGCACCGTGAAGGTGATGGGTCGGATGCCCGTGGTGGACGGACTGTACTTGACCATCCGATACCCCTGCCGAGCAATGTCGGCCGTGGGAATCGTAAACAATTCCAAAGACATGGTTGCGTTCAGGGACGTGGACGTTTGCGTTGCCGTGGACGCGCGTGGACCCTTTTTATGTATCTGGCGAACCGATACCCCGGTGGAGGCGCGACGTCCGACGAGATCCAACCTCCGCGTTGACGTTGACGTAGTCGTTGTCGAGTGAACCAATACCCCGGGGGAGGTGCCACGTCCGACGAGATCCAACCCCCGCGTTGGACGGGACTTTTATACCGTCCCCTTCCCGTCAGATGCCGGGGTCGCGATTGCACGACCAGGGGGTGGACCATGGTGGTGCTGCTAGTGTTTTTTTCTTTAATGTTTCTGTCTTCACTCGCCGAAAATGTCTCGGGCTCGTTTCGCCGCTTTTTTATAGATCCCTTGCTTGCTCGTCAGGGCTTTTCGTTTCACCCCTCGTCCCAAGGCGCCAAACACTGCTTTTCCCGCTTGTTTCCACGATTGACCTCGGTCCAGCGACGCTTTTCCTTCGCGCAACGACGATGCGAGCAACGGGGTGGCCAATTTGATCAAATCTTGCATGAAGGCACCTCCGCCTTGCCCCGTCCCCGTTCTCGTCGAGGGGGGATGATAACGCGTTAAACTGCCACCCAACATGACGACACTCGAGGATCGACGAGGGAGGGTGGGAGAGCTGGCTTTTTTATACCGTCACCTTGCGGAACGAGAAGGTGGCGACGGTTTGGCCTTTCTTCATTTTTGCCAAGGTCCCGGTCGGGTCGGCCAGTTGCACTTCGACGATATCGATCCAGGGACGTCGTAAGGGGACCCATTGGATGTGCAAGGGTTCAAAGAACTGCACCCCTTCTCCGCTTTTGGGAAAATGCGCTTCTCGAATCAAGGGGTGGAGTTGACCGCCCATCCGATTGCTTTCCACCAGATCCGTGTACACGAAGAAGCGTCGTCCCGTACTCCCCACGTACTCGGCAAAGGCATCGTTGAGATTCACAAAGTGCCAATTCACGGTCAGCGAGAGAGACAGGTACCCTCGGTTCGCGTGCCAGAGAATTGGCGTTTCCGTTGTCTCATCTATCTTGGTCGTGCCCAGTTCCGTGTCCTTGATAAAAAAGAAGGACTGCTTGGATTCTTGAAACGGGAGGGAATAGTGAAGATTTTCCCCCAGTGCCGTCCCCTCGGCGTTCAACCACCCCATGCCCACCGCCAACTTTTTATTCACCATCAATCGAATGCCGGGTACGGGGTTGGTGGGAACGGGTTTGATGTGCTCCAACAGTTTATGTTCCACGACCAAGGACGGGCCTTCCCAACGAAAGGTGGGTCGACGGGCCTTCTCCAAACGACGTCCCAGTGCTTGCGTTTGGGCAAAGGCTTCCCGCTCAAAGAGTCGAATCATGGAGGCCATCATGTCCACCCCATTCTTGATGAATTGCTCGTCTTGCAAACGATCGCCGTTGATCATGTAACTGTGAAGGGTCGGTGTATCGAGGGTATCCACCAGGGTGTAAGCCAGCACAAACATGACATCCTTCTCGAGCCCGGCGACGTGCGTCAATGCCCGTCCGCTATCGGGGATGGAGAGGGACAGCAACCCCACTTCCCAATCCCCATCCAACGCCAGCGGTTCCGCCAATCGTACCTTGAATGTTTCCGGGGTGTTGTTGGGAAATTCCGGGGAGACATCGCTCAGGAGCACCACGCGATTCATGACGTCGACGACGACGACTTCGTGGCCAGTCTGGGTGTGCGATCCCCCTCTTTATAGCGAGGTCATATGCCGTTTGGGCATCCAACTATCGTATTTGCTGGGCCACCCCTTCCAACGCACCAACACGTTCCGTCCTCGTCGTCGAAGCACTTTTTCCACCCGAAACACGGCATCGTCCGGCACCTCGACTTTTTGCACGTCTTCTTTGTAAAAGGTCCCTTCCACGGGCGTCCCGTCCCACTCTTGGATCTTGTAGGTGGGCACGGGGCCTCCTCGGGCGCGTTGCACGATGAACACTTCTTCCGTCCATCCGGGCAAATACCCCTTTTGGAAAGGACGATGTTTCTTGTTGAGTCGAACGCGATCCCCCACCTTCAATGTCGGACGTTTCCATCGTCGAAGCCGTTTCTCGTACAAGCGATCCCACACGGTGCGTTCGTTGGCGCGGGTCACTTGGTTCGGGGGCAGGCCAATACTTCGATGCGGGGTGGCGTTGTACCCTCGGACCAACAGCGGCAACCGATCCTCGTACCGGAGCGTATTCAGGGCGGTAAACATGCGGTACATGCGTTCCTTCAACGTGCGATTCCATCGTTCCACCACGGCGGCTTTGCTATCCCCGCGCGTGGAAAAGAGCGCAATTCCTCGCTCCTTCAGAAACCCTTGGTCCGTTTGCAACCGCAAGGGTTGTCGTCCTTTGCTGCCTCGCAGAATCGAGGCAAAGGCTTCCCGTCACGGCTTTACCGGTCTTGTTCTTCAAAGGCACCGCCCACGCGTACTTGGACAAGACGTCGATGACGGTCAAAATGAAGTGGTACCCCTTATTCCATTTCTTCAAGGCCGACATGTCCACCAAATCGGCCACCCATTGTTCGTCGCGGGCAAACACGATCACGGGGTGGTGGGAAACCGTTTCCGACGCGGTTTGTGCAGGGTATAACTCAAGAGCCCTTCCAAGACGCGTTTGGCCCGCGCCAGAGGCAACCCCGTCTGCTGGGCAAATCGTTGCACGCCCCCCAAACTACCTTTTTTTCTCGGGGGATTCGTAAACCTCACCCCAACTGACCGAGGCTCGCTTTGTTTGGGATTTGGCACGCGGGGCCATGTCGTTCACCGGTAAGGGGTTCCAAGGCACTCGTAATAAAAGGGGGAGGGAAGGGGGCTTTTATCGTTAACAAACAACAACCACACCGTGAATGTTCGTGACAACAACATGTTTTTTTAATCAACCAAACAAGATAATATTTTTTTTACATGAAGAAAAGCAATGTTCAATGTTCAATTCCGTCTGACACGTATTTGTACTTGCCACGGGGTGACTCTTCCGCGGCTCTGGCTAACCTCTCGGTGACTCGACGCATCCAATAGTCAAAGAGGGGGGTAGAATCGTCGGGCACGTACTTGTCTTTCAACCACTGCACGTCCTTCAACATCTCCAACGAAGGGTTTTCTTCTTTCAGGTACCGGCTCAAGGTGTCCAAATTAATGATCTTTTTCCATTTTGGGACCCGTTTCATCTCCTCGTACGCCTCCTTCAAGTAAGGGCGAGAACTCAAATTTCTGAATTCTTCGGGATAGGCGATGGTGTTCTTCGTTCCCGCCACCACGAACCCTCCTCGCCAAAACTTGTTCCACCGGGGGATCTCTGGCTCTCTTTCTGGCCTTCTGTTCTGCTCTCTTTCTCTTTCTTTGTCGACCTGGGGCGGTTCCCAAGAGGTCCACGGCACGGGGTCGTACGCCTCTTTCCTGACGCGGGGTTTCCAATGGATCCACTGGAAATACCCACAGCGTTCTTTGCCAAACTGTTCCACGCCTTTCTAGTTGACGCCGCAGGTCAGGAACACCTTTTGGTAATTGTTGGGGGACAAACTCAGTTTCATCCTCGGTCTCAACCCGCAGTCGCAACGCAAGGAAGACCACTGGGCTTTCAGGGCGGGGTGAAGATGGTCTTTCAATTCTTTCAACATCGTGTCCAGATGCCGGGTGGGAATGAACACCAGACATCCCTCGTGACCGCAACGTTCGTAAGAAAACTCCCCGCAACTGCCCGGGCACAAGGGTTCCCACTCGTGAATGGGGCACGACAAGTCGGTGACGACGACGGGGGACTGGCGTGGAGGGTCCGTCTGCGTGGCCGCGTCCACCAGGGTGGAAAGAACCGGGTCTTTGCAAAGGCTCGCCAGAAACGCATCCGCCTCGTTCTCTTCTTCCTCGGTCAACAAGAGAGGTTCGGGGGAATGAGGTGGCAAGACGTCCACGGGAGCATTCAAGACCGCCATGTCCTCGGGGCTCAATGTCTCGTCTTTCTTCTTCTTCTTTCTACTCCCTTCGGCATCGCTCTTGGTTTTACGTTTTTTAGGCGCAGCGACAGGAGTCGGTTGCGTGGGTACTCGACTCATACTCATCTTTTTTCTTCAGGTCACTGCTACCGGAACGAAGAGAGGGCGAGAGAGAATGCGTCACGCCTTAAATGCCAAGTCCACGACCCCCTGCAGCGTGACGTGGTCGTATCCGATTGGCGGGCCTCCTCGTGACGTGGCCTCCTTCGATTGGCTAAACATAATCCCACCACCACCCCACCTGCCAGTCTCTATAAAAACCACGCCCCCTTCCCTCGCACGTATTCAAACGAAAACAAAAACAAGCAACATGGAAAAGGTATGCGTTTGCATCGACCTGGAAGGGTTCCAAATCCAGGGATGTTTTCTCTGTCACGAAATGGGGTACTGCGATTGGACGCGACAGCATTCGGGCGTCGTGCATTACCATCTCCCCGTCGAGTATGCTCAGTTGACGGACAAGGAAAAGATCACCGCCCGTTGGGTCATGCGCAACATTCACGGACTCCACTTTCAACCACCCCCCGCCGCCGCGCCTTACCCCCACCGGCTCTTGGACGTGCAAATCCGAGCTCTGCACGAACGATTCCGCACCGACGAGCGAGATACGGTGGCCTTCAAAGGGGGGCACGTGGAACAAGATCTCTTGGATCGACTCGGCATCCCCCACCTCGATCTCGAAACTTACGGGTGTCCCCCGTTTCGTAAAATGAAACGCTTGGATCGCGTGGAAGGTTGCGGTTTTCACGCCGACCCCCTATGTCATCATTGCCCGCAAGTCGAATGCCATCATTTCGTGGATTGGATCCGACGACAATGCGGGATGACGTGTCAGTCCACGTACAGATTCCATTGGTCCGCCAACCGTCCCGTGTGGACAAAGTCGACGACGGTCTAAATAAAAAGACCCCGCTTGCCCCGGCTCGGACTCATTTTTGCGTTGATTTCTTTTCACGAGCGCTCCTCCTCATGTCGATGGCCATGGACATTCCCGTTTTGAACGACTACACCATCATCACGGGTGGAGCACCGGGCGTGGACGCCGAGGCGGAACGTGAAGCCCTCCATTTCGGGACTCGTTTGGACGTGGTGATTGGTCCCCATCACCCTCGCCGTCAAACCATCAGCCCCTTGACGGAAGAAGAATTGAACCGAGCCGACAGTTACTTTATCACGGCGCAGACTCGATTGGGAAAAGGAGTTTCCAACGCCATCACGGCCGAATATTTGAAACGAAACTTTCACATTGCGGCACGGGCCGGCAGCGTCTACGCGTTTGGGTTCTTTACCTTCAACCATAAACAGATGAAAAGAGGGACGGGGTGGACCGTGGAATATGCCAAGCAATTGCATCGGCAGATCTTTGCCTACGATCTGGAGAAATCGCGATGGTACAAGTACAACTATGGCACCGCCACGTTTCACGCGATGGGGAACGGCAATTTTCCGCTCTTACACACCCAGAGTGCCATTGTGGGTTCCCGCTATGTGGACAATTACCCCCGATGGAAAGAGGCCCTCGCCGGATTATTCGAGCGCACCGTGGGCTGTCTACAATCACTGCATTGACACTTTCATGATTATTGTTTGACGCCCACCCCGTGAGACAATGAGAACACTGCAAATGACAGTTTGAACCACAACTTTGTTTATTTTTGATTCACAAAATAATTAAAATGTTCTTTGTAAAATAAAATGTTTTCTTGAAAATAAATGTTCCTTTTTTAATAAATGCTTCTTTGATTGTCTTTGTTGTTTTTTTTTTAAAGTTCACCGTCACGAAAGGCAGCCATTTCCTCGTAGTCGCACCCCAGTGATCTGCAGTGGGGACACTTGAATAAAAGCATCAGGCGACCATTCTCTTGCACCCACTTCAACAGGCACGCTTTGTGGCACCAGCCACTGTAACAAAACAGTGAGCCAGTGTGCCATCCCGCTTCGTAAACTCTCTCACGGTTAGTTTCTTCTCCTCAAGGCATATGATGCACTTGCGCTCCTCCTCCTTCTCTTCCTTTGTCTCCCTCTTCTCCTCGCGTCTTTCACTCTCCTCCATGTCCACCGAGAAAATACTAACGTGACCATCTACAGCATTCATCTTGACAGTTGGGTTTTTGGAGTGAGTTTGAAGCCATGCCCTCGGCCTTTATATAGATCCCCGCGCACCTCCCGGCCGGGGTCTGGGGCGAGTGAAAAAAATCAAGACCCATACCCCCCCCCCCATGGGTACCCCGTTCCTTCCCCAGCATGCATTGTCCTTCTCCTCGAGAGTATAATAAGAGGGCGGGTACCGCCCGACGACGACCTTTTTCGCATGGAGTGCTTTCACTGTCGCGTCTCTCGCATCGAGGGAAGAGATCCATTGACCCTACTGCAGACCTATCGAGGGGAAACCATCACCCTATTCGTGCGTGACGTCAAGGAAGCCAAACGCCGACGGTTTAACTCGCGACAACTCCATTTGTGTCGGTGCTGTAGAACGCTGTTCAACCTTGCCGATCGGGACAAGTTGTTTTTCCTAGTCCTCTTCGTCGAGTGTTAAACCCTTCAAAATGGCCGACCGCGACGAGGAAGAATTGGACGACGACGTCTTGTTGGAGGCCATAAAAGATGTGGAAGAGAGCAACCGGGGCCACCTCTTCGAGTTTCGACTCACCCCGGGCACGGATCGACGTGTAAAAAAGTTTGGAGTACGACGTCGCGTGTTCGATGCCACCCTCCACGCTCGCACGGAACTCTTGCATCCCCCACAATACGATGTGGGCTACGAACTCGAACAGGCGTTGCGTCGAGCCATCGATCAAGAATTGGAGGACGACCCCCTAGACGACGACGATCACGTGTTGTTTACCATGCAACATCCCAGCCTTCTGCAGGCCTTTCAATCGTTTCACGTGCCGGTGAAGGAATGGCGCGAGCAGAGTGAACGGGTCACTCTTCTCTTGCAAAAAATGGCGGAGAAATTAAACTCCAGCGAACACTTCAAAGCGGACGATCGTTTGAAAGTGCAAATCACCACCATCAAGGATCCCGGACGGGGTAGCGGTCGTCGGAAGGAAGCCGTCCCGGGCAACGTGCCCCTCCTGACCTTTCTCCAAAAGAAACAATCAGTCGTCAAAATCCACAATCGGGACGAGTTGTGCTGCGCTCGGGCTATCGTCACCATGCAAGCGTGGGTCGACGAAGATCCCCCGCGTCGACGGACGCCGGAGATTGGTTTCAATCACTTGAAAAGAGGAGGAAAAGGTCAAACCCGATTGGCCAAGGCCTTGCACGCGTTGGCTCGCGTTCCCGAAGGGCCTTGCGGGTTGGGGGCCCTCCGTCAATTCCAAATCGTGTTGCCGGACTATCACATCAAAGTCCTCAGCGCCGATCAGAGTTACCAAGTGATCTTTGGACAGGGCGAGAAACGCGCCGACCAACGTTACCTGTTTCTCTTGAAACACGAGGATCATTATTATGGGTTGAAATCCATTCCCGCCATTCTCGGACGCGGTTACTATTGCCACTTGTGCGAGAAGGGGTACGATCACGAGGATTTTGCGCATCATCCCTGCGTGAAACGACGTTGCGTGGCCTGCAAACAGAAAGACTGCCGCGATTACCTGGCGCTCCTCCCGGGCGATAGCAAACCCCCGCGACCGACGCAACGTCCCTGCCCAGACTGCCGACGCTGTTTCTACGGAGACCGTTGCTACGAGAATCACCGGGCGTTTTCTCCCAACGGACAAGGGGCCGACACCCCGGATCACTCCGTCTGCGCCAATCTACAAACGTGCGAGAATTGCCACAAATTCCTCGATTGGTGGAAAAATCGACGCAAACGTCAACGTCCCCACAAATGCGAAGAGTATTTTTGCAAGACCTGCAAGGATTATGCGGACGTTGCCACCCATCGTTGTTACATCCAGCCGGTGCACGATCCAGACCCGGAGGAGGTGAAAGCAGCAGCAGCGGGACCGCCCCCCGCCAAACGCGCCAGACCTGCTCCGCGTCACGCCGCCCACGCCGTCCGATTCTTGGCCGCCAACGAGCCCGAGTCGGAGGAAGACGAAGACGAGGAGGAGGAAACACGGCCCCGATTACCGCCCTATTTCGTGTATGCGGATTACGAAAGCACGCAGGACGACCAATTGCACATGCCCATCCTCATCTGCGCCAAAGGGGAGGACCATCTCGACACCGTGCCCGCCCTGGCGTTCTACGGTCGCGATTGCACCGGGCAATTTTACGATTGGCTGCTAACCAAAACGGAGGTGTTGGGCGAACCGCGGGAAGTCATCGTGATCTTTCACAATTTCAAAGGTTACGACGGGATGTTCGTCCTCCAGTACCTCTACGATAATCGCATCGACGTCAAAGATCAAATTTGCGTGGGATCGAAAATCTTGAGCCTGAGAGCCGGACGCTTGACGTTCAAGGACAGTCTGTGTTTCCTCCCCTTTCCCCTCTCCGCCTTTGCCGCCACGTTCAATCTGACGGAAAGTAAGAAAGGCTTCTTTCCGCATTTCTTCAACACCGAGTCCCATCAAGAGTACGTGGGGCCTTGGCCCGAGGCACGCCATTACGACCCCGAGGGCATGAAACCGGACGTGCGAAAAGAGTTTGACAAATGGTACACGACCGTGCAACATCTCGAGTTCAATTTGCACGAGGAAATGCTAGCCTACTGTCGATCGGATGTGCAAGTGCTCAAAGCCGGCTGCGAGATCTTTCAACGGGAATTTGCCGCCAAAGCCGATTTCAACCCCATGGAGAAATGCGTCACCATCGCCTCGGCCTGCATGCGGTATCACCGCAAAAAACATTTACCTCCCCAGACCCTGGCCTTGGAACCCCCCTGCGGATGGAATGGAAAAAGGGGGCACCAATCCCTGAAAGCCTACCAATGGATGGAGTGGCAGAATTCCCAACAAACTCAAGGGGTCATTGCGCACGGGGGCGAATGCACTCTCCAAGTCGGTGGCCGTCGCTATCAAGTGGACGGGTTCAACGAGACGATCCGCACCGTGTACGAATTTCACGGGTGTTTGTGGCACGGATGTCCCGTCTGTTTCAAGGGGAGCATGGACAAGACCACCCGTCTCCACCCCGATCGCACCAAACGGGAAATGTACGAAGCCACGATGCAAAAACAGCGGCAATTGGAAGCCGCTGGCTACCGCGTGGTCGTCGTCTGGGAATGCGGTTGGACGAGATTGTGTGAACGAGCCGACGTCGCCGCCTTTCTCGAGTCGCACCAGTTCTCCGTCCCATCGCTGAACCCGCGCGATGCGTTCTTCGGGGGCCGCACCAATGCCGTGCGACTATGGGACGAGATCGACGAAACGCAAGGGGAAGAAATTCGGTACGTGGATGTGACGTCACTGTATCCCACCGTCAACAAGTACGACCCATACCCCATCGGGCACCCCGTCATCGTCACCCAGCCGGTGCAAGACATCTCCCATTACTTTGGCATCGCGGACTGCACCGTGTTACCGCCCGAGGGGTTGTTTCATCCCGTGCTACCGTACCGTTGCAAAAAGAAAATCACCTTTCCTCTGTGTCGAGCCTGCGTGGAAGAAGAGATCCCCAAACGCATGACCGAGCGAACCTGGGTGTGCGAACACACGGCGAGTCAACGCAGCATCCGAGGGACGTGGTGCACCCCCGAACTCGTCAAAGCCGTGGAAAAGGGGTACCGCATTCTCCAAATTCATGAAGTGTATCACTTTTCCCCCGCGCAACGACGTACCGGGCTGTTCGAGGATTACGTCAACACGTGGCTGAAAGGAAAAACGGAAGCCTCCGGGTGGCCGCCGAACGCCGACGGGGGTCTCAAAACACCCGAGCAGCAAACGCTCTTTCGGGCCGTATATGCTGCGCGAGAAGGCATCTACCTCGACGCGAACAACATGAAATCCAACAAGGGAAAAAAAGCCACCAGCAAGCTGGCCCTCAATTCCTTCTGGGGAAAATTCGGCGAGCGGGAAAACAAACGGAAGATCGAGCAAATCACCGTGCCTGCCAAGCTGCAAGAATTCATGACAGACAGGACGATCGTCATCCACGATCTCCGCATCATGAACGAGGAGTGCCTCGAGATCGCCTACGATAAAATCGACGACGACGTCCCCGGCGGTCAAACCACCAATGTCTTCGTGGCCGCTTTCACCACCTGTTGGGCCCGGCTACGCCTCTACCATCACCTGGATCGCGTAGGAGACAATGCCCTGTATTTCGACACGGATTCGGTGGTCTACAAATGGAAACCCGGCGAACCCGAGATCCCCCTGGGCAATTTCCTCGGCGAAATGACGGACGAATTGGACGACAAGAAAGGCAATCGTGACGTCATCGTCGAATTCGTATCATGCGGTCCGAAAAACTATGCCTACAAGACGCGTTTGGGAAAGACGGAAGAGGAAACTCGCGGGCTCACCTTGAACGTGCGCGGATAACAACGCCTACATTTTCAAGCCATGAAAGACACCCTGCTCCTCGAACTAAGATCGCCTCTCCCCAAACCCCGCACAGTCAACGTACCCAACCCGCATTTCATCCAGAGAGACAAGCGCACCAAGACATTGACCACCGTACGCAGGGACAAACGATGGGGGGTGGTCTACGACAAACGCGTCATCGGCGACGAATTCACTTTCAAGACTCTCCCTTACGGCTTCAGTTGGCTTCGACCCGACGACGATCTCGTCGATTAAAAAACCCGGAAATGAACCCAGGGGTAACGTGACTTTTGAGCCGACGAACTATCAAAGGGGCGTTCTCCCAGTCGGGGATGGAACCCATGTCCCCGCTTGTTAACTAGTTTTTGTTGTTGTTTTCGTTATGTGACTACTAACAAAGGGGCGTTCTCCCAGTCGGGGATGAACCCATGTCCCCGCTTGTAAAACTAGGTTTTGTTTTGTTTTCGTTGTGTGACTATTAAAAAGGCATTTTTTTTTGTGTTAATTTCTGTTTGTTTTTCTGTCTCTATGGCCGAGCGGGATCTGGGACCCACCCCGCGTGCGGAACCAGAGCGACCCGTCACTCAAACCATCCCCGAACCATTCCCGAGCGGGATCTGGGACCCTCGGCACATCCTGGTTGTTTGAGAGACAACCCATTGCACCATCATTACGACCTTTAAGAACCTTTAAGTCACCTTTAAGGTCACTTCCGGTCAGTGGTCTCCCACCCTCAGGCAAACGCCACCCATGGTCACTTCCGTTTCTATGAAAAACCTATGATGTCATTGCACGTGTACAGATTTTTAATTTGATGCAAATGAGATGCTAATGAGATGCTAATGAGATGTACTCGCTCCTGATTGGTCCGTCAAAGGGTTGATCGCCTTCAACTACTACTGTTCATGAAATTTGATTATTGGCAGGCGGTCAAGAAATCGAAACTGGCCATTCTCAGAAAATCTACCAGAATTATTTTACTCATCTGACTAAGCTTTTTACCTGTACATGTAGCATTCCTATAAGTATTCTGTACCACACTGTAAGTTAACAGTTACATGTATAGTGCAAAAGCAAAGTGTTATATCGCTGGATACTTAGCTGACGAGGCCATAGGCCAAGTCAGCTAAAATCAGGCTATATTTCGCAAGCTTGAGCACTATAACTGTTTTATAATTCAACACATTGATAACAAATCACAGTTTCGAGAAAAAAATAGTTGAGATATACAACCTTTTATTTAGTAAAAAGGCTTCCAACAGTATTTTACCTGGCGCCATTTTTTACACAACAAGCAGCGAATGCCGAAAATTTTGCCAAGCTAATATTAATTTAAAGTACACACTGAATTTGAGAGTTTCTTAGTAGCTTTCGTCTATGTATAAAAGAACGGGACAGAGTAGTGACTACACAAATTAAAATACAGTAAAATGGCATAGAATATCTTAGTTACAAGTGTTTGGTGTCTTAAAAAGTTCAATTCAGAATCAAAACAAATTGAACAAACACACGGCTACCTACAGATAGCGGCGAAAAGTCTGAAAGAACTGCAGCGTGGACAGTAAATCTTACAAAAATTCACAGCTAAAGGATACAAGAAACGGTCTTTTCTGTAGTTGATGTGGCTTTTTAGTCCCTTCCATTAGCACCAAACATCGAAGTTAAAGCTGAATCGATCACTGTTGTTTACCAACTTGCTCGTTTTAGTTGCTTTCAGCTGTAATGGCGAAATCGTTTAACTTCAATCCACTTAAAACAAAGATCAGAAACTTTCTGAGGAAGTATCAAGTCTGCGTCATATTCCAGAGGTGATTACTAAAGACAATTCACTCCGTGTTGAGCATTTGAACTTTAAACCAACTTTCATTCAGCTTCGCAAAGAAACACTGTGACCGGGACAGCACGGAAATTTTGCGGTTTTTTCTCTAATCATGTGATGAATAGTTTTTCTTTTTTCTTTTCTTTTCCCTTTTTATCTAATAGTTCACGCATTTTCCTCTAAATTTTGAATGGAATTGCAGGCAGTGGTCATTTTCACTTTTCTTCAAAATGTGAAATTTTACCTCCATCACTGGATATACGTCATGTAGACCTTAAGGTGGTTCGATACAGTTTTCTGGAGACCATACCAAAATTTTTCAATCGGCTTTTAAGCAGTCTTCTCCAAGTCAGATCAACGTGAAATTTTCACCACTAACTGGTTTTGAATTGAAGTTTGGCAAGATATATTTTCTGGTAAAATCGATATTACCATGACGACGATAAACAAGAAACTTAGAAATCAGTAAAAGTGAAATTTAGCGCGTTTAAGATTTGAAAATCCCACATAGGCATCTTAAAATATGGTATATGGCATATATAATTTGCAAGAATAAAAACATTCTGTATGTTTGAATTAAAATAAATCGCAATAACAGTTCAAACCTTACTATTTGTGTACTGGTATTAAATTGATTGTGAGATTAACACTGGTTTTGCAGTTTCGTTTGTTTCGTTCAAAATTAAGTTTCAGAACGTATGATTTTGTTTTTATTCCATTAAAATGATTTAAATGAAGCTATTGACGTTTATGATTTTATCGAATAAATGTTCTATTATCGTCGTAAAGTATTGAATAAATTCGCCAAAGTTTCAGTTCATGAAATCACGAAAATTAAGTGACTTATGTTCCAAAATTTACGAAAAATCGCTAAATTAAAGTGCCGCTAATTATGGATTTTTCAAAGTCGCAAAATTAACGTGTCGCCAAAATTTCATGTAATAAGGTAGTATAACGTGTATTTTGAGATAGAATCACCAGCTAGTCAGTTAGATACGCCATCGGCACAACATAAATTTCCGAAGCTTTCAATTATGGCCGATTATGTTCGTGTCTAGCAGTCCAACGGTAGGGATCGATATCTCACTTAACAGTGAAAGGGCTCTGATAGTTCCTATTTAGTCCTAGAGTCAAACCATGTTTCATTTTGTTCCAACCTTTTTGTAGTTACTCATGATTCCTGTGGTGCGAATTTTTTGATGCTAAAAAAGGTGGTTTACTCCAGGTAGTTTATTAAACATGGGGTTTCAACCCCGTTTCAACTTTTAAGTCGTCGATATCTTGCTGTTTATTGATACGACAAGAAGTACTGATTCTTATCTTTGTGTACCTCAGGTCCGAATATGCTAAAGATCGCATTCGTGGTGCTCTAGCATCCGCTTTTCAGTTTCATTCCTTGCCTTTTCTTAACATGCTTCCGGGGTAAGGATATGGGATGCCAATACACACTAATTCAGTATTCCGATATATTATTACATGTGCTCAAAGATATAATGAGCTTATTTTGATCGACGGTGCATTTATAAATAATAATTAAATAATATATTATAATTACAATAAGAACCTTCCCAGCACCCTTTGTACCAGAAAAATTTTCGATGCCAAATAACACTGTCAATTTTCAGTGAATGAGGATACTACACCACATGTTATTTACACCTACCATAAAATAGCTATTTTAATTGCTAATGATGAATGATGACGTCATCATTCACGTGACTATGCCTCCAAGTGCCTTTTAACGTTTTTTAGGAACATGCTTTGATGAATGCAAGGTAAGGAAGGCTTTCGCTTGCAACATTTCGTCATGCCCATTATTACTCTGGATTTTCAAAATCAAGGGGGCTATACGCATGAGCAAATAGGGGTGGTGGGGACTAGCCCATGTAGCTTTGTAAGGGTGAAACGCAAAGTTAAAAAAATTCGTATGTTGGTAGATATAAGTTTAAAAATAAGTCCTTTATCAACGTCATAAGTATGACGTCATCCATCACGTGACAAGAACGCACGAAAGTTGACTGATTTTTGGAACCTGTTCTCAATTTTATTAAGTTAAATAAATCCCCGTTTATCCACCCAGGCTAAAGATAAGATTTTTTGTGTATAAAAAAGTGCATTATTACTCCTCCAGTAAAAATGAAGGTGACGAAAAATAGTTTTACACTTTGGGAATCTATCCTTTCCTGATCCTGTTCAGCGACTTTTCGGTTGAAAACTATAAACAAATCTGCATAAGTGTTTTTTATCTTAACTGTTAACGTTACCAATGGCGTTGGCAGTTTTTCTGTAGCATTTTTCTTTCATACCAATCATGGGTTAGTTTTTTTGTTCCCCCACCCCACTCCCCTCGATCCACTTCCCCTCTCCCGCTCGGGTTAGCAGGACATGGTCAGCGGGAATACTGGTTCGAGTTTGAAAACGTGGTCACGTCAGCCCGCGTCTGCTAAGAAAATGATTTTTTGTGTCGACACAATCGTGTTTGTCGAAGAGTGGTTTGCGAAATTGCCTTGCAAACTGCCCTTTTCCTGGTCAACTTACGGAATAGTGGAAAGAAAGTGAAAAATTAAATAATTCTCTGTGAAAACACTTCTGCGACAGACAAAACATTTAGAATCATGAATTTATTATATAATACAAAACTTAACAGCTTACAAGCACACTTTTTTCTTTCCAAAAGCAGCTACATGTACTTTCTCATACCCCGAGTTCTTTTAAAATAGGCTCCAAAAAGTAAAAAAGTTTACTTTTTTAAGTGGATTATAGCCTGAGGCGAAGTGTTAGTGACGTCATATCAGTTGATATAGCAACTTCAAGCTCATGGAGGATTGGATTTATCTACAACATAAGAAAAAGGAAAATGACGAAACGAAACATATCAAGTAAAAGGAACTTACATTATTGCCTGGTTTGGCGAGAGTTCCATTCGATAACGATTTCGTTTTCTTTCTTTTCGAGCAACAGATAAATGGAAGTATAAATATAAAAGTTAAAGTTGACCTTGCATGCACGAGTGACTGCGAAAGACTGATTAAGAGTTTCAAATGACGTACAGTGTAATAACGTTCGTGACGGATCACCAAGTGTGACCGGAAACGCGACTGTACATGTAAAAGAAATCATAACAATATATTGAATTAATTCTCGTACCTTAGGGGCACTTACAAGACCCTTAAAGCTTCTTAAAGCACAACTTCACTACTTGCAGAGTTGTTGTTCTTGTTTTGTAGCATTTAATTGAGGCCGCATGTCGTTGCTTGGAAATCTTGATGAGGCATTCTTCCTTGTGTTTGGTACATGTAAATTACATCAAATGCTGCAATCAAAAACAAAATGTGCTTTAGAATTTTTTACATGACACTGTCTTATGATTGTCGAGAAGATCTTAGGATTGTCATCTTATGAATGTCTGCTGTAATTAATATTGTTATATAGCTGGAGTTTTTGTCAATACAACGCGCGCGTTGATTGGTCGATTCATCATCACATGACATCTAACAAACAAACTGTTTCCCGCCAATTGTGCTGAGCGGGCAACATTTGCGAAAGCGGGCAACAATTTTGACGTCAGAGGGTAACGTTGCACTGTTGCCCGCTAGCGCACGTCATCAGACCGTGACAAAAGGTGGCATGATTATGATGGATCGAGTGCTCGGCGCGTTTTTCAAACTGTCTTGTGTTGTGTTTTTTTTGTCTGTTGCTATATAACAAATCACTTAATGACTGATCCCTCGGGAAACAGTGAATTTTGTTTTCCTCGAATCTCGATGTGTCCCTCGACTTCGTCTCGAGAAACATCGAGATTCTCGGGAAACAAAATTCACTGTTTCCCTCGGGACCAGTCATTAAGTGTTTAATATGTACTGCAGGAACAGCACCTCTGGAGAGTAACACAAATTATTCAATAATACTATAAAGGGGATGTTGTAATGTTTTGAAACAAAATTACTGTTTATTTTAAGATGCAACAATAATAGTATGTGACATCTTGTGAATCTAGAAATTATGTCCGGGCGTATCCCATAATTAATGTGGTGTTCGGGTTGCAATAACGGGAAATTCAAGGCAAGAGTGAGTCCCAATAAGAGGTACAATATAAACAAAAATCGGAACGTTCGTTGTTGCACCATGCTCTAGAAATAAATTTGTGATCAACAACAGTCGTATTGTTATTTTGCAATAATACATGTACTTGTATCTGCTAATGTTTATTTTTATTCTCCAATAAGACTTTCAAGTCTTATTCTCTTATTCAAGTATTATTCTCCAATAAGATTTTCAACGATTGCACACGTGTGCATTATGTGGTGACATTTCAAAGAAGGAACAAGTCGGATAAAGGTAATCTGTTCTTCAATTTATTACTTCAATAATCCCCAATCTTGCAGCATGTATTATCACTCAGGGTTCTTTCTGCAATGTTTTTACGTAGCAGCTGGTAGAATAATTTCTGATTTCTAATTTAATGAGAACGTTTACTGATACTACAAATGTTCTAGGCTATAATTAATGGAGTAAGAGGCAGTAAAATTTACTGTTAATGCGCCAATCAATTTGAAGGTAATTTGAAGGTATATATATATATATATATATAACAAGAAGCTGTACACAGCTTGAACTCGTGGCGCCTTTAACTCATTGCAGCATTGATTCCCAAGTGATTTGAGTGCTTTTACAGAGAAACATAAGCTTAAAATTATATCTAATCAAAGGCTCCTAAGAGCCAACCCGAGAAGAAGAAATGCTAACGCGTAACGCAATATTGCCGTAAGCTTTAATACGTTTTCACACTGACACAGTTCGATATATATATATTTTTAAATTAAACGTAAGGATTTTTTACGAACGAAAAAAAAAAAGTACATCACTTTCATAATGTCCAGTTCGAAAAAAGAAAAAAAAAAAAAGAAAAAGAAAAAAAAAAAAGGAGGACTTGATGGAGATTCGAACTCGGGCCGTCTGGGACTAAGCCACAAACTCAGTCACTGCACTGTCCATGAGCACATACTACTCACGAACTAAATTTTATTATTTTAAGCTAGATACGCATCAGGACGCGTGTTTAGGTTGCAAAATCCTTTTAGATCGATTTTAATGTTGCACAAAAAACTCCAAATGCGAAACATCTGTAAGCTTATTGTTGTCTATATTCGTTTACATCAAATTAATTATTGTTATCGTTGGATTCACGTTGAATTCCTGTTACGAAACGTGTTCGTAACAAAGCATTTGCTCACTAAGTTTACAGCTGATGGAAGGAGCGAGTGAGTGAGTGAGTGAGAGAATGAATTTTATTTAAACACCCTTGCCGATAACCTGTTCATCATGCTTTCACGTATACACGGGTTTAAAAGTAAGACTACACTGCATTCACTAGATTCAGTAGCTGACACTTAAGCTCGACCCGGAGCTCGATCCCTAAGCAAATGGCAAGTTTAATATATAAAACACAGAACTTGCCAGAGCAAAAATCCCACAGGAATAAGCGGTGAACACAATATCAAACGGTCCTATCCATCCATGAACGCCTTGAATTGTCTTGAAAGTGTGCAGTTGTACGCAGTAGTTCTTTATCTTGCTTCTCGAGTACACAAACGGAGAGATTTTACGGTATGTATTTCATGGTCGAAAGCCATATAGTCGTCTATATAGACTTAAATATGCGTGCATAAATTTGCATGCGCTAATGTGACACGAAAAAAAACAAGAAAAGTCAACGCCGGATTTATAACTCGTGTGCTTCGCCACGAGTAATGACATAACACTATATATATATATATATATATATATATATATATATATATATATATATATATATATATATATATATATATATAAATTGTGTAAACGAAAGCGAGAAGCGAACTCTTCACATGTCCTGTTTAAGCTGTGAAGAGTTCGCTTCTCGCTTTCGTTTACACAAGTTATCCTTATTAAGCGCAAGCGTCTAGTATCCTTGGATCCTTTTCACAAGTGGCATCTTAGTTGGATATCCAACAATCTTTATATATATATATATATATATATATATATATATATATATATATATATATATATATATATATATATATATATATTTATATGTTTATGGAGGAAAGAAACAAATAAACTACGCTTTCATCCCGACAAAACTAGGAATCGACGACAGAGTGGACGCTACAGCTAACAAAGACGCATTCATAACACTTAAAGACCACAAGCCAAACTTCGCAAACAAACCGACCTGCAGACTAATCAACCCCACGAAATCCGAGATAGGCAAAGTCAGCAAAGACATCCTCGACCGTATTAACAGCAACATCACAAAAACATGCAACTTCAACCAATGGAAAAACACCGCATCCGTAATTAACTGGTTCAAATCTGTTCAAAACAAACAAGGCTCCAGCTTCATCTGCTTCGACATTGAAGAGTTCTACCCCTCCATCAGCCAAGACCTCCTTAACAAAGCACTCGACTTCGCCTCTAACTACGATAACATCACCCGCCGACGAAAGAAACATCATAATCCACGCTAAAAGCTCTATCCTAATCCACAAGAACCAACCCTGGCAAAAGAAAGGCAACACGACATTCGACGTCACCATGGGAAGCTTCGACGGCGCCGAAACATGCGAACTCGTGGGAAGCTTCCTCCTATCTCAACTCCAGCACCTAAACATTAACGTAGGACTTTACCGAGACGACGGACTAGCCATTACTAACGCTTCACCCAGAGACACAGAGAACACCAAGAAAGAAATATGCTGCATCTTTAATAATAACGGACTACGCATTACCATAGAAGCTAACAAACAAATCATTAACTTCCTAGACGTCACATTTAACCTCAACCAAAGCACCTATCAGTCCTTCACTAAACCGAACACTAAACTTCAATACGTCCACCGCGAGAGCAATCACCCGCCCATCACTGCAAAGAACATTCCCGCCGGCATCAACAAACGCCTTTCATCCCTATCTTCCGACAAAGCATCCTTTGACAAAGCCGTCCCTCCATACCAGAAAGCACTCAACGAAAGCGGCTACCAATACACGCTACAGTATGAACCTCCAACAACAAACAGACGGAAAAACAGACAACGCAACAACATCATCTGGTATAACCCTCCATTTAGCAAAAACACCAGCACCAACATCGGATACAAGTTCCTCGCCCTAATAGACAAGCACTTCCCTAAACATCACAAGCTCCGAAAAATCTTCAACCGCAACACCATAAAAATAAGTTACAGCTGCATGAATAACGCCAAACAGATAATTGATAACCATAATAAGCAGATTCTAAAGTCATCCACGCAAGCCAACGACGCCGCCACAGCTAACTCTAATACCACTCAAGACAAGACATGCAACTGCCGACAAAAGAACACATGCCCACTCGACGGAAACTGCCTACAATCATCAGTCATCTACCAAGCTACAGTCACGCGCAACGACAACAACACAACAGAAACATACATCGGACTCACGGAAAACGACTTCAAAACAAGATACCGAAACCACACCGCATCATTCCGCCACTCTAAACACAGAAACTCAACTGAACTAAGCAAGTACATCTGGACTCTCAAAGACAACAACATCGAACACTATATTTCATGGCGCATCCTGTCTTCGCATTCATCGTACAACAGCTCAAGCAAAAGATGCAACCTCTGCCTAAAGGAAAAATTTCTAATCATTTGCCGACCGAAACTTTCTACACTTAACAAACGTAATGAACTCGTGTCTTCTTGCCGCCATAGAAACAAAGCCCTTCTGCGCAACAGCTGAACTGTTAAACTTCGCGCCGCATAGATTTGTTATTGTTATTATGTAAATTATTTTGTATATAAGAAGCGACGGTAAGGAATATTCTTATTGAATCCCCTGATGAGTGGGCAACCACGAAACAGGCTTGTCGGGATGAAAGCGTAGTTTATTTGTTTCTTTCCTCCATAAACATATACTTCGCTCTACATTAATGTATTGAGCACTGTTTTACGAATATCCAGTTCTACACTTAATATATATATATATATATATATATATATATATATATATATATATAAACTTTAAGATATGAAGCTAGAGAGTATAATATTGACAAAATAATAGTTTGTAGATTTTACAGCTTGAAATAGTGAATCAGGGTTGTCAAAAGTAGCCGGCTTACAGAAAGCATGGCCACCTAACTTGTTAGCCTGCTAGATCTTTAGAAGTGGCATTTTTAAAAATATTTCCATTTACTTTCCAAAGTCAAACGTCTATTTTCAACTTTTCTGACAACCCTGTGAATTTAAATGGTGATTTGCCAGTGGTTGAAAGCGAAGGTCGCAGATCTCGCCTGTTTCATAAAATACTTGCTGTCTGCAGAGCTTGAACAGCCATTGAATGGCGAATGAACAATTAAATCTGTAAATTGAACAACTGCCTTGATCAAAAATGCTACTTTGCATTCAGTTGCTTAACATGTTTAATGTATTTAGTAAATTTCCACATCATGGAAAATGTCTTTGTTTATTCTCACTTTTTAACATTTGTTCCTAGGGGAGGGGCATTTGACCTACAAATTCCAGCACTAGGGTAGGGCATTTGAACGCAACTTTTAGGGCAGGAATTTGAACAAGCCAATCATCAACAGTTCATTAATGCCATTAGGAGATTGCCCGGAGGATGGGGGGAGGGAGTACTAGTTGAGGTTTTGAACTGTTACCACATCACTACCTCTGAAAATAAGAACCAGTTGACAACTTAGTATACACTGTGATTTTGTGATGAACTGTTTCAACTCGAGATGACTATTTGCTAACAGTTATTCTTCGAGGACACCCCGAATATGAGTTGATATATAAATAACCAATTAAGGCGCATGATAACCCGGCTAAATACAGCTGTTGTCATTACATTATATAGTGTGACACCCCTCATCATTTTTTCCATATTTGGTGAAATTAAGGATAATGGACAGATCCATAGTGGAGGGAACCAATCAGAAATCTAGAAAGTCATTATTCAGATGGACAAATTTAGTAATCAGCTTCATTCTTTTTTTGATTCCGGAATACGTTCAATCGAACGCTACCTCAAAGCTTCGTACATGACCAAAAAGATGGAAAAAAAAAGACTGTAGTCACATTTGAAACGTCCCCATATAGACTGTCGTGTCAGATATTAATCTCTTCTGCTGATAAATTGTCGATAAGCTCATTCTTGGATAAAACAGCGTCCATAAGATCAATCTCCAAACGGTTGCTATAATGGCCGCGCACAAAATTCAAAGGGCCTTTATTGTGCTCAGGTGATATGTGACGCTAGGTTGGCGCGCAAGAGCACATAAATTGAGCAGGAATTTTATAAGGTTTTAGGACTGAATTCGTCGTTCTTCAAGTGAAAAAGTACAGGATTCCATGATAATAGGGCGCTCATAAAACAGATATAAGGTATGGCTTCTAATTCTTAAGAAGAGACTTAACTGTAATCATCATTCGAATTTTCCCCATACAAATCCTTATAATTTGGCAATTATGCAACAGTTACCACGACGTTTAAATTACAACGTGTAAACATTACTTGAGCTTGGGCTGCCTGTGATCAGACTCGTACTCAGGGTGCTTAACATTTCGGCAAAAATCCGTCAAATGATCAGACAATTTCCGGAAAATCCGTACGGAAATTGTGGAATACCTCCAGAGGTAGTTCTATTTTTTTCCGTTTCGGAATGGAACGTTGGAAATTTCCTTACCATTTGAATTTAAAAAAAGATCGGCAGTATCGTGGTGTTGCGGAAGTTGTGATCACCAAATGACGTAACACAAAAGACACTGAACAATACCAACACCTGACAACACAACAGCTAACCAACAATAGTTTCTGCAACACCAAGAAACACCCCAAAATTCAAATCGCTAAATCGAGTTTACGGTCTGGATACCAGGATGGGGAAATGAAATATTTAAATGGTAAGGGCAACCTCGTCGGTCAATCAATCAATCAATCAATCAATCAATCAATCAATCAATCAATTAATCTTTATTTCACTCTATTGTTAGCCTTGGTACATCAATACATACATTGTGACATAAAAATAGAGTAGAGACTCTCGACAAACCCTTTTGGGCTTTACAAGAAGGGCCCCTTTAACTTATATGTATTTAACATATTCATGTATAATCAACATGTGAACGGCTAAAGGCTATACAATTACTCTAGTGCAGTTGGTCGAGATAATATTTTTTTATTTTTTTCTTCAAAATACCAAATGATTTTTGATAAACGTGGGAATGTTGTTCCAAATTTCACATCCTTTAAATCTGATAGAATATTTTTTATAATTTGTGCGTGTGTGTTCTTTGTGAATTTTTAATGAGGACCTTGTATTATGGCTGTAGAAATAATTATTTGGTTTGGAAAAATGGTTGGATGTTGCAAGTGTTTTTGCGAAAAATCTATATGTAAATAATGCTATTGTTTCATTGTTCAAATCATCTATCGGTAGAATAGACAGATTTTTAAAAATAGGGCGCGAATGATCTCTAAAACCTGAAAATGAAATTATCCTTACTATCTTCTTTTGTAATTTTCTAATTGATTGCAATCTCGAGGGGTATGTATTTCCCCATATTATGTTGCCATAATTGAGATACGGGTAAATTAATGAATAATATATTGTTCTTAATGCTTGAGTGGGTAAATAGTGTCTTGCTTTATAAAGAATACCGGTAGTTTTAGCTATTTTAGTTGCAATGTAGTTAATATGTGTTTTCCATGTTAAGTTAGTGTCGATATATATTCCTAAAAATTTAGTTGACTCCACTTGGCTTATCTCTCATCGTTTATTTTTATTGTTATTTTCTCTGCTTTCTTCTTTTTGGTTTTAAAAATAATGTGTTTTTTTTATGTTTAGAGAAAGTTTGCTTGCTTGTAGCCATAGGTTTACTTTCTTAAGTTCATTATTAAGTATTTCTGATGAGTCAGTGCAGAGTATCCCTTTTAAGTCATCATTATTTAACCTGTTCGTAAAGATGTTGTCTATCAATGTTGCACTTTTGTAGGTTATTCTTGTTGGTTTAGTTATTAGCGGGTAAAAAAATGATGAGGTCAATTGATTTAAAATATTTTGTATTAACGTATTCTGGTTGATTTTTAGCGAATCTATGTTAACGTCTCCCATTAGATAACATTCTTTCCTTCCCTTGTTAATCTTATCAAGTAATTTTTCAACCAATTCTTCAAATTCTCTTAGATTGCCATTTGGAGGGCGGTATAATATACCTACTAAAGCAGTATCTGTTTTGTTATTCGTTTTAATTTCCACAAACAGAGATTCTAAAATGTCCTCCTTTTCCGTTGAAAGATCCTCTCTGATTTTAAAGTCTATATTGTCTTTGATGTATAACATATCCTCGTGAAGATGTTCCTTTGCAAATTTTATTAATTCTTCCTCGAGATTTTCATGTGGGTGTTCCTTTAGCCCAAGAATTCTTAGATTGTTTTTTCGCGAGTATTGTTCATTGCGCACTGCGTACTCCCAAGTACAATCGATGTCCTGTTTAAGGACATCTTCCACGTGGTTGATGCTGTCGTTGAATTCGTCTTTAAGCTTAAGCTTAAAGACGAATGTTCTTAAATTTTGCTTCCAATTTTGTCTCCAATTCGTTTATCTTGGAAGTAATAACAGCTTCTAAGTTTGCAGTCATCTGGTTGAATGTTCTTAAATTTTGCTTCCAATTTTGTCTCCAATTCGTTTATCTTAAAAATAATAACAGCTTCTAAGTTTGCAGTCAT
>JAJGOT010000430.1:377500-672500 GCA_022457155.1 Cladopsammia gracilis
CTTTTAGAACAATTTGGATTACAACCTGCATCCATAAAACTCGACATAGGTAGACTGCTTGTTAAGACAAAACGTTCTGAGCAAAATAATTGAACTGACAATTAAGTTCGACATATTCAAACGACTCTATCCAAGGTTTTATTTTTTAGCTTGCAAAGGTATAAACCATTGTCAAAACAGGAACTGATAAAAAAAAATCAATGTATCTTTTGAATACTTAGGAAGGACTTGCCTTGATTTGGCCATGCATAGAGATTCATTTTTTTTCTCCATGTAATCAAAGAATCTGTTGAAAAATCCCTTCTTCTCCTCGTGATCTCTCTAGCCAGCTTCAGTTTTTCTTCTTCAACTTTCTCTCTTTTCTCAGAATATTCTTTTAGAAATGTTAGCATGTCTGCCGCAGATGAGCGGCTTCGTGGCCGTTTTCGGCATCTTGCTTTCTTCTTTTGATCATGTGGAACTTGCCCTGGTTCATCATCGTCATCGAACGGATCATCAGAGTTGCTTGAGGAAAGCAACCCCAATTTCTGGGCAGAGCTCTCTACCGTGTGGGTTGGCTTGACAGTAACATCTTTGTCTAAGCACTCTGACATATCCTCGTGGAATTTCCAATCTTTACGCCCATTTCCTGACTTGTTGTTGTGGTCTTCTGCCTCTTTATGCTGTGAGACAAGCTTTCCCCATTTCCTTAAGCATTGGTCTCCTGTGACCTGTTCTTTGGACTTTTTATTAAACTCAAATGCAATGATTGAAAAAACTTCCTTTTTTGACTTGTTTCCTTCAGTTATTAAATGCTTAAAATGTTTCCACAGTGCAATGAGCAGTTTAACATGCACCTCCTCCCATCTCACTTATTTGTAGTATGAACTAGTTTTATCATGTTGCACACCACTAGCACTTGATTAACTACTGTCACTGATAATGGAGCTTGGGGTATCTGGCCTGCTAAAACACTCAGTTGAACGAGTTTCCATTGGTGTAGGCGGGCTCAATGAATCGTGCAGAATATCATTCCCATATCCATCTGCATATCAAAACCATAAGTAAAAAAAGCTTAAGTTTTAAAAAAAAATTCAGCATATAGCATTCACACCATTTCGTAGAGTTAAATTATTCTAGGCTACATAAAGTTAAATTTCAGCGTACAAGCTATGCCAAGATGAACAACGGGCATATTCATTAACTGCGGCCTTTATTTGGCAGCTGTTTGTATTCTACTTCACTAAGCACATACGAAAACATTGTAAACAACACCACGTGCGCGCGAAAAGGAAAGCTTCCTATTGTGTGTGTGTGGTTTGTCCACATGAAGAACCATTCACAGAAAGCGTATATTACTCAGATTACTCACCGTATTGTGGCGAGGGATCACTAACACACTCGTGAGACAAATGAATACTCATATCAGGCGACAAAATCCCACACGCTTCACATTGGAACATTTGCGAAGCCATCTTTTCACCTTAGCAGCCTCGTGATCAAAGGCGATCCAAGGCAAAAGGCCTGGAACTAGTAAAACCTTGCAAATGGAACGCGCATTTTCCATTCGGAAATTCCGTTTGGGTATTTTGGACTACCTTTCAAGAAATCCCGTTTTCCCGTGGAAATTTCCGTTCGGGAAGAAAAAATAGTCTTCCCATTTACATTCCATCCGAAATTTCCGAATTTTTTGGGTAAATGGTAAACTACCCATGTCAACCGCAGGGTTTCAATGCGTATTTTCCTGGTTCGTTTTAAGCTTTAAATGGCTCTCTGCCACTGCTGTTCCGCCGGCTGGGAATAGTGACCAGGGCTCGGTTTATGGCACTGTGATACCTTCTACATCACACCCGCAACAAGGGTGGGACACTTGCATATGACACTTTTCTGCCAAACACTTCTGTTCACTTGCTCCTGAATCTTGAAGGACAACAAGTTCAGATCTATCATTAAAATAGAATCTAATCGAAGGATAAATTTTATCCCTCGATTAGGCTGATTTTATCGCGAATCGTATCACTAACAAAATTCTTGATTGTCATGCGCACGCCTATTTGTTACGTAATTGGCGCGCGGTCACGTGGGTGTCCAATTACAGCTATCCAATTACAACTTTTTTGTAATTGGATAGCTGTAATTGGACACCTACAGTGCGCGTGCGTCAATCAGTTGCACTTAAATGGGTTCTTTTTTGCTTTTTTCCTCGTACTTTCAATTTGATATTAAATATCCCAGGCGTTTTAAGTGCAAAAAGGACCACATAGACTTTTAAATCTCGGATTTTGTTACTGATGCGATAAAGGAGGCTCGTAAGTGTTTCTTGTTTTCAAATAGTTTATTCTAAATGATGAAATATTAAAAAATAACGCAACCTGTGATATGGACAACTTTGGATATCTACACTACACTATTATCGGGCAATACTTTAAGGGTGCTTATGACGTCATAGTTATTACCATGGCGACAGGACAACTCTCTGGTAACCTACTAGTTTTTTCTCAATTTGGGAAGCATGACTTATTTTTTCTTTTTGGCGCTATGGCAAAAATATATCTAGTGGAAATCAAGTTATTTCCAAAAAGGTTGTTGTCAGATAAGAAAAATATTCCGCTATATAATTTTTTCTCAAACTTTTGTGCAAGATAGGGAATACCAAATACTGCTTGTTTACAGAAAATCAGGATAGGTCACCGAACAAACTTTCGAGATAAAAGGGATATTTTATGCACGAATTATTTCCGGTTCGCGCGATTTTATGCAGTATTTTAATTTCCGGTGAGCTGCGCGCGCTACTTTTTGATAGGAAAATCAGGTGAAGCGTGCGTCAATGCATGAGGAGTGCACGTCGCGCTCGCAAGCAGCTGAAAACCTTTTCTACCCTCCTTAAGGTGATGTTACACGGGACGATTCGCAACGACGATTTTTTGGGCAACAGTGTTGCGCTAAAAGTTGGCGCCGTATAACATGGGTGCGCGGACGATTTTCTTCGCAATTTTTGGGTTGCGAGGTTTTGAATCAGCTTCAAAAACTCGCAACGCAAAAATTTAGAAGAACATCGTCCGCCCACGCATGTTACACGGCGTCAACTTTTAGTTTAGCGCAACTTTTAGCGCAACATTGTTGCCCGAAAAATCGTCGTTGCGAATCGTCCCATGTAACATTAAATATATTTTGTAACGTTTTGTTAGTTTCACAAGAGTACGTTAATTTGGTTGCATAATACTACTGAAGTATTTAAGGCGTGCTTGTAAGGTGTCTCAAGGGGCTAGTACACAATTTAAAGTTTGTAAAGTAATGCAAGAGACATTCGAGGCATCTTTTTCAACCCTAGTTTTTTTTATTTTGATTACTGTTGTAATTTTCTCTGAGTTTGTAAAACTGTACTGCTGTTTTTTGTAACGCTTTACGCTCGCTTCATCAATAAACGAGATGCCCGCTCCTATTCTGTGTTTTGTGATTATTTAGATTAGTTACAAAATATTTTATAATCGTTTCAGTGTGATTAGAATATAACTTTAAATATTAATCGAACTTCGTGTCGTACAATTCAAGGGGAATCGCGCTCTTAATTTCGAATCGTCCTCGCGCTACGCCGTAAATAGCCTAAATGAATATCGGCATACATTTCTGAAATGTATGTTTCATAACTAATTTAATACTTAATCTTCATAAACAAGAATATGAAGACAACAATGGCCTTGGAACTAATGGAGATAGTGATAGTGATAACGAGCTTACGGAGCAAATTGGTCTTTGCAACATTCCTACAAACACGCGTTGCAGCAGGCAAGTGAGAGCACCTGCCAGGTACCATGACTATTTTTAACAAAAAGAGGCAACTTTACTTTCTGTTACGGTCTGTTACGAATGTTAAGCTACAATCAAAACGACTGAGATGAGGATAAGAACCAGTTACTAAGGCCGCCTACCACCACATTGATCCACAGCTTAAAGTTGATGAATATCAGTTATAGGTAAGGTTCGAAGGTACATTTTAAATGTTGCAGACTGTGGGTTTATTCATTTATTTTAATCAGGGATTGGGAGAGAAATAACCTCTTTTGACAATTAATCTTATAATAGGAAATTCTGAAATGTATTGTTACATAACAACTAAAGCCTCAAGGCACTTACTTAACCAAACACGTGAAGAAAGGGTAAACATTAAGGAGGAGGGAAAAACGACCCAAAAAAATTAGGAAGAAGGGAGAGACGGTCCTAAAAATTAGGGAGGAAGAAGAAAGGGTATTTGTCAAACATGCACTCACGAGTTTGCCCGTTTTAGTCAATATTATCAAATTTGGTATATCAAAGACTTTCCTAACTATCCGGTTTTTTTTCTTTTTAGAGCATCAAAATGTTTATAATCAAAATAGAAAGGACTGTAAATCTGTAAATGCTATTTTATGACGAAATTGACGGTGTTCGCGTTAATACAAAGTGTCCAAAAGTACATAATGTGGACTGTGGAGCCAAACTGTGAGCGTTTGTGGTGGAAATTAATAGAAGTTTGTTATCGCCGGCTGGCACATTAATAATATATTCATCACAGTGATTCATTTCATATTTTGTATCAGCATATTATCATATTTTTAATACATGGGCATATCATCAGCTCGGTAAAATTTTCTTGATATCATGTTAGGCTCATTTGATTCATTGTTCCTGTTGAGAGATAAAATTGTTTTGTTCTTACTACATTCAAAGGGGACAAACTTCAAATAAATGTGGCTACTAAACATATCAGAATTTCGTAACTGTATTTAGCTATTTTAATAAAGTTAACACATCATTGGGTAATACCTTACACAATGACCACGAATAATAAACAAGTCTTTTAAATATGTAGGAAGAAGATTGTTAACAGCTTTAAAAATTAAGATTAACATATATTGTAAACGTCGATCAGCTAGAGTGTAGCCAGTCCGTTCAGTTAATTCCCCAGCATTTAAAGGCGATCGGTCATTACAAATATACCTAAGAGCTCTCTTATTTAATTTATCGAGCTTTTGGCTGTCAGACTTCAGACAATTATGCCAGACGGTGGAGCAATACGTAAAAAAGGAAATGATGAATGAATTATACAGGCACATTTTTGTTGAAAAAGAGAGCATCTTTTTAAACCTACATAAAACATCCAATTGTTTTCCTACTTTCTTGGCGATCTTAGTTATATGTTTATCAAAGTGTAGAGAGTTATCAATAACAACACCCATAAGTTCGAAGCTGTTCGAGGTGATCAACACAGGGAATTAGTACATCATCAAATTAAAATGGTGCTTGTTCGATAGGACTTGGGCTTTACATTTAGTAGGATTGAGTACAAGCTAATTGTCATCAAACCACTTACACGCAACAACGAGTTCATCATTAATCACAGACTTCACAACTTGCGGATCACGATCACTAAAATAGATTTTATTATCGTCAGCATAGTTTGACAATTTCGCTCTCTTGATAACATAAAAAAGGTCATAAAGAAAAATGTTGAAAAATAGTGGTCGAAAAGAAATTTAAAATTAATAAAATAAAATTACTTTTTCGTGTTTGGCTCATATTGTTGTTAACCGGTTATAATATCAAACAAATATTTTGCTGTACTGTGGCTGGCAGGTCGCTGTCGCCTGATGGTACATTGTACATGTACAATGCCTTTAAAAGAAACCTGCATGAGAAAAACTGGTAAACATTAGGAAGAAAGAAGAAACGGTCCTAAAAAATATGGAGCAGGGAGAACAATGAAAATAGGGAGATGGGTGTTTCAGTACCCGTTTCTCTACCCTCTATGCAGGTCTTCAATAAGAATATGGAAATGGACTACCAGATCGTGCAATAAGCAATAAAAAGGATTAAAGAAACAGAGTCCAAGTATGATAGCTGTGATTGTCAACAGCTTGAGCTGAGCTGAACCCAATCAATTTACATATACCAACCCTTGCCTCTTTGCAATGTCCTTTATGGAACATACCTTAATTATTTGTAGCGTTTTTTATGTAGTTTGAACTTTTAACCATTTTCAAATAGTTGTAATATATTTCTTAATTTCTTGTAATTTGTTGTATATTTTACGCATTTTACCTGCCCTCCACCTTTGTTGGGTCCCCAGAACTTACTACCTCAGTTAATACTCCCGCTACGTAATACCTTTTGAACAAAGCATTTGTGCAAACAATAACATCAGAGGCCAGAGCATTAGAAACTAAGGTAAAATAGGAGAAAAGGGAGGAAATGGACCACATAATCCTTAGATATGACAGACAGCATGTTAAAAATTAACAAAACAGACTGATTACTGCGCTCATGGTTGCCTTTTGAAGTATTATCGACTTTAATTTTCTGGTCTGAGGGGGAGTAGACCATTGTAGAATGTCCAGAAATCCATCTCATGCAGCAGCAAAGTTCGCATAAATGTCTTTGTGTTCTGAAAAGTAGACTACTGTATAATTTGCAGAAATCCATCTGTTCAATCATCGAGTTTGGCTAAAATGGCCAGACCAAGGTAAAATGATGTGTATAGAGAGAAGAGAAAAAGAAAAAGGTTTCCTGGAAAACAGATATACCAAAACGCCAAAGAAAACGTAAAACTCCTGGCATATTGCAAAATCGTAGTTCTTTCTGTGATTCTAACATTGATCAACCAATCAGTACATCTAGAATGAAACAGAATTTACCAAATTCCACACGCGACTCTTCATCAGAAAGTTCCGATGAGAAAAAGGACATTCAAGGATAAGGGATTCAGACTAATAGACCTCAACAAGTTTTCGTTGTCACTCTCCTAGGTACCTGTTTGATAGTAAGATAGTTCAAAATATTTCAACTATATGATGTAGTTTGCGGTTGATCATGTTTTAAATTTAATTGACACGATTGCTTTACTTCTTATTTTCTACAAGAAGAGGATTAATAAGTGATCTATCTGCAAAAGTGCAGCTTTTACCTTGATTGAGTCGCCTTTGGATACTTATCTTTTGTAAGCCAGAGAGAAAAATATGTTGATATTAACAGACGTAATCATGTCACCACATAGCATTGGTGACATAAATTTTGAAGGCCGTTTACATGCTATGAAAACAGAGGGACCAGCAGTGTAGAAGTGGAGTAGGTCTCCAAAGCACCATAATATTAGATACATATGAACGGTTGTAATGGAGATAACAAGGCCTTCAATGTTGTGCAGGATACTGCAAGGTGATCAAACTCTATTGTGTAGGGCATATCCAAAAACAAATGGGCAAACACTTTTTGAAGTTGAAAGCGATAGCAAAAGGCAAACTGGAGAACGGGAAAGTCAATTGGAGGTCGCAGCCAGCTCTCAGAAGATATGATGAAACAATTAGTGGACATGACTTAAAGAACTAACATGTAATATGTCCATGCCTCATGCGCGAAACCAAATAAGGGAATTCCTTTTCAGTGTCCACTGTACGCTGTAGAATGTGCCCCCAATCATATTAAACATGAATAGTCATAACTTTCTTTTTAGAATGCCATTTGCAAACATGTTTTACCTTCGTATAAGGAATTCGAACATTTCTATTTGTTTTTCTCTTTTTTCTTACTCAGTTTATAGTTTTAGCAATTATCATACCCTTACATTATTTCATACTTATAGTTTTTTTTATCAATATATATAAACTTTCACTTAGAAGTCTTGTTCTTGTATCTTGTAAATAGTTGATGTACCTGTATTTTAGTTAGGGCCACAAGTTTTTTAGTCTTTTTTTTTTCTGTCAAGTGTCACCCTTGATGAATAAAGTTTTTTCTGTTGGTTAAGTAATACTATGGTCAAGCCATTTGACAAAACACTCTGCCTCCCAAATCATTTACCGGGAGGTTGATGGTACAGTATGCTGCATAAAAATAACATCATTGTTGAAGCTGAGGATGCAGTTAAACAAAATAGATTTTGCCCTCTTGGAGAAAACTCGTGTTGTAAGTGGCAATTAAGATCTTGCAACAGGAAACTCCACCTAAAAAGGTGATGACTGTCTACTTGGAGTTAGATGTGCCCAACTGTTATGACACTAAGTGAAACAAAGCTCGTTGAGCGATTTACATGCATATGTGTTACTTTGCAAAACCAAAGAGAGTGTATAGCAAATCCCTAGTTTGGATTGGGTACCCAAAACATAAAACATCATGGCGTGAAATGCTGTGCTGTAGCCTCTGCAGTATTGCACTTTCACAGTGAAGCTGCCAGAAGAGTGAGAATTATGGAAGGGCTGTTTACACCAGAAGGCAAATTTGCCAACAGGGCCTCTCTTTTAAGGGACAAGAAACGAGTCAGCAAGTCTGATCTTCATGCCAGTGGGAAGAGAAGAAGCGTCGTCAATCAGAGCAACTGAGAGTCAAACCCAGTGAGGAGAGGCCCTTTGTGGAACAGAATTTGCTAATCATGAGTTTCTTTCTAGGACATGATGTAAAATTAGTCTGACATTTTAGAAATTTTGGTCAGACAATATCGGATGATCAACTGTTATTTCCAGCACCGATGAACTACTTAGAGTACCATTCAAAGGAAGTTACCAGTCTCATCTTGTTTCACAACATGCACGAAGCGGCAACTTTGCAAGAAACTCACTAATTTCGCATGGCAGTTTGTCACGGGTCAGTCACTGCAATTCCATGGTTTGGTGTAATTCGTTTGCAATGCGTTATAAAGATGTTTTGTTTACAAGAAACCTTAAGTGTTTACGGCAGCAACGCAAGTCGACAATCTTGTATCAGTTGCATCTTTTTATTGCATTTTTATTGCATCAAAGGCTTGTAATACGTCCTCAAAGGTTTGTTATATGTCCTCAGACGCAATTATATTCGCTTGTCTAGAATGATTTTACCAGGTTTCCTGAATTGGCTCTTCTCCAACAACGAAATCGTAAATACGAAACGCTCTTTTAAAAAAAAAGATTCTTCACCCAAAAATTCGCGATATATTGAGGTTGCACATTGAGGAACAGATCCATATCGAAGTTGACATTTAGCGGCGTAACCGCGGTAAATAGATTTAATGACAAAACGTGCCAGAGATTTTCAGAGCCGAATGTCTTGTGTTGCACGTTTAGAAATAGGGAACTTAAATTAAGACTTTCGATAAAGGTTACCAGTTTCATCAAATTTCAGTTTAAAAATAAAAGAAGTGGAAAAAAGGAAAGAAATTGCTCTATGGCTTTACCTGGATTCGAACGCGGGTCGGCAATTTTCGATGGCGTTCGACAGCGCCCTAGACTACTAGACTACCACTAACAAGTAATTAGTTTGGTTAATTTTTGATATTTAATCCGTGTTTATGATGAAAAATCCATTTGAAGTCCTTAGATCGGTTTTAATTTGACATCAAAGTATTCCAAACGCGAAACATCAGTACATCGCGTTAATAATGCCCTCTTTTCCTGCGGTCGAGTACAGGTATACGCGATCTGTATTTCTTTGCATTTGGAACGGGTGAAAAGCCGCACCGGCAGAATTACAATTAAAGGTTTACAGCCCGTGGAAGGACGGAAGAAAGGAAGGATGGAAGAAAGGAAGCATGGAGGAAAGAAGGGAAGGAGTGAAAATTTGCAAATTTGTCCCCATCTGCTTGAACTTGCTCATTACGCTTCGCGTGGTTATGAGTTCAAAATAAATGGCATGAAGCCGCGGTTCATGTCACCGCAGCCTGAGGTAACCATTTTGGAGAGCTAATGGCAAATTTCAACTTTTTTTCGTACGCACTTTCCAGAGAAGAAACTGTTTTGTTATGATATTGGACTCGATGAGTCACAAGCCAAGTCACAAGGAGAATAAGCATTTCTCGAAGCCGAGCTTCATGTCACCGCAGCCTCGGGTAACCATTTTGGAGAGCTAATGGCAAATTTCAACTTTTTACCCACGCGCTTTCCAGAGAAGAAACTGTTTTGTTATGATATTGGACTCGATGGGTCACAAGCCAGCCATTTAAAAAAGCTGCCTTACGTGACCTACAGAAAGTTCGACTTTGATAAATATCCACCTCACATAAAGAAAACCTGCCAAACGTTGCTTGTAAAATTCTAATCATCGTCGAAATGTGTCCGAATTTGACGGAGTCATGTTGTTTGATACTTCTGTAAGAATTTACGGGCATGTTAACCAGTTTATGGAAAGACTGGCTCACTTCAAGTCTGGAATTCCATTTTATCCTCAAAATTGGAACTAAATCTCATTCCATTGCAGCAGCAAATGACCCCGGTGTGATTGAATACTTTCCACTGACCTCACAGGAAAAAACTGGACTGACATATTACCTGGGGCTACCATTCTTGCATTCAACACAACGGATGTCCAAAAGCATGTGATGAAATGGGCATCAATCGGCGCCTTTGTTCAAGACTGTAATATATGGACCATACTTCGAGAACAGTTTTTTGGTTGTCATAGATACGAGAAATCTCTCTTTAGTCTCATTATTACAAATCCTTTTGTTGAGTAATGCTCAGCCAGACCTTACAAAAATATATTTTTCTCTTTTTTTAAAGGTAGTTCGTCTATTTACATCCAGAATGTTATCCGCGTGGCAAATTCAGCGGGAGCACATCAGACGTGGCTGCTTGTCTGATCCTGATGATGGTGCCTTGTATCACCCTGTTGGCCAAGAACATCTTGGCAAAGTGAACACCGTGGAAACAAAGGTACCTGTTTGGCACTCTTTGCATGGCTCATCGCAAAAAGTAGGCTTCCATCCCCACCAAATTAAACGGGCTACCGGTTAACGTGTGGGCCCAGCATTATTTCAAACAGAAGGTCTTTTTGGACTTTTCTACTGGAGCTGCATGGAAGTGTGCACAGGAACATAGAAATTCATGTCTCCCTGTTGTGTTCAACCAACTCCTGGTAACAAGAATTAACAAAGCTTCTATTTCAGAGTATGAGGTTCCGAAGAATCCTAATTTCTACTTAATTGAGACTGACACCTGAGAGCTGTTTGGATTAGATTACAACCAACACCTCCAATTTACAATTAATGCGTGACAACACCGAAGTGGAAGTACTGAAGTGGAAATCGTGGAGAGTTGCTTCAGTCCAGGAATTGCAAAAAGATATGGCAGGAACAACATCAGAACATTTCATTACTTGATGTATATTTTTCCATTTGTCGAATAATTTTCAGACAGTCCTTGTATTTCTTTCTTTCTCTTTTTCAAGGAGTCGATGCAAACAATATTAATGAGATTTTAGAATGAGAAAGGGGAAGATGAAGATGACTTTTAAATTGTTTGAGTGAGAAGAAAGCACATGTGGGAGGACACGACGAGAGTTGTTACGAGGAAAGGCTCTCATTACAATATTTAATTGAACGTCCACTTCATTAGCGAGGAAGTGGTACAATGAAGGAACATAACTGCCTTTATTATGATCCTGGCTTTTTCATTGTCCCATCAAGATTCATCAAACCTATGGATTGCCAGTGACAACAACTTTTCAGGAGTTCATGGCAACCACTCACTGGCAAATAGATCTTGAGGAGGCCAAAAAACGTAATCAAGAAAAGGAAAAGAAAATGGAAGTGGTAGCTGCACTCAGAGAAGAGAAGAATGGAAAAAGCCTGGTAATCTGGCAGAGAGTGATCAGCTACTACGTTCTTCAAGGAATAAACTGAAATTCTGTGGAAAATGTGGTCATTGTATTCAAAGAATCCGAGAACCGTGAGTGTCACGTGAGTGCGAGTGTTGTGAGGGTAAAATGATGAGTAGTAAGATCTTAAATTTAGCAAACATGATAACATGCAATTAAAAGGTGTAAAGAAATTGACTGTGAACCAGATGACGAGAAAACGTTGTGCCATCAAGTCCGAAACTACTGATCAAATAAAAAATAATAACAATAATAATATTAAAAATAGTAATAATAATAATAATAATAATAATAATAATTTACAAGTGTTTCCCTGCTAAAGGACTTTAAAATAGGCAGCTGTAAATATATAGTTTTATTATAATGGTTAATTGTTTTAGACTTTTGATATACTGTGACACTGCTATTGAATAAATAACAATTTATGCATTCTGTTATGTTAAATGTATGTGACCCTGTCACTGTGGTTCGTAGTATATTTTTCCCATTATGTTTTAATTCAGGAAATCTAACTATTGAAGAAAATGCCTCCAGCAGTGTAGGATAAGTGTTAGACCTACAGCAGCTTTTGTGAAGAAAACACTTGTTGGCAGACATCACCCAACATCACACCAAAAAAGGAAAATATTTTGACATTATTTAAAAGAATTAGGAACTGGTTATGACGGGCTGTCCTCCTGCTGTGCAATAATGAACATGCCTTGCCATTCAAAATCTTGAGCTGGTCTTTCTTTTATGTCTGAAGCCAATGTCTGAATCACGTATGTGGGTCTTCAATAATAATATGCAAATGGCACTACAAGATCGTGCAATAAGCAATAAAAAGGATTATAGAAACAGAGTCCAAGTATGCTGTGAATGTCAACAGCTTGAGCTGAGCTGAACCCAATCACTTTTCGTGTACCAACCGTTGCCTCTCTGCAATGTCCTTTTTGGAACAGATCTGAATTATTTATTGCGTTTTTTATGTAGTTTGAACTTTTAACACCATTTTAAAATAGTTTTAACATATTTCGCAATCCTCTTTACTTGTTATATATTTAACTCATTTTACCATACCCTCCACCTTTGTTGGGTCCCCAGAACGTACTACCTCAGTTAATACTCCTGCTATTAAATACATTTTGGACAAAGCGTTTGTACAAACAAAAACACCAGAAGACAGAGCAGGTAAAATAGGTAAAATAGGAGGAAAGGCAGGTAAAGCACCATACAATTCTTAGATATGACAAACAGCATGGTAAAAGTGAACAAAACAGACTGATTAATGCAACTCATGGTTGCCGTTTGACTGAATTTTCTGGTCAGAGGAGGAGACCACTGTACAATTTCCAGAAATCAATCTCATGCAGTAGCAAAGTTCGCTTAATTTTCTTTGTGTTCTGAGAAGTAGACCATCACGTTTGGCTAAAATGGCCAGAACAAAGACAAAAAAGATGTATATAGAGAGAAGAGAAAAAGAAAACCGTTTTCTGAAAACAGATACGCCAAAACGCCAAAGAAAACATAAAACTCCTGGCATATTGCATAATCATAGTTCTTTTATTAAAGAGGTTGAAAGCATCTGTTCCATATATTTTAACTATATGATGCAGTTTGCGTTTGATGATGTTTTAAATTTTAAGTGACAAGATTGCTTTTCTTCTTATCTTCCACAAGAAGAGGATTAATAAGTGATCTATCTGCTTTTACCTTGAAGATTCGCCTTTAGAGACTTTATCTTTTGTATGCCAGAGAGAAACATCTGTTCATATTAATAGCTGTTATTATCACTTGGCTTTGGTGACATAAATTTTGAAGGCCGTTTACATGCTAAGAAACAGAGGGAGTAGCAGTGTAGTTCTGTAGTCCGGTCTCTAAAGCACCATAATATTATATACAAATGGACGGTTTGTAATGGAGATAACAAGGCTTTCAATGTTGTGGAGGATACTACAAGGTGATCAAACTCTATTGTGTAGGGCATATCCAAAAACAAATGGGCAAACACTTTTTGAAGTTGAAAGCGATAGCAAAAGGTAAACTGGAGAACGGAAAGTCAGTTGGAGGTCGTAGCCGCCTCTCAGAAGATATGATGAAACAAATAATGGACATGACTTAAATAATTTACATGTAATGTGTCCTGCCTCATGCGCGAAACCAAATAAGGGAATTCCTTTTCAGTGTCCAAAGTAGGACTGTGCAATGCGCCCCTCAATCAAATTAAACAAGAATAGTCATAACTTTCTTTTTTGAAAGCTATTTGCAAATATGTTTTACTTTCGTATAAGGACTTCGAACATTTCTATGTGTTTTTGTCTTTTTTCTTACTCAGTTTTATAGTTTTAGCAATTATCATACCCATACATTATTTCATACTAATAGTTTTTTTTAATCAATATACACTTCCACTTAGAAGTATTGTTCTTGTATATTGTAAATAGTTGATGTACATATTGTATTTTAGTTAGGGCCAAAAGTTTTTCAGTCTTTTTTTAGTGTCAAGTGTCACCCTTGATAAATAAAGTTTTTTGTTAGTTACGTAATACTATAGTCAAGCCATTTGACAAAACACTCTGCCTCCCAAATCATTCACAGGGAGATTGATGGTGCAGTATATACTACGAAAAACAATATCATTGTTGAAGCTGAGGATGCAATTAAACAACACAGATTTTCCCTGCTGGGGAAAACGTGTGGTGTAAATGGCAATAACATCTTGCAACTGAACCTCCACCTCCAAAGAGACGACCGTCTACTTGGAGTAAGATGTGCCAAACTGTCATGACACTGAGTGAAACAAAGCTCGTTGAGCGATTTATATGTACTGTATATGTGGCACTTTACAAAACCAAAAAGAGTATATCAATCCCCTGGTTTGGATTGGGTACCCAAAACATAAAACACCATGGCGTGAAATGTTGTGCTGTAGCTTCTGCAGTATTGCACTTTCGCAATGAAGCTGCCAATAGATTGAGAATAATGGAAAGGCTGTCTACACCAGCAGGCAAATTTGTCTCTCTTTTAAGGGACAAGAAACGAGTCAGCAAGTCTGATCTTCATGCCAGTGAGAAGAGAAGAAGCGACGCCAAGCAGAGCAACTGAGAGTTAAACCCAATGAGAAGAGGCCCTTTGTAGAAACAGAATCTGCTAATCATAAGCTTTAGAACTAAGTCATTTTCTTTCCATGTAAAATCTGACATTTTAGAAATTTTAGTCAGACAATGTCTGATGACCAACTGTTGTTTCCAGAACCGAGAAACTACTTAGAGTATGACTCAAAAGGAAGTTACCAGTCGCATCTTGTTTCACAACAATACACGAAGCGGCAAGTTTGCAAGAAACTAATTAATTTCCCATAGCAGTTTGCCATGGATCAGTAACTGCTATTCAATGGTTTCGTTTTGGTATGTGATACGTGATAAAGATATTTTTGTTGTTAAGAAACCCTTCGACTTCCCAGCAGCAACGCTAGGTCGACAATCTTGTGTCTGGTGCATCTTTTTATTGCCTCAAAGGCTTGTTATATGTCCTTGTTAAGCGAAGGAGGATAATAACGGAGGTAAGATCGGCGGCATGAAAAGAAAGTCTACAGGTTCTCCCTCCCCCTCCCCCACTTTTCCTCCCCAGACGTGGTTAATTCGCTTATCTAGACGGTATCTTACCAGGTTCCCTGAATTAGTTCTACTCCAACAAAGAAATCAAAGACTCCTATGAGCCAACTAGTAAATACGAAACGCTCTATAAATAAAAGATTCTTCACCAAATATTCATGCTTATGCATTTATTGACTTATTGGAAGGCCCGCCGGAAAAATATTTGGCCTGAGGTCATGGCGTACGGACCGAGCGCAGCGAGGTCACTTGAACTCGAACGGGACCGGACGGCCTTTTCCGGACCGGCTCACTTCAACCCGTCCAGCACCGCTCACGTCACCTTGCGATTCTATTTTCTGTACGATTGCGTCAGCGGAGCCGTACGGTCATATTATAAATACATTTGTTATATGACAAGCAATACTCGAGGCCAAATCGAGTGCTCTGATTGGCTATTCTTCGGTCGGGATTTTACAGTACGGACCATTAGCATGGAAACGGTCCGTTTGGATATTTCCTCTCGATCGCTCACCTCCCGGGAAATTCAAACCACGAAAACACAAAAGCATAAAATCAAATGCAAGAAGCCTTGCTAGAAAGCAAAATATTGTTTAATTTATTATAAGATTAACGTTCTAACAATTTAGCATGATCGATAACATGGAAGACGAAGAGGAATACGAACATTCACCTAGCGAGTTTTATTATCCAGATGAAGAAGAACTTTGCAACTTTAATGAAACGATTGTTGAGACAAGGATCACCGACAGCCAGGAAGAAATTGAAGGTTTTATAAATAACCAGAAAAGTGTCAACACTACTAAGAAGATCACGACTGACATGAACACTCTCTTCCGTTACATGAAAGAAAATGGGCTGAATAATGAAAATATCGAAAGCCTTCCTGCGAACGAGCTTGACCACCTGTTGTCCAAGTTTTTTTTATGAATATCCGCAAGAAGAACGGAGAAGAGTACGAACCAGACACCATATCTGGTTTTCAGCGAAGCGTTCAAAGGTATTTAACTGACAAAAGGTCTCCAGTGAACATCCTCAAGGACCAAAACTTTGAAAAATCGAGGAGAGTTCTTGCTGCGAAACGCAAGACGCTTGTTCTTGAGCATGGCAAAGGCAACAAACCGCAAGCTGCCAAGGCACTTGAAAATGACAAAGATGCTCTCTTTGAGACCGGAGAATTCGGCGACTCCAACCCAGTTTCACTCCAGAGGACCGTATGGTGGTTTTTGTCCCTTCATTTTGGTTTCCAAGCAAGAGATGAAAATCGGAAGCTACGCTGGGGAGATGTTCAGCTGCAGAACGATCTGGACGACCAATAAATCTTTGTTTGGTTGGCCGAAAGAGGGAGCAAGACGCGTCATGGGCAAGAAAAAGGGTCATCAGAGGGCTTTTCAGCCAAAAATCTACTCCACAAAGACGGAAAGAAGTTCAAAAGTCACAGGCCACTAGAAATGAACCAACCAGCAGCAGGGGCGGATCTAGAGGGAGGGTGCAGGGGGTGCGCACCCCCCCTAGATGACCAAGTCTGCGTTGTTCGCTTTTAAAATTTGTTTACGTCACCCTTCAGTTACGTCATTCCTTAGAGGTGCACCCCCTCCTAAGAAAAATCCTGGATTCGCCCCTGAGCAGCGCCATTTTATTTCGCCGTCCGGCATAACAGAAGCTTGAATGACGAAGTTTGGTACATGAAGTCTCCTCCCGGAAAAAAATGAAATCGGGAAGTTTTTATCCACAGCAGCAAAATAGGCCAGTCTTTAGAGAGGGGAAAAGAGTTGCAAACCATTCAGTACGAAAAACATGCATATCCAGGCCTTTGGATGCGGATATTCCCGAAACCTTTGGGGCCAACTCAGTGGTCACAAAAACACGGAGAGTCTCCAGTCGTACAAATCGGCTAGCTCCACACATCGGAGAAGAATGTCCTTCTCAGCAGAGGTCGTTGCGCTAGCGAAGAATCTGCATCAAGCGTTTACGACGTTCAACTGGCCTCTTGTTCCAGTGAAGACACAACTTCCAGCACGGCGGTAAATTCAATGATGAAGTCGACTGACGTTGATCCACTTCTATCATGCACCGCTCCGGTCTTCGCAGGAGCCAACATTGGTTCAATCACTGATTCCACTTTCCAGATTTTTCATGGAAATGTGAAAATCGTCCAGAATGAAAAGAAGCGTCGAGTTATTATTGAAAGTGACGACGATGATTGACTGTACGCTTCCGTACGTGTTGACTTGACTTTGCGTCTGCTTTGCGAAGTACCGTTTTGTAAAACTTCGATTCAGTTCAAACTCCGCCATTGTGCGAATAAAACATTTCTCAGCGGATGCATGTTCTTTTGCTAAACTGTATAATGATTTTTTTCCCAACTCATTAAATGTTTTCTAAATTCGCAGATCGTATTTTATTGTCGTTTTACATGTAGTTCTACTGGGTTTTTGCTGCTTGCGTCATCATAAGCGGGAAATTCCCTGACATTGTGCCGGAAATTGACTTGAATGAACAACCGGAAGTGTTGTTTCGCATAAACAAATTGATGCCATATAATAAACTACTTACTAACCTTACTTGCTCGGGACCGTACGGAGGAATATTGGCCCGAGCGCAGCGCAGCGAGGTCCGTACTGCCACGACCGAGGGCCAGTATTCCCCAGTACGGCCCTCGCGTTCAGTTAGTAAGAGGTTAGTATTGTATGGGGCGCCAAATGTATTTTTATTATTTATAGTGGTTATTTGTATACACCATTAGAAGCATGGTTATTTGTAAATAACCACACTACAAGTTTGGTTATTTCTAAGTAACCAAAGTGCGGCATTTCTTAAACAAATAACCAAAAAAGAACATGGCTATGTTGTTATTTACTAGAAATACGTGTCTCGCAGAACCTCGCGAAGCTCGGGGGAGGATGCATTGCAAAATTTTAGCGATGTGGGAGGGAGAGATGGAATTTCTGATTTAAATGGAGAGGTTGGGTTGCTTGCTGGCAATGACCTCATTTAAAGTTGAGACATTTTCGTTCTCAGTCTCTTAAATTTAACTTGTACTTTGTGCCCTGTCTTCCTAAAATAAAATAAATGGGAGCTGTTGTTGGTCAGTGTTGGGTTTTGAGCTGTGGGTCGCTGTAACTGCCATGGAACTGCCACCCCCCCCCCCCCCCCCCCACCCATCTTCGTTAATTTTTGTCAGAAGGAAAATTGGTCTGAAAGTGGATGTATTAAGTACTGTTGTGGGACATGGGTCCAGGCCAATATGCAGTGGTGTTCTGTTTATTTTGATTGTCTCAATTAAATTCCATTTTTGAAAGTTGTGAGTGCTATCTCCTGTTCCCTTTACATACCGCTATAGTTTTTGTTCTATATACTGGGAATCAAACAATTGGTAACGCAATTCTCTATTCGTTTGAATGGTTGAGATCACAGGAGGTTACTGCTGCTGAAAAGTGATGTTGTCCAAAAAATAACAACTCAGTGTTGAAAGTGGCATGAGATTCTCCCAGCAGTAACAATACTATATTTTGGATACAGGTCATGGGAATTACAAAATTGATTACAAAACATGAATAGTCGAGATGAAGCAACAGATTGTCTGCAAATACCATAAGCAATGTATAGAGACCTGGCTGGAGAATTCGTAGGTTAAGACCAGGATTTAGGCCTTCATGACCAGTTAGCGCCTTTAAAAATCTTGAAATCAAAATTATTTTGTTGATGTACATTCTCCTTACTGGTGTCAATGCAGTTCACAAAGCCATATAACTACAGTGAATTTGTATTCAATTTCCACACAGACAACTTATGTTGAAGGTGATCAGGTTCTCAATTTGTGTAATCTATGTACTTGCTCGTACACTGATATTGTGAGGAGATTTAAGATACTGATCACCGTTCCAATAATAAATGTGAAGCAGTAATGTTGATGTGTTATGTGTTTAGCTACATGTATACAGTTGCTACACATTGACATTAGCTGGTCATGATTGCTAACAGAAAATTGTTTTTTCGTAACAAAATGTTTTTATCCAAATTGTAAACAGAAATTCTCCTTACTAAACCATTCGAATGTTATTCTTATTGAACTATTTTATGAAGAATGCTGTAAACTAAAGATAATGTATATGTATACGACTCACTGTTTCATTCACAAACAATGCTACATCATGTAAATGTTGTATATTTGGGAAATAATTTCCACCTGTGTGGTCTGTAGTTTTGATCATTTAAAAAGTTCGTTAGTGACGTTAGTGAGAATATCAATAAACATCAAATTACAGTGTGTAGTAAGAGAATTATTTTTCAGTGTTTGATTATCCTCTCAGTAGTTTAGCCGGTGATTTGAGCTACATTTGTTAATCGCTCTTCTTCTCTGAGCCTTTCCTATAATCAGTGTTTGCTTTTCCCTACCGTATCAGGTATGAAAGATATTCGTCAGGAGTATTTAGCTGATCGTGTAAATTTCTTGCCGCTCTCGTTGCGTCTACAAACAGAATCATTTTGTCCAACACTTGCAGTCGTTGTCGCCTCTTCTGATGGGTTTCGTTCAGAATTCTAATGGCGGCATTTTGTCAGGCGTTTGAACCTAGTCAAACGGTGTGCCTAGGCTGTTCGAAGTCTTTGTAATCTATTATCTCGTTGTCTCTTGGTTGCTCGATCGCGATCGCGCTGAATTTCAAGTCAGCGTTCAGCGGAGTTTCGGTGGTTAATTTTCACGGACAAGGATTTCCAGCCACTTGTGGAATCCAGCGTTGTTGTCTTTGCTGTTCTTTCTCATTTGCATCAGAAATTGGTTGTATTTTAGCGAGAGTAAACATTTTTTCATGACTATGAGTAAGGTTAATCGGCCGCCGGCACGGCCTCCATGAATAAACATGAATACGCCATTGTCAGCGGTCTCGATTTTTGTTGCCAGGCAACTGCCGGACACCATCAAGTATATAAATATATGTATAAATATATTTTTCGCTCGAATTCACGTGGCTCAGCTCCCGAGGGACGACAAATTTATTAACCTCGCTACGCTCGGGCCTTCGGCCCTCGCTTCGCGAGGAATAAATAGCCAAAATAGAAAAGTGGTTGTTTATTAAATAACCAGCACATAAAAAATGCTGTTATTTATAAACAACCAAAATAGAAAAGTTGTTGTTTATTAAATAACCAAAACATAAATATGGTTATTTATAAATACCCAAAATAGAAAAGTGGTTCTTTCTTAAATGACCAAAATCAAAAAAGTATGATTTATTAATAAAGGCACCTTTTCATTGTTTTGAACAGGTTATTATTTGTAATAATCCGCATAAATGCTCACTGAAATGGCAAAACATGTCATTATTGTGGTCAGTGAAACGGAACAGGTTTCACATCACTGACCACAATAATGACCTACTGTTCCACCTCAGTGATTTTCTAGAATCTTCTCAATTTAAAAAAATCAGCATCAATTATTAAAAATTCCAACATGGATAGTACCCACAACACCCCTGACAAACACTATTTAATTTCTATATTGCTTCTATTTAGGTTAATGCAAGTGCGCGCGCGCAATTTTCCTTGAGTCGTGCGCGTGCTTAGCTTGTTTAGTTGACGTGTGTGCTTAGTTCGTTATTTAACGTACTACATTTATTTTGCGTTGTTTTCCTACATGATATGTCTTGTCAGTAACTGTGCTCACACTGTGGGTGGCTCCTCCTAAAATGTTCTGCAATTGGTATAGGATTTAATGGAGCCGAAACCAATTGTGGAATTGCACGCATTTTGGGCATCCTACTGATGAACAGTTACGAAATTCAGATATATTTAGTAATAATTATGTATAAGGTTAATTAACGGTAATTTTAGGAAAATGTGGGAATATGAAATGTTAAAATCCAGGATGGCGGATCGTTTTACTCTATAACTTTATTATTAGTTCCTATTTTGCAGACCATTTGCTTTATTTTTCGGTGTTTTTACCGCAATAAACACGTTTGGACTAATTCAAGATGGCGGATCCAAAATGGCGGATCCAAGATAGCGGACAATAAAATGAGAAATGTATTTCTAGTATATTACCTGTCTGTGTAATTCCATTATCTCTAAACATTTATTGTCAAAATATCATAAAAATGTCCTTTTCACTTGAGAAAGCTTTTTTTGAATTGATTAGGTACATGAAAAGCCATAATTTCCAAAGTTAACCGTTCTAGTTTGTTAAAAAAATGTACACATCACTTCTATGACGTCACATGTTGTTACCATGGCAACAAAGTGTACGAATTCATTAACTTTTACTCCTGCATCAATATGTGAAAGTTTGGTATGAATACTACCGTTTTTTCAGAGATATGCCTTATAGAACGTTTCACTTGGTTATTTCATTGTATATGACGTCATAATGACGTCACTGTTATTGTTAACAAAAAAGCAGTGTTAGTAAACATAAGACTTTTATCAAATAGGTAGCTGTTAAAGTCTTGTTGTTATATGTTCAAAATTGAGAAAATATTGATGAGACTGTTTTAGCCAATAAAATCGACTATATGACGTCAACATGACGTCACGTTACGTCATTATGACACCAAAGTATCTGTAGCTACTAGAATTCATGACAACATTGTCCTGTGTAAATTTGATGGCCATAGCATAAGCGGTTTCAAAGTTACATAGGGGCGGGGCTTCTGGAGCCCCCCTCCCCGGTCCAAGACGGTCAAAAAAGGCCGGTCTGGATAGGGTTAAACCATCTTAGAGTCTTTGCAAAGAAATTAGTTGATTTGTATAAAAGTATGTTCTATTGAGTCTGGATTGAAGTAGAAAGAGCATGCATCATCAACAGTCAAATTATCCTATGCAGAACTTTAAAAGAAAATTGTCTAAGTTTGTAGTCTTTAGATGACGTATAAATTTCGGCAAAACATTTGCCCCAGTTAGTAAATTCCGAGGCGACAGCTATAAGCCACATGTATTTACATTACATGTAGATTGTACCAAGGTAAATATCGAATGCAGTCTAATTTTATAATGTCATCTATAGTGTACATGTACTAATAATCGAACACCGATCGAGGTTAATATATTTTGAATTTGGCACGAGAATGAATGCTGTTTCACCCTAACAAACTATAACATGAAAACATTCACTGTTGTCAAGAAATAATAGTACATAGCATAAAGTCGAACCGTTACAGTATTTAATAGCTTAGGCATGGTTCAAATGCCGTTCTTTCCATGAGCCGTACTAAACTAGAACTAGGGGCGACCCAACTGATTTCAGAGCGGCTGTTGATTCAGATGCCGTGCTCAATCAGCCGAACTTATATAAATGAAGCAATAGAATAAAAGTGTACCAGCGGTTACCTGCGCGAGTATTGAGAGAAATTTCAGTCGGCCCAACATGGCTGACGTGCCAAAGTTAAATAGGGCTTTCTTTCCAATGTTTAGAAATGCGAGATGGAGGAGTGCACTCCTACAAAGCGCTGTAGGGTTTATCATATCACGGAGGCGACAGCTAGTTGATGCCTGTTTTCTATTAACTTTGCTGTCACTGTCTAACAAGGAAGCAACTCCTGAATACAACCGCTCCTTTCGCCGACGGATAAGAAATCGGGGATGGTTTGACTTGGTTTGGACCGAATACAGCCGATGTACACAAATTTCGACAAGTCGAAGCAGGTCATACACACATCTTTTCATCGGAGTTCTCAAGCATTCTGCGATAAGCCGCCATGTTGCGCCACTGGAATACACACTAATTTAAATAAAATGTGTTTTGTGGATGCCAATAATCTAGCGCTTGGCTCATGTACGGTACAGCGTATGAAACAACAGTCGTACTTCTGCCGGAATTTTTATAACAATATATTATAAAATCATAATGTGTCCATTCAATACGGCTCGTGGTTAGTATAGCGTTTGAATCGAAGGCGAACCAAAGCCGTATTATACGGCTGAGTCAGCCGTATAGTACGCCTGAAGGCGAACCTATTGCTTCAGCCAAACTCGACTGATTCAGACGCCGTACTTTCCATGAACTTTTAAAAAAATTTCAGTACGGCTCATGGAAAGTACGACGTTTGAACTATGCCTTACCCTACGCCGTAGGCTTCGTTCGATTAACTGCATTCCGAAATAAAAATAAACACTATACAGTGCTTTCTTTATAGTTTGTTGAGACACACTTGCAGTATACACATGTAAATCTGGCAAAACATGGTTATAATACGACAGCTTAAACGTTCAATCGAACGTCACCTCAAAGCATCATACATGACTAACAAGATGAAAAAAAATATTGTACTCACATTTAAAACGTCCCGATATAGACTGTCGTCTCAGATATTCATCTCTTCTGCTGATAAATTGTCGATAAGCCCATTCTTGGATAAAACAACGTCAATAAAATCAGTCTCCAAACGGTTGTCATAGCCGTGTACAAAATTCAAACGGCCTTTGTTTGTGGATTCCACTGGAAAATTTGGACCATTTACAGACTTCATAAAATGTCTATAAATCTTCCATTTACAGACTTGGTACTTTCACCTGTTAAAAACAAAATCTCTGTCAATTCTTTTGACAGACATTTTATATAGTTTTGTTGTCTTGTTCCTTATAAAATGTTTGTGAAATGTTTATAAATTCTAGGAGGTGTAATGAGAGGAGAGACAATTTACAGAATTTACAAAATCTGCCAACAATGTTTGTAAATCTGCTATTTACAAAGATTTAAAAATGCCTAGACTTCTAATATAAAATGTCTGTAAATGGCACTTCGTAATTTTAATGTTAATTTAGTTACCAAATCTCTGTAAATTAATGTGGTCCCCAAGCGGAAGCTACATCAAGTGTTCACTCACATAATCTAAGAAATTCAAAGTACAACCTTTTCGTTCATAGACCGAGTACTGAAGCAGGCAAACGAAGTTTTCAATATCGCGGTTCTGTTCTCTGGAACAGCTTGCCTTTGAGCGATAAGATGTAGCCCACTCTTAGCTCTTTTAAATCATGCATTTACTTTCTATCTAATTTAATGATAGTTCATAAAGGATACTTTTTATGGTTTTTAGTATAATCCCGTATAAATAATGAATTTAGTTAGATAATTTAATTTAGGTAAGGAATTAATCCATTGTTGTTTAAGGTTCGACGGAAGAGCATGTATTATGAATTGACAACGCGTAATTCCTCGCGAAGCGAGGGCCGAAGGCCCGAGCGTAGATAGGTTAATAAATTTGTCGTGCCTCGGGAGCTAAGCCGCGCGAATTCGAGCGAAAAAAAAATTGTTTAGGGGCCCCGCCTGGGGACCCTGTTACTACATTGGCGTTGTGATAATTCGGGGGCCCTAATTAGGGACCCTGTTATGCTTTTATAATTGCACAACACCATTACATTGTCATGTTTTTTTACTTTTTAGCTTATTATTAGTTTTTTTTATGTAACTTGTCAGCTTTACTCTATTATGTAACTTTTCTATAGTTTCAATTGTAATTTTTGTTATTTTAGAAGAAGATTTATTATATATTAAGGAACTTATTTCTGTAAGAATTTTTATTCCAAGTATTCTTGATCCTGTATATAAGCACTGAAGAAGCCCGAAGGGCGAAACGTCTGCTATTAAACTTCAGAACATGTGAAGAGTTCGCTTCTCGCTTTTGTTTACACAATTTATCCTTATTAAGCGCAAGCGTCCAGTATCCTTGGATCCTTTTCACAAGTGGCATCTTCGTTGGATATCCAACAAGCTTTATTCTAATATATATATATATATATATATATTAGAATAAAGCTTGTATATATATATATATATATATATATATATATATATATATATATATATAACAAAGAACTTGTGAGGGGTCTCGCAAACAATGCAGATCCTTAACCAACGTAAAATGCTTGCTGGAGGATCACTAAAGCGATCGTGGACACTTGAAATAATCGTAAATAAAACCGAAAATGTGAGGGTCAAGAGTCCAACTCCAATGTAGCTTTGCTGGTTTATTCGCTCGAATAAATGCTCTTCAGCATGTCACGTGTGTTCTTTCCGTTTAGCTTTTTAAATTTCGAATGTTGTAACAGTTAGTATATACCTCAGATGCTCCTGATGAAGACCGTTATGGTCGAAACGTCGAGCGAATAAACCAGCAAAGCTACATTGGAGTTGGACTCTTGACCCTCACATTTTCGGTTATATATATAATATATATTGTACTTGATGGTGTCCTGCAGTTGCCTGGCAGCAATGTGGTACTACTTCATGTAAGCCTATATAGGAGCATGGTAAACAAAGATGGCGGACGGTAAACGGTACGCGAACTATCGAAAGGACCTTTTACCAACGTTTTTGGTTGCAAAGAAGACGACGTGGAATGGCGAAAAGCCTCATACGCAAATCGAGAGTTTCGACTCGCGGTGCACCCTCCCCCGAGCTTTGCGAGATTCTGCAAGACACGTATTTCTAGTATAAACAAGACGCTGTGGGAGCGTATACTTGGGCGTCGTTGTATTAGGCATATTGGAGAATAATTGTCTTGGGAATCTGCATGCACGTTATTTCACACGGTTTGATGATAGGGAGTATTCGGATAGTGTGAGCAGTCTAACAAAGAAGCGAGTTTAACCGTCTAAAACAAGAAGACACAGTACACTTAGCGTGCGAGATCGCACGCAAATTATTAAAGTAGCATGTCCAATGTGTCCAAAGACGAGTACATACTGAAAAATACAAATCGGTGCCTTCTTTGTACTTACCGTTGAAAAAAAGGCTGTATGTCAGAGTTTCCCGATGGTTGTTATTGGTTTTAGCTAAATCTTGTAACTAGCTGGTCTGTGTTTCTGACACTTTTGAAGTGAATACAAATGTAGCCACAAAGTGGCCTTTCGAAGCCATGATGTTAATAGACCAATTCCGATATATTAAAATTCATACTTGGCTCCGAGGCTTAGGGGAATAAAACAAAACAAATTAATTATTCATCCCTGAACCTAGCCTCGGAGCCAAGTATGAATTTTAATATATCGGAATTGGTCTATTGCCTGGTCCGGACCCGAGGTCAAAACAACTTTTCCAATTGAAAGTTTTGCTGGAAGTATTCCCGCCGTTAATAGTTATTATAATAAAGTTGAATGAAACTTATAAATTTATTCAAAGTTAACGACAGAAGTGATAATTTAGGAGGAGAGAAACAAATATATATTTTTTCAGTTGAGTTAAAAATGTTGCAATTTGCATAATGTGAAAGTAATTTGAAACCTTTCCAGTAACGCATAACGCAGCTGTTTCATAAAACATCTCGCAATCAGACACACGAAAATATATCCCGTTTTTATTCCTCTGTATCCGAAACACAGAAAAGAAAATTAAATGAAAAAGTTGAATGAAACTTATAAATTTATTCAAAGTTAACGACAGAAGTGATAATTTAGGAGGAGAGAAACAAATATATATTTTTTCAGTTGAGGTAAAAATGTTTCAATTTGCATAATGTGAAAGTAATTTGAAACCTTTCCAGTAACGTACGGTGGCTTCAAAGGGACATCAATAAATTAGACATTTTTTCTGATAATCCGAGTTTGAGTTCGACTTTGAGTTCGAGTTCGAGTTCGAGTTTGAGTTTGAGTTCGAGTTTGAGTTCGAGTTTGAGTTCGAGTTCGACTTTGAGTTCGAGTTCGAGTTTGAGTTCGAGTTCGACTTTGAGTTCGAGTTCGAGTTTGAGTTCGAGTTCGACTTTGAGTTCGAGTTCGAGTTCGAGTTCGAGTTTGAGTTCGAGTTCGACTTTGAGTTCGAGTTCGAGTTTGAGTTCCAGTTCGACTTTGAGTTCGAGTTCGAGTTCGAGTTGGAGTTGGAGCCCCCAATATAGTTGAACGGAAGTGGGCATAAACTCGATCTCAAACTCGAACTCGAACTCGAACTCAAACTCGAACTCAAACTCGAACTCGAACTCAAAGTCAAACTCGAACTCAAACTCAAACTCGAACTCGAACTCGAACTCGAACTCGAACTCGAACTCGAACTCGAACTCGAACTCAAAGTCGAACTCAAACTCAAACTCGAACTCAAAGTCGAACTCGAACTCGAACTCGAACTCAAACTCGGATTATCAGAAAAAATGTCTAATTTATTGATGTCCCTTTGAAGCCACCGTAGGGTAACGCATAACGCTGTTTCATAAAACATCTCGCAATCAGACACGAAAATATATCCCGTTTTTATTCCTCTGTATCCGAAACACAGAAAAGAAAATTAAATGAAAAAGTGATCGCTTTAAGGTTATTTTCGCCCGAGAAACATTCACTAGCGGAAGCGAAACTCGCAAGAAACGTATCGCAAGACACCGCGTGCATTGTTTACATCTTCTCTCGGCAGTGATAAGTTTTGCACCCAAAGTTTCAGTTGGCTGTTCTGTTCCTTCATCTTCACGAAATAAAAATTAATGAAAGTAAGTGAAATTAATTGGGATTCCTACCACGCTTATATTTCTTCCTTCGCTGTCTACTTCTTATTAAATAAGCGCTATGTATGTATTCGTCTAAATTATCTTCTTCATGTTCGTTTAAACATGTTTTAGCGGGTTTCCGTCATGAAGGTATCGTAGAATTAATCGCGAGTGTCAAATACTTTCGCAGTGTCTTCTGGAGTAATTTCTTTACGCATATTGAATATGAAACTGATAGATGCAACAGAGAAAACACAACTCGCACTTTCTGACGTTCGCCTCGCATCAACAAACAACATGTATGTACTCCACCGCGGTCAAACGAGAGAAATTTGCAAAAGTTAACCAAAGTACTTCAAAGTTAAGGTTGTCATTTTCACTGTTTATTAAAAGTTTCATATATTAACAATAAACTGTCAACTCACTAAACGTTTTGAAAGTTTACTAAAAAAAGTTCTAAGCGTTTGAAAACTATGAACCGCAGAACTGTCGGCCATTTGCCAACACAATTTTGCTCAGGCACGAAGCGTTTTGATCAGTTTTCAACGATCGAAAAGAAGCTCATTATTATGAAAAGATAGTTACATAAACTAATTATTTTATATATCCTTGCCCACGTTTCCACTTAATACCAAATGAATCCCACCAAATAAAACGAAAAACGCCTCGGACGTGTGACCGCGGTAAAGGTTTGAACAATCCCGCCGTCCCCAGAGTTGCGCAATACTGCACATTTGTGGACGACCAAACTGCATTTTAATACTTGGTCGCTACGCCCAAGTAATAAAGTTTACCTACCTAACGGGGCATCATAAAATCTCTGTAAACTGACGCAAACGGAGCACTATAAAATCTCTGTAAATTGACGCAAACAGGGCAATATGAAATCTCTGTAAATTGACGCAAACGGGGCAATATAAAATCTCTGTAAATTGACGCAAACGAGGCATTATAAAATCTCTGTAAATTGACGCAAGCGGGGCATTATAAAATCTCTGTAAATTGACGCAAAAGAGTAAAACTGACTATTTTTTTTAGTAAAGTAGGCATTTTACTCGATATTTTGAGTTAATTTGCTTAAAATTTAACTTAAATATTTAATCCAACATAGTGAGTTGAAACAACTCCTTAGTTTGAGAAAATCAAGTGAAAGTCACTTTTACTCAAACATACGATTTAAAACTTACTCACCGCAGTGAGTCAGTGCTTCTCACTCAAATTTAAAATATAGTCGAATCTCCGGAAGGGACCACCCAAAATGTCAAGCCTAGGTGGTCGCTTACGGAGTTCAGACCATATTGGGTCAAAATTTTGCCTTATTAGCATATGGTAACTGCAGAGACTTATCCCATGTGCCAATGCCCATCTAAACCTCTGTAATAACTTTTAGTAGTTACAAAAATATTTAAGCTTTCCAAAATATTTATTCAGAGTTTCACAGAGTTTCATGGTTCGCTTCTGTTAATTTACCTAATAAGGCGAATGGAACAAGTATGCATGAGTTAATTCTTAACCCAATAAAGTGAGTTGAAACAGCTTTTGAGTGAACAGGGGGTGTAACAGTCCGACATCTACTCAAACGTGAAAGTACACACATAAGAGATTGTCGCTTCGCGAGTGAGAACGGGGAAAAACGTATCGTTCAAAGAAAAAAATATTTCATAATACAAGACACAGCTTAGTTCAACGGCGGTATTACTGTTGTATGAGATATGTCTCGTGTACCATTTCGATCACAAATCTTTACGTGTACTTCACATGTCAATAAAAAAAGTGAAAACCAGTAAGAAGCATACAGCTGAGGTGTTTTTAAAGCCTGGATTTACCTGGAACGGAAATAGGGTTGATTTCCAAAGAACGAGAGATTCAAAAGAAATGAATTGAAAAAGCCGAAAACAAATAATGGTGAATACAATGTAAAATACAATACAGTATTAAAATCAAAGGCAATCAGATCAAAGCAATTTTCCGCTAGGCCACTCGTCCGAGACGTCTTGGGTGCGAATTGATCATGCGCTTCTTTCAACGAACTTCCATGTTTTACTGTCTTGCTTGCTTTCAGCGCTCAAAACTTCACTTGCTTTGAAAAGACAACTTGTGATTTGAGCCTTTTTCTCGTTCCACGTTTTCTGAATAAGCTGTATGCAATGTTTACAAAATATCAACGATCGCTATGCATACGATTGCTTCCAACCTACATCCATCGTCAAGTCAAGTTTGACCGCCATGTTGGCTAATTCTTAAACGCTACACCAATATTCAAGCGCTTCATTCTTGCTTCCCTTGGCTTACGTTAAAAATGTAAACCAGTTTAAACATTATTTGCGGCTACCCGTACTGAAGATTTTCTACGATTTTCAGGGTTATGTCTTGGTGACTGTACGGGCTCATGCACAGTCTTCACAAGGGATTTCACGTTGTATTTTGTTCAGTCCTTGGTATTTGTCCGTGTGTATTGGTACACCAGAACAGAACCAATTTCAGCCTGCTCATTTGAATGAATAAGCTTATAAGAAACTAAAACTTGAATTTTAATATTTCTATAAATTCTTTCAATCTTGCAATTCTGTTCAAGTGATGTTGATTTTTAACATGAAGTACATGGACAGTGTTATTTTCTTCTTATTTGGCCGTCCATGCTTAGGAAACCATACTGTAGGCCATAAGACCATTGACTTGTTATGTACACATGCTAAATTATTGGAGGTAAAACCTTTGGAAAAGGTGAACATTGCTCATTTAATCAGTACCAAAAATGACAATAGTCAGTTCAAGGACGTATACAAAACATGGACCCAGGTACATGTACCACCTTTAATTTTCGTCAGTTTTAATATATCTTTTTTTCTTAATTTTTCTGTCATTATAAAGGATGGACTGCGGACTGGGGACAGGTTATAAAACACAGTCTTCAGTTTAACCCTCGGTCGTACACGCAAACGTATACCCCCACCGTTGTACAAGGGGGGGGGGGGGGGGTTGTTGCAACCACCCCTTGGGTTTTTGCGACGTTGCAATATTTTGGAAATATTTTACAACTTATAGATAGCCGCGGCGATGTGCTCTACAAGATAAGGTAAATATTATGGGTTGTGACGCTGCTGGGGTCCGTGACGTCATCCAAAATGGCCGCGAAGACGGCCGCCATCTTGGATTTTACTAAAAATTCAAATTTATCGGGAAAATGTGGAAATTGCAAATATTGTTTGCCAGAGTTGCAAAATAACATACAATTAAACATTTTAATGCTTTTGGTAGCATTTTATATGTTTTTTTCACTAAAAAAGGTGAAAAACACGCATTTTTAGTCAAAAAAGGCCTGACCACATGTTACTTATGACGTCATATCTCGTTATCATAGCAACTGGCTGTCGCCAAAACTTTACAAAAATCTGTCTAAAGGATAAATGAACAGCTACTGAAAACGACATGTGCTAATCTTAAATGGTCTTGAAAATATCGGAGAAAAACGGCAACCACCCCCACGTTGTACGTCCGAGGGTTAAATAAATATGACATTCAACTTCAAGTAGCCACGTCAAGACACAAGTAGAACAAGAAGGACTGGACCCAAGCTACTATAATTATGGGATGCAGACAATCCCATGTGCTTTTCTTTTGATTCGTTGTGCATGTGCTGTCAAGAAAATACTGATAGGCCTGGTGGAGTATAAACAAACACATGCGCAAGCAACTATACTGATGAAAAGACAGTGTCAGAACAAGATAAAGATTTGTTTTGTTTGTTATTATTTCTAGATGCTTTGTGGATACTCGTGAAGAGCAGTGTTTAAGGTTCGAACGTAACCTCACCTTTCCCTTCCCTACCCCTTCCCTCACCGAGAATTCAAAATGAAAACACTGCTCTTCGCGAGTATCCACGAAGCACCTAGAAACAATGATAACAATCAGTATGGTGGCTTTGACATGTGTTCGTTTATACTCCACTAGACTTTCGTTTTATCCGAATCTAAAAGAAAAGCACACGGGATTGTCTGCATCTCAATACATGTAACAGCACACTGTAGCTTCGGACTTGGCCCAGTCCTTCTTGTTCTACATGCACCAAAGGACATCTGTGGGGAGAGCACTAAAACTTCACATCATTGATCCTGCCCCAACAGTACCAGCCAAGAATCGGACTGCATACATTGTATAAAATGCAATGTTGGCAAAAGGGTAAAATAGTAGGAAGTTAAATATCAATTGAAGGGGTGAGTGGAATAAAGCCCTAAGTGACTTCTGATCAACTGTTAGATTCTCCTTCCAGTTTGTCTTGTATGTGATCATGTAACAAATTCTCCCTTTGTTACATGAGCATATAAAGACAGACTGTAAGAAGAATCTAGCAGTTGATCAGAATTCACTTAGGACTTTATTCCACTCACCCCTTCATTATTGATGTTGAATGCCATATTTATTAAAACTCAAGACTGTGTTTTATACCCTGTCCTCAGTCCACAGTCCATCCTTTAGACTGACAGATCGAAAAAATTGGGGGAAAAAAATTTAAATTGACAAAAATTAGGGGTGGTCCATGGAACCGAGTCCATGTTTTGTAAACGTCCTCAGTTCAGTGTATTTTTTAGTATGATTATAATGGATGTACACCAGAAAAGAAGGCAATTTCAATTTGTTGTTGTTGGTACATGTAATTTGTGATAATCGGTATTGACATAAATTAATATTTTGCCGACACGGAGCAGAGAACCGGGTACTAGTGTAGTGCGCAGGGTCTCACCGTTCGTGAGTTTGAAAAGTGTTCGTTAATAGATTTGTGTCGTTCTACGGTCAGCCTCGCCGCCTCTAGTACTGTTCAAACAAATTAACTTTCGTCTTAGTTGTTTATTGTAACACCTTAAGATTTGTTATCGGCAGTTTTAGCCGCATCTTTTAGTCGTTTGTTTCTTAGTTAAAAACACCTTAAAACCCCAAAGGTAGCACCACTGCATAGGTCGGGGGTACACGGTCCCTAGTTTTTCCAATAGTTGGTTTTTTGGGGTTTACGTGTCCGGCTCTGGTACGCTCAGAGTTATTGTAATATTATAGTATAGTATATTATAGTAATATTGTAATATGATAGTCCTTTGTCAATAATAAAATGTATCGTGGGCCTGGCTGACCAACGCGCCCATGCCTCAACCTTTGAGTGTGTTCGGTTGTGTAGTGAAGGCAAAATATGTATGTTGATTGATCATGTAGCTGTTGCACTTCACTTATTTTTTTTCTTTAGTCTGTGTGAGATACATGGAATGTTTGCTAATGAGGATAAAACAAAAATAGAATCAAGGATAGTTTTAAGCACAACATACAGTACACTGTACATGCACTGCTGTAGCCATCGTGTGGGTGGGTAAATAGCATCATTATGTTATTTTTACTTTGCAATGGACTGTACAGCCTTGTCAAGGCTATAAGTCTGTGCTCCAAATCTACATTATTGGTGCCAGCTTATAAGTTTTGTAAAAAGCTACATGCTTGTACACTTTCTGATCACCCAACGTCAAAAGTGACATGCTATGGGCCACTCTGTGTTGCTACAGCACAGCCCAACAATGCAAAATTTTACCTTTGGGCGACCAGGAAATATTTGTTTTTGCACCAAACTTATATGTTGAGCACCCCAGATTTCAAGTGTTTGGAGATTTCAGGCTCCCAACTATTTTTTCTTAGAGCACAGCCTTGGTTGTCTAATACATGTACAGGTATGTAGTCAAACTTTATATTTGTTTTTAAATGGTGACTATTTTCTTTATTTCTTAGAAAGCTGAGTGACAAAACTACAGTACTAAAACATGCAGTAATGAAAAACATGTAGAATGGTCTGAGCCAGAGGTACATGTACATGTATACTATCTTTCATCTTTCAGCAATGGAACTTGATTAATTTCATTGTCTAACCGCCAGCCTGATACACTGTATTGCAAGTTACAATTGTACAATGCATTGCATTGCCATGGGAATTCCTCTTGATTTCTAACATTCCCATGCATGTAAGAGTGCATGTGGGCATCATAGACATCAATATTACTACATGTAACTTCTGTTTATGGACTCCACCTGACTCTTGGAGGATAGATTTTGTAGTCATGGTCTCATTAGCACACAACTTCCTTTTAATTTAGAGTATACTTTAAACTATGCAGGAGTTGCGTGACTCTGTGTTGTGTTTATACATGTACAGGAGCATAATTTGCACTGTTCTTGTCTTGCATGTATAATTATGATAGACACATGAATATAAAGCAGTTGGTTTCAAATGAAACTGCGATAATGAATTGGTGGGGGAGTGAAACAAAATGTTAGTGTACATGTATATTATAGTGATGATGATTGCAGTGACACTGTGCATGACAACACTCAAGTAAGTATGTTGTTAAGAATTAAACCCTGAATAAAGAAATAAACAAACAAACAAACACATGCGCAAGCAATCATAATGATGAAAAGTGTCAGAACAAGATAAAAATGGGTTTTGTTTGTTATTATTTCTAGATGCTTTGTGGATACTCGCGAAGAGCAGTGATTAAGGTCCGAACATAGCCTCGCCTTCCCACTTCCCTCCCTCACTACATTGTACATATTACCAGCAGGAACATTGGGAAACTAACACACTTTAAGAAAAGTGAAACAGGAAAACTCATTTATAAATTTTTGAGAGCTTGAGCATTTGCACTCACTTGTGGATCATCATCAGTTAAGACTGTGGAAAATTTTTGTCACTGGCTTTCTGATACATGTATTTGAAGTCCTGGGTCAATCCGTTTTTATTTCCCAAGTTGTTCAAGAGTTCACTTTACCCTCGCAGTGCCTCTTTGCACATTAGGAGTAAATGAGTACTGCCACATTACCAGACAACATGCAGAGTCTTATTTGTGATAATGGCATTCCAACCAGAGGAGTAACAGCATATTTAGAGTTTGCAGAATTCCTCTTGCCTTTGTTTTATTATTTTCGTGATATGATGCTCTCTTTTCTTAACTTAATGATAACCAATATGACTGTACATAGATTAATTCCTTGTGAAAACACTTACCCTACATGTATACGGAGTCACAAATGTTATTTTTCTGGTTCATAATTTATAGACTGAGGACAGAACCAAGGATAACAAACAACCTGATGCTGTTGAAACAGAATCTAGTAAGTTAACACATTTATAATGGGATCGATATTTGTGGTGATTAGATACAAAGAATTCAACATCATTTCGATGCGTTTGTTGAAAAAGCTGATTTTATTGCATTGCAAGGTTACTGTTACTAGGCAGGGATGACAGCATTGAGTAGTAGAAAAGGCAGGTTGTGAAACAAGAGCAGTGGCTCTTCAAGACTGTGCTCAGAGAAAGATTGCAGGGAACCGAAAGCTCTGAACCTGTGGAAAAACCAGGGTATCCAGCATTATGAGTTTTTATGCAAAAACTTAGATTTCCTAGTTGCCTCAGGGCAAAAGTAAAGTAAGTTACCAGGAAACACCAGGCACTGCTAGAGCAAAGCTCTGCTCTCGAATATCAAAAAACTTTTTTCGACCTACAGTGTGCACAGTGTAGGACATGGCTACGTACATGTACATTTTCCAAAATTTTGAAAAGCTAGTGTGAGACTAGTTGGTTTGATGGAGTTCTCAAACTCATTGTTTAAATAAAAAAAAAAACATTCTGACTTGCACGCATTATTTTGTTTCCTTTCAGATTTCAGCATCCTGTGCATCAATTACTGCATTGTTTTCTTCTGAAGGCCAAGAAACTTAGTGATGTAAAGTAATGAATTTCATAAAGGAGCTGACCAAATTGGGCATGACTTTTCCAAAAAGGTGAAACATATTCCAAAGAAGCTTTAGTCATAAAGTACATGTATAAAAGATTATATAGAAAATTTATATGTTAAATATAATCTACATATGGAAACATTATTGAAAAGAAGTTTATAATACTTGTTAGCCCAAGGCAAACATTAATGTTACAGCTTATTACATGTGATTATTTATTTATAATCCAACCCAGATAAGTAAATATTAAGTGAGAATTTATTTTAAAAATGCTGTACAGTATTGTAGTGCTATTTTCATGAAAGTACAAATGATGAATTTAATGTCTTATTTAATTTTTTCCCATGTATCAGACCATTATGTGTGTTGTATTCTAGGTTTTATATGACAGCATTTAGGTTTTATTTATCAGGATTTTTATACATTTTAATTAAATTATAGAAATTTAAAGAACAAAATTGTTATAGAGAATTATTAGATTTGCCTTGTAAAACAATCATTATTTGGAGTTGTAGGTAAGATTTTTATGCAGTTTTTCTCCCTGAGATTATGTTTGATTGGTTTCTTTGGGCATACCACTTTTAGAGGGTATATATAGCTTATATCAAGATTTAACAGATTGAAATATATCTTTATGAACACCTTCATGTAACTTTGTTGAAATTTGATTGTTCTATATAACGAGACTTGAGCTATGTCACACACTGGGCAGCCGTCAGACACCATTTTGAAACATAAGCATAGCAGGGGGTTATGGGTATGTAAAGCAGTGGAGTGAGGGTCAAGTGCTTCTAAAGCAACGAAATATGCATTTACACAGAGAGCCAGTGCTCACTTTTGTGCCCGATAATTAATTCTCAGGCACCAAGTGTGAACTGAACATTACCAGCCAGTGCTCACTTTTGTGCCCGATAATTAATTCTCAGGCACCAAGTGTAAACTGAGCATTACTGAAGACCTTGTAATTTCACTTAAGGTGGTACTGACGGGTAAAGAGACTTTTTTGGATGGCAGCGATTTTTTTACAGGTCAAAGATAATTTTTTTAAAAAAATGCGTACACCACATTTTAGGCCAGGATAACCAAACCCTTTTGAGATATGGACAAGCAAAGTTTCGTTTCTAAGACTATTTTCGCGGTAAAAATACGAACACCATACTACGTTAAATGCAGTTGCGTCCTGCTGCGGATCTCCCCAAGGATGGCCTTCTCCTTCGTCATGTGTAACCGCTTTTTTAGTGGCATTACTTCAACTTTTTCCTTTTTTAAACTATTCGCTCTGATCTACGCGTATTTTCTTCGATCACACGTTTCTTCTGTTTGATTTCTCACATTTCATGCCATCACACTGTTGGGGTTCTGTTGCTGGTTCCGTTGCTATGCAGATGTGTCATTGTTTACAATCGCCTCTTTTGATTGGTTTCGCGGGAAAAATAGCACCCCGTAAACGGAAAGAAGGGCCCAAAATTGGGCCATTTTCGACGTTTCACCGCTGGAAACTATTATTGTAGACACCAACAATATGGCTGCCATTGAAAACAGTTCGATGTGAGTTTTCAGAGCGATTTCTTTGCAGTTTTATAGCTTGATTTTGTGCAAAATTGGACGGATTCCCAGCATGCATGAGACGAAAATCAAGATATTTCCAAGAGCTTTAACACAAAGCTGCTGAAATTTGGCAGACTTAACAAACACAAATGAAGCTATCTTTCCCGACTTAGCCGACATGTATCGCTACTTCGGATCGATATTACAGTTTGTCACGTGAATGGTTTAAAGAAGTTCAATTATTTCTTGCAGGATTTACATTTTGACGTCGGCTAAGTCTCAAAAGATTCCTTTTATTATAAGTATTCAATAACAAAAAGAAGAAAGCTTTTAAAAGAAAAGCAAGGGAGAAAACAAAATAAAAATTGATTTGAGTGACAGTTTTAAGTGCTAATTTTCACACCTTTTTGACAGGAAATCGAAACTTTTTATTTTAAAATCGGATTCTACGGTAAAATTAACTTAGGGGAAGTGCAATCAGAAATTGAAATTAAGGCGATAAAAAATTTAAAAAATGGCCCATTTAGGACGTATTTGACTGGTAAATACCACCTTAAACAATGTATAACGCTGGCCCCGGTTGTTCAAAAGGTGGATAGCGCTATCCACCGCATAAATCACTATCCGGTGGATAAGCATTAGCCAAACCAATTGTGCTATCCACCGGATAGTGATTTATCCGGTGAATAGCGCTATCCACCTTTTAAACAACCGAGGGCTGGTGTTTAAAATCGTACATTTTAAGACAGTTGCATTCCGCTGCCATTAGTTTTATTTGAACTTCAGAGTTAGGGCCTGGTCGCACTACTGTCAAAAACAAAAATTAGCCCTTGCAAAATGACATAAAAACAAAAACATTTCACGAAAGCGTGTCCCACCGGAGCCGCTTCTTTCGTTTTCCTCGATTTTTGCACGCGCGGATTTTTGTTTTTGACTGTTGTGCGACCAGGCCCTTATTAAATAAAAGGCAGTAAAGTTGTTCAATCCTTTTGTTTAACTGTAACAAAATGTTTATTCCTACAGCTAGTTTTTATTGAGAGTAATGTATACATTTTCCAATAATTTATATTTGCAATAAAATTTTAGAAAATTACAGACATTATATGAACTTCTCTGTGACATTTGTGTGGTTTATTTGTGGACATTTTACTAACATTATATGCAATGTTTCGTTTACTTTTTACAGATATTTCAGTGAGATTTTATGCTATGCATGTTTCACGCGTTCCTTTTATACATGCTGATTTTACAGAGAAAATTTGGACATTTTGCATAGATTTAGTGCAATAAAATACATACATTTTACAAGCATTGTATGTACTTTTCTGTGACATTTTGTGTAGTTTTTTTTGCATACATTCTATAAACATTTCATTAAGTTTTTTTGACTCACTTTTTACAGAGATAATAAGGAGACTTTATGTTTACTGGTTTACAGAGATTTTTTTCTCGTGCCATTTTTACAGAGAAAGTAGAAAGATTTTACAGAGACTTGTTGTTTGTAACATAAAATCTCTGTAAATTTTACACAAAATTTACAAGAAAAACATCAAGATTACATACATATTTCATGCGATCTTAGCGCAGAAAATGTCCTGGGGCCGTATTCACGAAAGCATCCTAAGTCCAAAGAGCCCCCTAAGATATAACTTAAGAGATAACTGGTATTGACGAAGACCTATTTTAAGACATGTCTTATTTTTTTCTCCTAAGCTAAGGACCTCCTAAATTTTTAAGACATGTCCTAACTGGTATTGACGAAGACCTCTTAACTTAAGATATGTGTTAATTTTCTCCTAAACTTAGGAGGTCAAAATTGACCTACTAACTTATTAAAACATGTCTTGACGGAGGCTAAATTCGATTGTTGACGAGTTTAACGTCGATTTTCAGCGTGATTATTGTGTATCACAATAGCTACCGATTGGATAAACATTTTAAAGCCTTATATTGCTTTCATAAGAAAAATAATTATTTTCTTGTAATGTCAAACAACACGGTTAGTTCCATATAGGCCTTCGTGTCATTAACGGGTTCCACATTTCTTTCTCATTGCAGCGTTATATTTCCTTTTTTTTGCCGTGAAAATAAGCCCTTGTACAACAAATATCGAAGTAGACCCTATTAAAATGAAGATGGATTTGTTTGTTGCTTTCGCTACTGACCTTGAACGAAGATCAGTTTTGCTATCTCAAATTAGAGATGAAATAAAAGTTATTGTATGGTCATCATAACAACAATTTACACAATACAAAACATTCATCGGTGTAATTTTCATAACTTATTATTCATAAGAGCGCGCCATATAAACTGTCTCTGATTGGTTTACTTTTACTAATCGATAACTGCCCGCGACCATTAAACTTAGGAGACTTAGTTACGCTTACCTTGGGATGGTCATAAGATATCGTTCGTGAATAGCACTTAGGACATATCTTAGGAAGCTCCTAAATTTTCTCTTAAGTTATATCTTAAGATATATCTTAGGTAGGATTTCGTGAATCCGGCCCCTGTAATTTACAGACGTTTTACGAAGTTACAAAATCTCTGGGAATGTGCACGTTTACAGAATTCGTAATTTACAAAGGAAATGTAGACATTTTTCAGAGATTTAACTAACTTTAGTGAAGTCTGTAAGCGGTTCACGTTTTCCAGTGTTCCATGGAGTGATGTGCAGGATTGCAGAAAATTAATTCAGTTTTTTTTAGAACGAAGCATGATACATTGGCATGTATTGTTATTCATTCCAACGAGATAGAAATATGATTTCCATTCCATGATAGGAGGACGCTCATAAAGGACATATAAGGTATGGCTTTTAATTTTTAAAAAGAGACTTAACTGTAATCATAATTCGTGTATGTTTCCTTTGCGGAACGCTCCATAAATTGTCTGTTTACAAATGTGTGTTCTAACATACATGTAAACTAAATATATACGAGCGATTGGGCTCTCTCCTCTAGGGCAAAATAGACACTAAGGTGCAGGATTGCAGAAAACTAGTTTAATGAGATACAAATCATATTTCTATCTCATTAAATAACTATACATCCCATTGTATCATGTTTCGTTCTAAAAAAATGAATTAATTTTCTGCAATCCTGCACCTCACTCAGAATAGAATACAACATACCCTGAGGTCATTCAGGTATTTGCATTTCGCAGAATAATAATAATAACATTGCCGTATCGATCGTCACAACATTTATGCTTCGATCTACAACGCGTTCGGACACATTGATATTATTATTGAATCCAGTGTTATCGAAGAACGAGGAATTATACCATGGTTTGATTTGACTGCGAGCTACTGCGTTAATACCTTTTCAGAAAATGAATATGTCGTGATAAATGTAAAATAAAATGTATTTTGACGCGCCATTCGATATCGCCTTGCCATTTTGATTCAGGTTCATCTCGCAAGTCGGCGTTCGGCTACACTTTAACTTTGGCCTCCATGTATACTGTGATGATGATAAACAAGGAACTGTATTTGTGAAGACCACGAATAGAAGCACCGGATCCTGCAGTAAAGTATCGAGTCGGCTATAAAATAATGTAAACAAGTAACTGTATTTGCAAAGACCACCGTAACGAAATAGAAGCACCGGATCCTGTAGTAAAGCCTGGTTTTCGTATGTTGGGAAAATTCCAGACGATCGGGGATTTTGCTGTTTCCCGACCGTCCCAGATTCGGCCGACTAGTATGTACATACAACAAAGTAACAAAGTGCTTTTCTCTCAAAATACTAAGAAAACAGTATGTTTAAAGTCTGTTTGGAAACAGCTCCTGGTTTTAGTATTTTAAAATCACCTTTCAAATAGCTCTGACTTATGAATTCAACTTCAAAATGTTTTAAATAGACTATTTATGTAGTATTTAAACATATTTAAAATCTATTTTTATTTTTTACTTGTTACAACTACATTATAAATCGACAACATTTTATGATTCTTTTCCAAACAGCATTCAAATAGTCTATTTAAAACAATTTAGAGCAACACTTCGGCAGTCATGTTGTCAAAATAAGGTTCAAATACTCTACTTGAAATGTAGTTTTGGCGACAAATACCTTACATATTCATGGAAAAACCTATCCGGTTTATTAAATAGTATTTAAATATACCTAAAATACATTTCAAACACTTACCACTATTTTAGAAGTTTTGTTAAAATATAATAAAAATACATCACCATGAACTAAAAATACAGTTAAAATCGTTCAAATACCTTTAAAGTACTTTTAAATCACTTTTAAATTACACTTGATTCGGTAAAAAAAAAATGTGGGTTACAGTTAAATTATGATAAACATTTTAACCAAGGAGTTTGGCTTTAAGATAATTTTGCAAATTTATATTACAAGAAAATACCAAACTGCAATGACAAATAAAAGTATATGTAATTCCTACAACAAAAACCGGTTTATATAAAGTACATACTGTAATGGTCTTCATGGACTACATATACATTCTGTAATCAGTTTTGTTAGGCTTATTTATCTAATACAGTTCTGAAAAAATACTGTATATTTAAGGACCAAACCAAAGTTTATTTATTTTTATGGTAATCTACAACTACTCCATATCTCCTTCATAGAAATTAAGAAGCCAATTAAGAACCTACTAAGCCTAAATTGCCAAACTACCCCAAAATACAAGAACCTATTCTGCCAGACTTCAAAAAATGTAGGTTCTTACACGCGGGTTTTTACTGTAGTGGATTATTGGTTGAAAGGAAACTTTCGAGTTTCTAGAGCAACATTTGAGTACATTTTCTTCCACCATCAATTAGTTGTAAGATATACACACAAGGAATGAAATCCGCGCAAATGCTAACCTCCAAGAACGCTAAGACTGCAGTGTTAAGATGTAAAAACTGTGTTATCTGTATAATATCCAGACATAATGTTACTTCACTGCATGCGGAAAAAACGTCTGCACGCAGGCTCGAAATTGTTTCCGACTATAAATTATTGGATGAACTCGTAGAAGTCTTCGGTTAACTTCTTTTTGTTTCGAAATGAAACGCCGTCCGACTTTTAGTAGATAAACAAACGACCATTAACGGTAACTAAAAAGTAAATTTGTTAAAATATTCATGAATGGAGAAGGTATTTTCGATTACTCCAAGGCAGCAAGAGTGTATTGGAGCCTAACGTAAATGTCAGTCGTTATGGTTCGATTGGGTGTTTGGGAGACACAACATTCCAACTTGAACGGCTGATACTTCACTGTCTGAGCTCGGTTTGACAAGCTGCTTCACAGAGGTGTCCGAGTTTCCAAGATCTGAGTTTTTGAGTGGATCACCTTACGCTTAGATCTTATTTATAGGGCGAAATTTCGAGGATGCGCGCGAGGTTTCGTCCCGGCGAAATTTCGCCCTAGAAATAAACCGGCAATATAAAGGACGTTTTATCTTACCTTGTCCAATGACAAAAGCCAGTAGTACAATGGAAGCGATCACTAGATTTGATTTCATAATCTTCGCTTTAACAGTCTACAAAAGCATCGAAGAAACGAAGCTATCAGAATGTAAACACGTTGCTTCGTTTGGGGACGCCAACTGCTTGCTGTGAGTCTTGGTGATGGTTGAAATGTTAAAATTAGCCTGCAAAGTAGGCGTATTTGGGGGCGGCCGACATTCTCGTCCCCAGAGCCGCTTGGCCCTCTTAACTGTAACAAGTTGAACTCGTATTGTCTTCGTACAGATAAACAGAGGACGATAGAGAAGAAGAAGAAACTCAGATTCAAGATGTCGGTTCAACAATTAAAGCTTTATTGAAAACGAGGTTGTGACGTAGCACGCCACGAGGCTGTGATGGTGTCACGCAATAACAATATTGTAAGATTAACCTCCGTCATTCTCGTCCCCAGAGCCTTCGTTTCGTTTGGTCAGCGGAAAAAACGAAGGGCTCTGGTAACAGTGCCTTCCGGATGTCGTAAAATCCACGACATCCGTTAGCGCATGCCTAATGCATTAATGTACTATTGCGCTTGCTCAATGCTAGAAACCGGAAATAAAAACATCTTTCGTGTGCGCATTCTCGTCCCCAGAGCCCTCGTTTCGTTTGGTTGAGCTTTGGAGACGAGAATGTTGTGTGTGTGGAATGGCGTTCGAAAGGACTGTACAAGACTTAACAATTACAGGAAAACATCGCGCTGAAAAGGAAAGAAGAAAAGCTTTACGTGCTGCTGTTATTTAGAAGAAAGATTGTCTTTGTATTTTGCCTACTGGTTTTAGAAATTCCTCGATAAGTCAACCGATTTCTTTCGTTTGGGAGCTGTGTATTTATCGTTTCGCCACTGAACGCAATCGTGACCAAATCAGTTGATGGGACAGCTAAGTTTGTTGATGGACACGCTGTGGTCATTGATTAGGCTTATTTCATCGAACAGTGGTAAGAAATATCGAGGAATTTTTGTTTTGCATTCGTTTCATGTTATTTTAATTGGGCTTCGAGTGACCTTCGTTTCCCTAGATTTGTATTTCAAGTTGTAGCAAAGAGTACTACCTAATAAAGAAAATATAACTTGCTTACGAGAGTGCTGATAGCGTTGTTGTTGTTGTTATTTAAAATGGGTAACCTAGTGGTAATATTTCTTTTCACCCTTGGGCTTTCTTCAGGATTTTTGCCTCTCCTTTAATTAATACTCGTCCCTGTTGCAAGCAACATACTTCTTTACAGTAATATTCGTGGCCGCTTATAGCTTCGTCTTCCAAGACACATCCTGATTATTTTCGGAAACGAATCGCTCATATTTAGCGACAATCAGATCCCGTTATACTTTGAAATTTAGCAGCCGTATCTTTACCTGCTAAACCAAACAAAACTGGGTGACATTGGTCGTTGAATGTGTTGAAATTAAAACGTTGGTTTTGTTGATGTAGTCATAGGACTTCTACATTTGAAATTCAACCGGAAGTAACACCTTATGCGTAGAGGCGTAAAATTTTTTACCTTGTTGCGCATTCATTTTAAACGGCCAATCAAAAAATTCAAATTTTTGTCCGTTACCAGAGCTACACGAGACGCAATTTAAAAAAAACCGTGGAGCTCTGGGGACGAGAATGAACCTCCGTAGCCTGAGTAAGAGGACCCATGGACCCATGGTCCTCGTACCCAGCTCCGGCGGTTAAGAGGGTAAGCGGCTCTGAGGCCCTTATTGTAATGTATTTAGATATATTGCAGTGTAAATTAGGGTCGGATTACAGTATCTAGGGTTGAAGCACTGGTTTTAGTATTTAGGTTTAACCCTTTAACTACCAAATTTCTTTGGGTTCCCAAAGCAGTTTTGTGGGGCTAGGCAATCTGTAGAATTTCGCGACTGCATATAAATAGCTCGCATAAAAATATACGCTGTTTCAAATCGACGTGGGCTCGAACGTCAGTATTCAGCCGTTGCTCGCTCGATTAGCGATCACACGGACTCGAATCTGATAAGAATTTGGTTTATAAGTGCTTTGTCGAGTCATTTTTCACTGCAGAAACCCCCCAGACTCGCATCATTAAGCTGGAATGGTGGGCAGAGGCAAACGTCTGAAAGAAACCAGAGGTGAGAGATGATTTGACTATGACTGGAACGCCAAGGGTATCTGTAGCAAAACATGGCGGTCCATGAGTGAAGTTGTCTCTCTGGTCCTTCTGTGGTTGGATTTCGAGACCTACCAAGGCAATTTGGACGACTTTTGACTTCTAAAGAATGCAATCGGTGCAATATTTTGCCAGTTGGTCTGGGTGGCTCGACACTTATTAAAAATATATCAAACAGAGGTAGGTAGACTAACATGCCGCCGGTATGGTTGTATTACCCAGAATGCCTTTCGGTCGTGCATAAGGATATTATAAGTTTGCAAGAATAGCTCTGATTGAATGGAAATTGCTCGGTCTGTTGAAATATTGATGGGAATTTTTCTAAGTGGATGCAGAGGAATGGGTTCGAAGTTAGCTGCAAATGTACACTTTTGGATTTAGAGTTACTTTTTCATTAAAAGAAATTGATGCAAAGAGGTGCGTTTTTTGTTGTTTTCCTGGGAAGTAGAAAACGGGCATTTCTGGATTTGCTGCCGAATGAACAACCATATGCAGCGGAAACCATAACGAGCCAGAGATAACCGGAAGTTAAAAAACTGGCCTAGTCTCGTTGCTAGGGAGTGACGTCATTGGCCTGCTCTAAAGCTGTCATCATAAACAAGTTTATTTAATTTGCGGTTTTTCTGCTGCAAATTACGTTATCAGCGTTTACCCAGACTCGTGTGGAGGAGGCCTGTTTAATTTTCGGTGCTTGACCTCCTGTTTTGACAGTTTTGGAGGTTGAATTTCACTTAAATCTTGACAAGAACATGTAATCCCGCTCTCTTTCCACATGCACATGCACAGCACTGACACATGGAAGCGTTCGACATTCGTCGAGTTGAACTGTGGTCAAGTGATCCATCGAGACAGTGGTTTTTTCTTAATTCAATGTTATGTGGCGGTTCTCCTTTCAAGTTTATGTCCAGGAGCCCGTTAGTAGCAAGCTTTCCATCAGAATTTGCTACACTTAAAATTTCAGAGATAAAGAATGGCGGGCTTATCGATCGAAGGTCTTCGAAAGGACTCGACGAAGTTCCAGTAGCATCGTTATTCGGCGTTGTTTCTTCCATGCTTCGTCAGACTCCGAAAGCAAATGAACGTGGGAGATATGCGTGGCTGATCGATGCGATTAACTCGCTTAAAATAGGCGAAAAACCTGAAGCAGCTGCATGTGAAGCCGGCTTCAACTTAGAACATGAACATGTACAGCCCATTCCAAATTTAGACGACATCGATCGCGACGTCCGGAGAATCCAGACGGAAAATCTCAAGTTGAAGGCTGATCTTGAGCTGACATTCTCTAACTTAGAAGCAATTCAAGATGAATTGAAGAAATTTATAAACGCACCCGCTACAGAATCAAGTCAGGAGTATGCAGACGAGGTTCCGGACGATGCAGATGAGGTGTGGACCTTGATCAGCGATGTTCGTGAAAAATTCCAGGTGCCCCTCGCATCAGCAATCGCTGATCAGGTCCACGATCCAAAAGTAGCCAAAATGATGAGTGACGTCGCGGAGGAGATCATTTCAAAAAGCGACCCAAAGCGAGCTTTTGACGCCATGTTTGGGGACAATGGTCCATTGTTTTTTGAGTTCCTTCGTGTACCCGACTGGACATTGCTATATTTCAAGCTTCAGGCAAGAATTCCGGATCAAGGCTGGCAAACGTTATTAAACCTAACAAAGTTGGGACGAACAGGGGTAAGCTGTTTCTTTGATCTTTTAGTTACAATAATAGATGCTTTCTTTCCTAGCTTTTTGTAGCCTGTGTTTTCAGCGCCCCTCCCCTTAAAAAAAACCGGAAAAGTAGCATCTGTGATTCACCGTTGACGATCGTGTATAGAGACCACATGATTTTTCCCGGAATGTGTGGAAAATGATTTGATTGGTTCTTAGCTTTGTCCAGCCATGCCAAGTGATATACAAGATTTTGATTGGTTATTTGTGCGCGTTTTTTCCGGGCTCAGGTACCATTCATCACCCCTAAAATATAATGTTTTCTGAAGATCAAAAAGCGAATGCTGAAATCATGTTTGCCTAATAATTTGAAGGGGTGCGTGGAATAAGGCCCTAAGTGACTTCTGATGTAATGTCAAATTCTCCCTGTGTTTCGCAAGGAAACACAAGGCAATTTGGAATGAGAATCTAGCAGTTTATCAGAAGTCACTTTGGGCTTTTTTCCAGGCAGCCCTTCAATTAACTGTCTAAACTGTAATGAATGTTATAAACACAACATATTTTACGTGTAGGTTGTTGTCTCGTGCGGAAACACTGATGAAGGGGTTATCACCGAAACATCTGACCGTAGCTTTGTAATAATATTTTCAACATTGTCGGCAGGGAAAGAAGTTAACTCCAATCTCTTTTCAGACAGGCTGTTACAATTTCCTCTTACATGAAAGAGCAATCACAAATCAGGTAGAAATGCAGTAAAGTACTGGAGGACAGTCATTTGGCAAATGACTGTTTTAAACTATCTATTTTTCTTGCAGTTAGATCTACCATCTCATTGGTAGCCAATGATTAAGCTGTGAGATTTTCAAATCAAAGTGTTGACAGTTTGATTTAACATAATTATGCAAAATTATTCCTATACATGATTTTCAACAGTGAATCACAGATGCACCTTCTCCGATTTTTCCTGAGGGGAGGGGTTTGGCTGCACACAGGCTAAGCTTCTTATTACATATTATTTGACTGTGATGTCATTTACCTTATAGAGAAGAAAACACACAAAATATCCAAGCATATTACACAGAAGGTTGCCATATTTCACCTTAGAATCCCGGTTTCAAGACGCAAGCTAATTATAAATACAAGAATTTCAGTCGAATAATAAATCCCTTATAATACGTGTGGACATTATTTTTACTCATTGCCTGCAGGGCTCAAAATAATATTACGCAACTTGTAAAATATCCGCGCATATTATCTGTTAAACCATGGAATAAGGTGTATTTAAATACTGTATTGTTGTAAACAAACTCTGAGGAGACGTCACTACTGGTTATTCTTTGACTTGATAATGTTCCTTCGTTGTGCTGTTACTAACTGTGTCTTCGTTTTTTTTTTTTTTTCAAAATTATCTAGAGTAACACTGATGTCCCAATCCTCCTCAGCAAAAATCAGATGAAGGCCGTCCGGAAAATGGTTTTTGGTATTGTAAGGAAAGCAATGGCGATCCGACCCCTACCAGATGGTGGTCCACGTGGCTACCAGGTCAACCTTTCAGCTGCTGTTGCTTGGGCTGCAAGAGAGACCAGACTGCATAACCCTGACCTGGAAACACTTGAGGTCAATCTCAAACTTGATGGCAGGCCATTTTTTGGTAAGTGTACAATGTGAGATTTTCTTGTTGCATCTGATGGACTTCTAAAGATGATTTCATAATAAATATAATGCATAATATTTTGTCATGTCATGAGCTTAATGCAATTATTGTACATGTAAGAGCTCCCTGAAACGAACAGCAGATCATTCCATTGTGTCTGACGGTATGGTTGAGTCATAATATTATTGTGAACATTTTGTAATCAAGTTAAACAAAGTTTTAAATAAGACTCAAAGTGTATTTCATTGAAAAAGGATATTAGCTTTCGCAGAGTATAATAATTGCTCTGACTTCCATTGAAATCAGCTTTTTAGACAAGGTGATTGGAAACTCAACTCATGGCTAATTTCTTCTGATAAAACATCAAGATAAACTTTAACAGCCGTTTGTTACATAAACTAAAGAAAGGCTATTCAAACACAATATTATTGCTGAAGTCAAAATGCATTGTGCTTTAATATACCATTGCAGGTAGGCAGCAGGTCATGATTGGCATAGTCCCCATCCATGTTCACCATGCATCGAGTGAAAGCTCAAAAAGTGTCTACCCCATTGCCATTGCTAATTGCAAGGAAAGCAGGTGAGAATCTGTGAACCTAAACTGATGATAACAATGAAATTAATACAGGGCATCTGATAGGATGCGGAAAAAAAAATTAAATATGCGGAAATTTGAGGGCATATTATGGGGGAAAATGCGTTGATTATGCGGAAAACATGCTCGATTATGTGGAAATTTAAAGTGATATTTGGGCCTTTCCAATGTATTACATCGAACACGTAACGCACGAACATCAAAATACCTGTATTAAAACAGTTCTCACTATCTTTGTCAGACATTTTGAAACTTTTAGCAATGAAGAAATGCCGAAGATTGTCAAAAGAAGCCAAACAAGCGGCCATCTTGGTTAACCTCAGTAACCAGGCTAACCACAAAACTAGTATCCAGGATCATCGCCAACAGACGCGTGGAATGCCTGGAGGTTAAAAATCACTTGTGAATAAAGTGGCGCCTTTTCGTCGATGTTTAGGAGAAAAACTGCTTCAAAATAATCAATCTCTTCGGCTTTTATGTTTATGAGGAAGGTTCGCAGCTGCTTTATTGTTAATATTGGGCAAATTTTTCAGTTTTATATGGAAAATGCTCCGAAGATGTGGAGGATGCGGAAATTAGAGAATTATGCAGATCTATAAAAATTGTTTTCATAAATGGGAAGAGTATGGTAATGAATGGATGCCATGGTGAAAAAATAATTTGTTCTCAGCCATTTTTTATCGTTTTTTATAGGGAAAATGTGGAGGCCCTTATAACAGATCTTAATGCACAAAAAAATGCCATTAAAAAAAATGGAATCTCAGTTGATGGAAGACGTTTCAAAGTTAAATTTACAGGTGATTATGTTTACCTTAACTCTGAGACGCCTGCCACATAATCTATAATTTGAATAGAAAATGCTGTCTTTTAAAGTCATATGATTTTTTCATTGTCATTATATTTTTGCAAATCAATTAATTTTGCAAAATGTGCAGCCATAGGAAAGTAAGTTTAACTGTTCTGCATTAAGCAAATGCACTTCATTCTGAAGTTGTTTACAAATGTGTAATACTATTTAATTTCACATCATGTATAGACTTATTCGCATGATTTTAAGGATGAATAATATTACGTGATGTGTTAAAATTCTTCCTTCAAAACTTCACCAAGATAGACCATTAACTAAAAAAAACAATTATTGAATGTTCATGCAGCCATATATGTTGTGGTTCAAATTTTTATTTGGTTTAAAAATTTTCAAACCAGTTTAGTTTTTATTTTCCTTTGTCTCAGATTCATTATCATATTCTGAGACAAAAGAAAACAAAAATTAAACAGGTTTGAAAATTTTCAAACCAAAGAACAAAATTGAACCACAACATACACACTGGCTGGCTTTATATATTGATTTTCACTTCTATTTTTTGACAGTCACTCTTGATTATAAGGCATTAATAATGCTTATCAAGCGAAAAGGTGAAGAGGAAGGTGAAAACGCTGATAAACTTTGTCAAAGGGGGCTGGACACTGAATGTTGCATTTTTTGCAAAGTTATAAGGGTAGGTTACTATTGCATTGTCCAATCAGGGACATAGTTTATTTAACAATTAGATTATTAGCTTGAGATTTTTGTTGTGTGATATTCAAAATTTGCAAGCTTCTTCTCCAAACCATTGAGCCCTATTTATTTTGGGAAGGAAATTAAATGGGAGATCAAACTATTTCAACCATATACATGTATGTGTTTTCTAATATAGGGTTGTGCATGTGAAGGTATCCCACGTGGCGAAGCATGTACTGAATGCTTTCAAAAGAGCAAGGCAAATATTGGAGAGTAAGTATATATTTCAGTACATCATAACCTAACTGAACATTATGAAATCTTTGTATTGTACTTTTAATAGTTTTATTCCCCTTCTTTATTTTTTCCGTGTGATTGCCATGATATGTTCGGATGCACACACATGTACAGATATGAAAATATGGTGTGTTTTTTTCTTGGTGATAAACTCAAAAAAATACATTTTGTGTTTTCTCATGAATGAGCATGGTGGCTCTTCCAATTAGTGTATATGTTGTAGTTAATTTTTTATTTCAGGTAATTTTTGTGTTTCCTTTGTTTCAAATTCATTAGCATATATTACCATACCCAAAAACAATGGAAAAATAGAAATTACCTGAGATAAAAAATTAACTACAACATGTATTTCATGTACATGTACATTATTTGGCTTAGTAGTGATTGTTGTATTGCAAGATTTATGAAGAACCGTTTCATCAGAGCTTGAAACCAACTATAGGCATTTTATTGTGACCTAAATTAAAAGCATGTAGGTACACAAGGATTGTTCTGGCGATGTTGTTCATTTCTTGTAAGAATGTATGTATAAATATTTATTGTGTTTTTATTAAAAATGTACTGGTTGTTGTTCATCGAGGTGTGTACATGTATGATAGGCGAACGCTTGTTCGTCTGTTTCAAGATAGTCACTTTGAGTTGTTGATCGCAATGTTTCGACTATAAATGGGTACAACTGATATTATGCTGTATATTATTATATTATTATATATTATTATAAAATGCCAGGTTAGGCTTGATTTATAGTTAAATTCAACAACAAATATTTTATTTATTTAACTATTCATTAATTTTCTCTCAATTCTAAACTTTCGAATTGTAAAAAGTTATAACTTTTCTTTAATCTGCCTGCCTAGAATAGCCTTTGCTAAATGCGGGCGGCTAAAATGTAACTTTTTTTTGTTGAAAATAAAGACTTTTTGTTGTTGTTGTTGTTGTTGTTGTTGTTGTTGTTGTTGTTGTTGTTGTTGTTGTTGTTGTTGTTGTTGATTATCATTATGTGATATTTATAGTAATACAAAAGCCACTTTTCATTTGATAGTGATATCATTTCTGTTGGTAATATTTCAGATGGACAGGAATAAGGGATGACCTGCTCTTTCTGCTTGAGGAGGACCTTTGTGATGTCAACTTGTGTGCTCTTCATTGCGAGCTTCGCAATACAGAGCAGTTGCTTGCTTCATTGGGCATGTTTTCATTTGAGTGTGGCAGCCTAAAGGACTGCAGTACTGTGCTATCTGTGTATGGTCCAGACAGCATGAAAGAGAAGGATCGGATTGTAGTAAAGGCAAAGCCTGGGCAGGAAAGCCGCATTGAGAGACACAACATTCAAGTTGTATCATTCTCTGGTAAACCATGAGTTGATATCTCCAGTTTGTGTTTAACAACTAAATACTTCCCTTAATTATGTTTATAAGCTCTTAATAATAATTGTTGTTAATTGTTACTTAAAAAAGCTAGAGAATTCTATAATTAAACTGCAGGAATATACATATGAAATAAAAAAAGCTACAAAATTACATTTTCTTTGGTTAAAAATTATTGAACAGAGCCTATATATATGTTGTAGTTCAATTTTATCCTTGGTTCAATTTCGATTTTCCATTGTTCTTTTCTATGCTAATATATGATAATGAACATCAAACAAAGGAAAATCAAAATTGAACCAAGGATAAAATTGAACTACAACATATACATACATATACAATTATGTATACAATGTCCCTCCATATATTAATCACACCATAGAAACAGAGATATTACAAGTGTATAACAATGCGACAAATTTGATATCAGAGCTAGGATAACAGCACAATGTTGATTGCTTAAGGCCGCCGCACACTAGCCGATTTTTTGTCTTTAGAACGCCGATTTTTTGTCTCGGTTCTCCGCACACTAGCCGACAATGCCCGACAAGACGTTTTAAGATCTAGCACTGCCAGATATTTTTTTGTCGGCCGACAAAAAATCTTAACTTGTCGGCGTTCTAAAGACAAAAAATCGGCTAGTGTGCGGCGGCCTTTATACTGTATTGCTTGGTTTTGCATGTGAGATTCAACTATTAAAAACAGAACGCAGATTTTTGGAAAATATAGAAGTCATTGTGGCTCAATCATTGCCAGTTGAAAAAGTCAAGACGTTTTTCAAGGACAGGGATGTTGTTGAAACATACCTGTCAAATCAGATAACATTCTGTGAAGAGATGGTTCAGGTATCACAAAATGTGAATGTAACAGATGTGGTTATAAGGGTCCATGTTTTCATGATAATATTAGTACTAATAGCAACTAATAAGCTACATGTAGTATGATATGATGAGTGAAATGATAACTTTTTTTTGTGATGTTGCTCGGGGCAACATAATAAATATTTCACAAAAATAACACCACATGGATGTTCTATAAAAAGGCTTCAAACATGTTCTACCTGTAACACCCCGAAGCTATAGGCAATTGTTGTATATCCTCTCTAGTTCAGCCAGGATGATGATCGGATATATAACGTGCATGGCTATTTTTTTTTAGACAAAGTGGTAAAAGTATAGGCGACTGTTATATATCCTTTCTGGTTCAGCCAGGTTGAAGTCCTGTCATCTCTGTATGCCTGAGTGCTTCAGGGATATATAACATGCATGGCTATTTTTTTTAGACAAAGTGATAAAAGTATAGGCGACTGTTATATATCCTTTCTGGTTCAGCCAGGTTGAAGTCCTGTCATCTCTGTGTGCCTGAGCGCTTCAGGGATATATAACATGCATGGCTATTTTTTTTCGACAAAGTGATAAAAGTATAGGCGACTGTTATATATCCTTTCTGGTTCATCCAGGTTGAAGTCCTGTCATCTCTGTGTGCCTGAGCGCTTCAGGGATATATAACATGCATGGCTATTTTTTTTCGACAAAGTGATAAAAGTATAGGCGACTGTTATATATCCTTTCTGGTTCAGCCAGGTTGAAGTCCTGTCATCTCTGTATGCCTGAGTGCTTCAGGGATATATAACATGCATGGCTATTTTTTTAGACAAAGTGATAAAAGTATAGGCGACTGTTATATATCCTTTCTGGTTCAGCCAGGTTGAAGTCCTGTCATCTCTGTGTGCCTGAGTGCTTCAGGGATATATAACATGCATGGCTATTTTTTTTAGACAAAGTGATAAAAGTATAAGCGACTGTTATATATCCTTTCTGGTTCAGCCAGGTTGAAGTCCTGTCATCTCTGTATGCCTGAGTGCTTCAGGGATATATAACATGCATGGCTATTTTTTTTAGACAAAGTGATAAAAGTATAAGCGACTGTTATATATCCTTTCTGGTTCAGCCAGGTTGAAGTCCTGTCATCTCTGTGTGCCTGAGTGCTTCAGGGATATATAACATGCATGGCTATTTTTTTTCGACAAAGTGATAAAAGTATAGGCGACTGTTATATATCCTTTCTGGTTCAGCCAGGTTGAAGTCCTGTCATCTCTGTGTGCCTGAGTGCTTCAGGGATATATAACATGCATGGCTATTTTTTTTAGACAAAGTGATAAAAGTATAAGCGACTGTTATATATCCTTTCTGGTTCAGCCAGGTTGAAGTCCTGTCATCTCTGTATGCCTGAGCGCTTCGGGAATATATAACATGCATGGCTATTTTTTTTTTTCGACAAAGTGATAAAAGTATAGGCGACTGTTATATATCTTTTCTGGTTCAGCCAGGTTGAAGTCCTGTCATCTCTGTATGCCTGAGTGCTTCAGGGATATATAACATGCATGGCTATTTTTCTTTTTTCGACAAAGTGATAAAAGTATAGGCGACTGTTCTGGTTCAGCCAGGTTGAAGTCCTGTCATCTCTGTGTGCCTGAGCGCTTCGGGAATATATAACATGCATGGCTATTTTTTTTTTTTTAGACAAAGTGATAAAAGTATACTAGGCGACTGTTATATATCTTTTCTGGTTCAGCCAGGTTGAAGTCCTGTCATCTCTGTATGCCTGAGCGCTTCAAGGATATGTAACATGCACCTTTTTTAGTTTTCACATGAAAATGCAAATGACTCCTGACGTCATTGTATGCCTTGATTCTTCTTGGATATGGAACATGGTCAAAATTGATTTTCAAGAATGATGTTACCAGTGAGAAATTAGGTGAGTGTTATTTTACCTTCCTTGATTCACCGAGGTCAAAATAAAGTTGCTTGCTTGATAAGCATGAATAACGTTCAGTGCCCACCAGAAAATCTAGGCAAAATATATATATAACAAGTTGTATATCCTCTCTGGTTCAGCCAGGTTGAAGTTCTGGCATCACCATATGCCTGAATGCTTCTGGGATATCTGTCATGTTTTTTTTTTCTGTTTGGTTTGCAGTAAAATTTTACTTAAATTTAGTATACACTTTTTGTTTTGACCAATTAGTGTTCATATTCATGTACTTCTGAGTTATTGGATAATTTAAAACATCAATGTGTATAGTGTTATATCCCCATATTATGTAGTGATAACTGAGTTGGAAAAATTTTGGGTACATGTATTTTTAGTGGGAATCTCTATGAATTATGTAATTTGTTACCCATCATTATGGCATTTCGATTTACGGGTTATCTTCCCCTGTAGTAAAAACTTTCTCTGATTAAAACATGATCAAGTGTCTTGGTCACTTATTTAAGGATCTGCTGTCTTGTATCAATTTTATGTTTTAGCACTATACTGAACTAAAGAAGTCTGGGAAGTTTGTTAGAGACTGGGGTACACGCTCAGAGACAATTGATATAAGCAAAACAGGTAACAAAATTTATTTGAACATAATAGTTATTTTTAGTAGCTTTGACACAGGAGCTATCAGTTGGTAAATTACTTTGTATGATCATCCAGATGAGTGTCGCCATGAGAAGGTCTGTTTTGGTAACATTGACTGATGTGTAGTCAGCCTGACTGAAAGTCATATAACCTTAACTCTGATAATGACTCTCACTCAGGTTGTCGAAAGGTCAGTCGGCATTACCACAAACAGATTGATATTCTCTGAACTACTCTCGCCCTGAAAACCATAATTTACATACTTATAAATGAACATTGTTATTTAGGAACATTGCACGAGCTTCAATACGTGTTTTTTCGTTTATTGCACTGTAGCATTGTTTGCTTTCTAATTCAGTCATAAAAAATCAGTCTAGACTGACTATCTTAGCCAGTCTGTAAAAATCAACAGATTATTAATTGTAACTTGTGTTTTACATGAAAGCTTGTTCCTTTAGTTCTTCTAGGGCAGGAGCTAAATGAAAGGCTCGATTCCTGGACAAAAAGGCAAAAGGAAGTTATTTCTAAGTTGGCCACTGTCCGCGAAGAAGACAAATGTACAGAAGAGACCATGAAGTATGTTGCTGAATATCAGCTGAATGCATATAAAACCGTAAGTAATTGGTTTTACTTGCCTATAACATTTTAGAAACAGATCGCACTACCATGGTAAATAGTCGTTTTGCTTGAAAATCTGTCACCATTTGTGGTAGATTTTTAAAGCTTGGAAGAAAAAAATCGCCAATTTGACGGATGTCGTCACTTACATTGTGATCCGTAATAAGTTCCGATTTTGTCACTGCCCCGTTCTCTAGTTAGCTCAGCCTTGCAAAAAGCGAAGATGTTAAAGACGACTTTAGTGCGATCTGACCCTTAGTGTCGTTAATTCAGCGGTCACTTTGCTATAATTACAGACGTTTCACTAAAAAGTTTAAAAATGTAACGAATTCTCGTTCTAATAGAGAGAGCGGGTGAAAATTATCTTTACTGCCTCGAGCTCTGTGTTTCGGTGTTTGTGTTGGGAGTAAAGTGAGCTCAAATATGACAAAAAGGCAGCGTATCGTTTAAATTGCTGTGTGGCGCAACGACTTCATATCTTGCTCTCATGTTCACATTTAATCTTAGAAGGAACCATAACCATAACATATTCCTTATCTGCATTTCCAAAAAAATAGTTAAAAACCTATAATCCAAGTAGTCACCGGCATAAGAAGTCACTTTTTCGCGAAATTAGCGTTTGAACGTCGTTTTTGAAACGAAAAATCGTACCGTCAGTTTTCCGTAATTTCCACTTCTTCGATACATATTGGGCCACCAGATCAGCTCCAATTCACGCGTTGCTCTCCCCTCCCCAACTGAAACATCAATTTCCGAGCGACTTGTTGGCGTCTGACGTTCGGCCGTGGAACTTGTAAATCGCGAGAACGCTCTCCGTTTTGCTGCCTCGACCGCTTCGTTTGTGCTCGCGAATCGTTCAAAATCTACTTCTTTACTATGCCTAAATGCCGCCGAAGTGTTAAATTGAGCTTCTTCTTGCTCAGCTAACGCCTCAGTCAATGTGTCCATGTCATAAATTCTGTACGAATATCTTCGAGTGCTTTCGTGGAACATAGGCTGTTTGAAGTGTTTCGCGTCTCGGACCTGGTATAGCGGTGGGTTTCCAAGTTTAAACAGTAGATGCTGGAAATAAGACTTGTTCACGTGGATTTCGTGTAAGTGCTGCCATCCAGCTATAAGATTGGAAAAAAGAAAATATTATGTTATGCAGATTAATGACTGATTCGTTCGTTTCTTTCAGTAGTGTGTAATGCGCCAACCCTCTTCATACAAGTCCTTCCAATGCATGTTACAAGATTGACCAAAGTGGCCCTCCATTCTGAAGTTACTCAAAAGTCTTACCTTTTGCGTTAGGATTCAAAGATCCTGTAATTTGCTCTGTTAACAGAGCAAGCCACGTTTTATAGAAAGGCAACTCTTCACTCCCTAACTGTTTTGCACGCGGCGCATTTATGATGGGTTCGCCTTGAGAATCCTTAAATATCCCGCCGATGTAGGCCAAGGTAGGATGGCTCTTGTGGTGGTGTTTTTCCACAGAATATCCTGTTTTAAAATGTTTGCTGCACGTACGGCAGGTTACCGTGTACGCCATGATTGAAAAAAGAAGATTCAACGCACAAGATAAACGTCGTTCGAGCACGTGTTGTCAGTGAAATTACTGTAACCATGACAACAGGGTGTCAACATTAGACAACCAAAAGGTCTCTTTGCACATGCGATTTTGTGCATTTTTTGTTCCTTTTTATGCAACTTTTAACGCGCTCAAGTTGAATTTTCAATCATGTATGTAAACTAGCGGCGATTTCGGTGCGATTTTATTGCCACGATATCGCCAAGGTTTCGAACGTGTTTAAACCGTGATACAAATTTACAGTAATTCTCAGGAAACGTTAAGCCATATTTCGCGGAAACCGCACTTTTATCGGAGCGGCTGGTTGATATGTGTGATTTGAAATCACACCCTCACACGGTGCTTATTACAGAGAAGTGCATTGAAAGGTTCTCTACAACATTTCAAATTCCATGCATTAGGAAACGATTATGCTGAGTTCTTGATGGAGATTGGGATAAAAGTGTATAAAAGTAATGTGTAAATGTCGGTCAGTCACGTTCAACCTCTGTTGACATCAATTAATTAGTATTCTATCAGTTAAAAGTAGTCTTTTGTCCTGAAACAGTTCTTTGTTGGTGGGTCGGTAGCTGAAAGTTTCTCGCTTCAATGAACCATTTGATTCCTTAACATTTATAAGTAAATTTAAAAAAAGGATCAGTATTTACGGTGGTTTATTAATTAATTTTGACTAAACTACAGAATGTGAATAATAACAGTGCCCATTGTTGATCGCCTCGTTCTATAAAGCGTTTATTAACATGTGAATTTTCTTTTGAACAGTAACCGTTTACTCAAACTGGAGACGTTTTACAGAGAAACTGAAAGCAAGAAAGTTAATTCGGCAGAACGTTCCGCGGTTCATAGACTCTATAAACGAAAAACTAATAAATACCAGCAAACTGTATCAACAAACAATTCATTGTCAAGGTAGCGTTAAGGTAGCATTAACTTTATGTTGTGATTTCCAACTGTTCACATAAATCGCTTGCTGTTGGTCTACGGGACGGCTCTGTGTGGAGACAGGAACGATAAAGCTTTACCAATAATAAAGGGAATGTCGAATGCTTGTAGTTTAACCCTCTTATTAGGAATCCTAAGGAGTAGACATCCGATTTCTTGCTCAGTTTTCCGTTTATTTTGCCTAACTCAGGTGCTAGGTGTCTATACTTCTGAGTGTCTGCCGGCGTTTGATACACTTTGGGACTAGTTTGATCGGTTGCTTTTCCAAAGTCTATCAGCACAGCTTCTGCTTCGGCCATGCTACATCCGTCCAATACGACGTTGTTGGACTTAATGTCGTTGTGCAGTACTTTTATTCTGTTGTGTAGGTAGAGTATGCCGTTACACAGCCCTTTGAGAAGATGGATCCAGTTGATATCTTTATTTTCCGCGGTAATATCACACAAATTGATGAGATTTCCTTTCACAGTATGGTAATGAGTGACAATGTCGAGTCTGTTTTCCCGCTCCAGTATGCCGATGAAACATACGATATTCGGGTGGCTTAGTTTAGAGGTCATTCTTGCTTCGTTTTTACTTGTCGCGTAGTCGTATTGTTTTTTCACAACAACTGTCCTTGCTCCGTACTTTGCCAAGGAGCAAAATCCATAGCACCCCCTTCCGATCTCGGTTTGTAGATCTTTCAAGCTGCATTCTTCGATAACGGGTAAATTGCCTTCTTCTGCCTTCTTCCACTTGGAAAAGAAATACAGGGCATGCCTGTGGTAACGTTCTGCTTTGTCATCACGACTGCCCTTTTCTTTAGATGTTGTATCCTCGTTATGCTTGGGGACATCTTCCTGAATTTCAGTTTGTTGTGTCGGAGATTCTTCGTGATCCGTGTTCGCGAACGCTTCTTTAGATGCCTCGGCTTTTTCTGCTTTACGGCCGTTCTGGCTTCTTCTTTTAGCATTCTCTTTTTTTTCTTCCTTCTTCCTTTTTTTTTCGAATCTGAGAACTCCTTCGAGATCTCAGTAATTTGGAAGACTCCATTCGCGATGACTCGCCTGAACGCGTCATCCAAATAGAACAGACGATTCACCACCAGCATGCTTTGCGGATCTTTTGCTAACGCTGCGTGCGCACATCTTCACTGGAAGAAAATATAGTCAGTTTAGATCAATGTGGTATCTCTTGAAGAGTTGTCAGTTGTGATGTTACCTTGTTACTGTTACTTCCCATATAGTCATAAAAAAGGAAATAAGTATGAACACGTTTTGCAGTATTCCAGCTAAATGCTTCACAGATTTTCGTTGTTTTGTTAAAAAAAAAAATGAAGAAAGCAAGGCCGAGAAGTGATATCATTGTAAAAACCAAGTTTTGGTTTATTGCAAGATAATTGATAATCGGCTCTATTACAGATTCATAGTCATGTAATGATATTTTACAAGAAGGTAACTGAATTATAGTAAGTAATTAGGCGTGTTAACATTTCGTAATATAACTAGAATTCTAGGTAATCAGAGAAACAGGTCGAATTCTTTAGAGGCTTTAAGATCTTCGTTAATGCTAGACTTGAGATTCTTGATGCAAAAAGCTTCAAGGAACGCCAATTGTGACCAGTTGTAATTGGAAGCAATTATCTCATAGAGTAGTTGTTGTGAAATGCATTAAGAATATGGTCTTTGAAACTAACGTTAAAACTTGGTTGTAACAATGATATCACTTTTCGGCCTTGCTTTCTTAATTTTGATTCAGCCAATTGAGCCTGATTTTGTTCGTCTTTAGTAAAAGAAAAATGTTGTTCTTCTTTAAATGGCATTTGTTTGCGTACTAAAAGTTTAGTCATAGTCAATTGAGTTATTGAAAATTGATTTACTTTTAAGGTTTTCTGCAAGTGGCGTGAAATTGCCAAGACGATGAGGGAAAGCGTGTTCGACGATAAAATGGAGGAAGAAATCGATGTATTCGACTTAAAGGTTAGTGCATTGGCGCGTCCTTGTGTGAGTGAGCTAGTGATTTTAGCGTTAGTTGCCTCTTTACTGCGGGTGCTATCTCACATACATACGTACGTACGTACATACACAAAAATAGGCTAGTATCTCCAAGAAACAAATAAAATCCTAAAATAAGATAAACCATGGTATCCACTAACTGGAGAAAATGTTTAACTCTAATACTTAACTCTTAATATAATTAATTAATTAATCTATATCGCCGAATTGCTAAAATAAAATCATGCAGAGATGAAAGGGTTCTCAGTTTGTCAGGCAACGCGTTCCAGGATTTAGTGGCAGTATAACTGAAAGAATTGAAAATCTTGAATCTTGAATCTTAAAATACTTATTTGGGTGCGTTTGGCTAAGTGGCCTCGTAATAGAAGCGTGTTATCATTATCTAAAACTTAATTGAAGTGCTATTTATCCTTTTCTTTTTTTCCTTTTACAGTGCAAGGAATGGGGTTTTTACCTGAGGGAGCTGTTTGGCCTTGGCCTTGGAACCGGTGACTACGGTCATTTAACAGTGGAACACGCTTCTATGTTGTTGAGAAACTTCAGATCCTTGCGGCATTACAGCAACCAAGGTTTTGAGGCTGCGCATAAACTGCAAAAGCAGATATTCAGCAGGGCGACTAACCATGATGGCAGTGGTGAAGCTACTTCATGTACGTAAAAAGTGCCGCATTTTATCGCTCTTATCAACCCAAGTTAAACGCTGACTAAAAGATGGACAAAAGAAGGGGAAGCATAAATATAACACTGTCTTAGTTATCTTGCAAAAAGCATAATGTTTCGTTTTTTTTTTCTTAAATCGGAATCTGTTTTCTTTAGTACGGTGACATTAAGTGGGTAAAATCGGTGATTTTCAATGACTATGACTTAGTTAGTTCGTGATTTCCCACGGGAGCTGAGTCATCTGTAAATCATTAATTAGCGTTTATCAGAAGTACAGGGTTGTTCCTTCTTGACTACAAACAGGACAGTATTTTGAAAGAAAGTTGAAATGGTATCTCATACATAAATCTCTTACACGGGAGCTGAGTCATCTGTAAATCATTAATTAGCGTTTATCTGAAGTACAGGGTTGTTCCTTCTTGACTACAAACAGGACAGTATTTTGAAAGAAAGTTGAAACGGTATCTCATACATAAATCTCTTACACGGGAGCTGAGTCATCTGTAAATCATTAATTAGCGTTTATCTGAAGTACAGGGTTGTTCCTTCTTGACTACAAACAGGACAGTATTTTAAAAGAAAGTTGAAACGTTATAACATATATAAATCTCTTACAGTGTTTGTACAAAAATTTAACGATGCCTATTTTTGTTTTATAGTGGACCAAATATTAACTCATCACTACACCGAGAAGATTCTGTACTTGCGACTGTGTTTTAGAAATGCTAAAGAATGTGCAAGGAAAGGTGAGACTACTTTAAAAAGACAAATGTTATGGCAGGGGGGATATCTACTTATTTATCGTGACTAGTTTATATGCATGTAGGATGTCGGGTGAAAAGCGTGAACCATGAACGATGGGACCCAAAAGTTTACTGGGAAATTGGGTAATTAACCTTCGTCTGTAACAGAATACACCTTATATCAACACAAGATGCATGAATCATGCTCCAAAATGTCTCAAGCAAAGAAACATCTTGATTATCGAGAAATGGAATATGACTGAGCTTGCCAATGCTGGCTACCCATAATCCCATTCGGTCTCATCGTTCATGGTTTATGCTTGTCACGGGTCAACGTTTCTTCAATTTAATGAAACGTGACGAACAACTATACACGAGCGGCCACTAGATATGAAATGATAAATATCAGGGAAGATTCAGTTTTTAATAACAGGGTATATAACGGAAAAATTTTAGAACACGTACTCGACGACGTCTGTATCGATAGTTTGGAGTTTGACATCTCGTTTGTGATATGTGGAACTTAAAATATTCGGCCACTGTTGTTGGTCTCATAGCCTTTACTTTCATTGCAAGTAAACATTGTACAGAAATATACTTCTTAAAAGAGTCGTTCTTGTTTTTGTCCCATAGGAAAGAAATTTTACTTCAGAGGGTGTGGTTGGGCGAACTCCGTGAGTACCAAGAAGTGGAGTTCAACACACAAGCGCTGGATTGAGACAATAGATGAGCTCTTCACCGCGTTTCTAGCTAAAGATTACCTGACTTATGGTTTTACTGAAAATTTCTGTTGCTTCGTGAATGATGATGACCACCCAAGCCTTGAGTACGACCACGCATCATGGGAAAACATCGTCAAGCAGAAAATGACGGAACGTGAATGGCTTGAAAACGAAACGCCGCGTTCACGAAAAACAAAGAAGACACGCATTCCGAAAAAAAGTCGAAGACAACTTTTCAAGGTACGAAAAGCAAAAAGAAACCGTTGCAATACGTCTGTTGCGACCTCTTCTGGTTCCGCGTCATCGCATATGTCTTTGCCAAACAACAGGAAACGTAAACGAGTCTCACCATCTTCGTCACACCTGTCTCCCAAACGAAAGCCGTTAACAGCATCTACTACAAAATCGCAAGAGTTGAAAATCCCCCAAACTCGGCGCTGTTTGTTTAGGTCGCGTAAAACGAAACGTAAACACCACGAATCAGCCTTAAGTGTGTCATCTGTTAAGCGTAAGCCATCAGCGAATCCTTTTCCCAGTAAACCACCAGTACCATTCCCCAGCGGTCAATCATCAGTGTCACCTATAGGCAGTACCGCACCACCATCAGATACGTCCGTACTCACAGGCATTTCACCCCCACCATCAGACACCAATGATATACTTTCTTCCACACCGTCAGCTCATAGGCCACCGTCATCAGACATCATGTCAACGTCACCAGCCAGTTCACCGCGACCATCAAACTTAAGTGGTTCTGCGTCAATAACACCCTTTCCGTCATTTGATGTTGTGTTCTCCCCTTCCTGTCCAAGGGAACAATTGTTGACAACTAAACTTCCCCCTGTTAATTGCAGTATAACCGTGCAGCAAAACAAGCTTGTGACTGTTCCTGACAATTTTGTATATACTAGTGTAACTGGGATCAAAGAACGACCACCAGTATGCGTAATCAAAGCAGCAGTAAACCTCATGAGAGATGAAATGAAGCTGAACGAAGCCGAAGATGGGAAGCCAATTGACATCGATGGCGGCGAGAGAGAAATGGGCATCGCCATTGGTAACCTTGGGATTTTTTCCAGAACGGGACTAGGACACTTTGAATGGCTTGGAGAGGTTGCCGAAATGCAGTACAACGTACGGGAAGAAAAAGCCTGGGTCGTGGAGACAGAAGATAACTTGGACGAAAAATCAAGGGAAACGATTTTTCAGTTTCTCTTCAAGTTTCCTTTAAACCATTTAGTTGCCACAGAGGGCAAATACTCTGTAAACGTGCGGGCCTTCAGCAACCTTGCTTTAGAGAGGTACATAGACGACTCCGTCATCGATACTGCCATTGCTAGGTTGCATCGCCGATGCAATTCAAAGGAATCTGTGCTCTTCCTCCCTGCCCATACCATAACGTGGCTGAATTCTGAAGATGGGGATTTCATCCGCGAATGTTTTCAGGAGAAGTTGGTGTATGTAAAGCCTGATTCACTCAGTTTGGTTCTTGTACCTGTGAACATGAAAACTATGCATTGGGGACTTATGGTTTTGGATGTTCCAAGTAAGATAGCATACTTTGACGATGGCCTTGGATGGACCGCCCCAAACATTTCTTATGTTCATCAAATAATGAGAGAACTGCACTCGGAATTTCCAGAACACGATAAATTCTCCTTAGAACACTGGCTTGTGATGAAAACATTTGAAAGATTTGGGATGCCAAGGCAACCACGTGATGGTCGAGTTGTTGGAAGCGGTAGCTGTGGTGTCGGAGTCATTCTATCGGCTAAAGATTTCCTGACCTCTGATCGACCTGTTCGGGCGTCGTGGTCCTTCGATGAAATGACTGTGCATCGAAAGGAAATTATGAAACTTTTGACGTCATCATCATGAATACTAAGTCCATCATTCAGTTGGCGTCGCACTCGAATCACAATAGTTAGGAACTTAAGCAAACACGAGGGCAACGTCTAGGACGGCATTGCTTGAAAAATGTATTTATTTCCACTATTTCGAAAAAAGCTTTATTTATAAATTATTCCTATAGATTTCGAAATTTTGCTGGCTACATGAGAAATGTGTGGTTTCCAAGACAGATTTTCATCTAGAAAGACTCCTAAAAAGACCGTCTGTTTTACCGGGTCGAAAAACATTGATTGTGAGAAAAAGACTGCTTAGAAAATCATGGCGAGAGGAGAGTGGTTGTATTTCCTCAGCCAGGTTCGGTGCCGGCAATTTTAATTTGAAATTGATTTGGTATTTTCTTTTTTTTCTTAATAATTTTGTCAAGTAGTCTCCACGTGTTAAGAATCCCAACCTACTAGTAAAATTAGTTGGGATGCTCTACCACGGGTCTAGGTTGTGCGAAGACCGATTAGCACTAACGCTTAAACCTGGATTAGCGCTTATCGGCCTTTGAACAACCCGGCCATGAGCTACAGGAGAGTCGTGGTCTACATTTTCTTATTCAGTTATAAGAACCGGCCAAAAGTTATTTTATAGTATACTATATTATTTCTCGTCAGTCCCGAAAATATGTTTTCATTGGTACCTATTGTTACACTGTAGAATTAAAGTTATGCTGTAATATTAACAGTCCGGTGTTATAAGTGCATTTTCTCAGGAATTTTGCCCCGTTAGCGTGTATAATTGTAATGCGAGCACAAGTTGGTAAATTATGATCATCACGGCTTAACTGAAAAACGACCAATTACATCGCGATTTCAGTTTCCAATCTGGTGAATAACCAGAGATGTGTTTTTATATATATAACCAGAAACGCAAATACCATCTACTGACGTTTACTATTCACTTGACTCTGATGATGACTACGATCAGGTTGTCGAAACGTTAGTCAACGTCACCACAAACAGAACTCACCTGGATGATCATAATTTACATCAGTACTTGTAACATGACCCCTGACTATAAACCGTTTGAAATAAAAAAAAATAATAATAAAACAAACTTTTGATCTGAGTTATTTTTCTAAGGACGACCAAATCATAATTAACAATTAGATTATGAGCTCGAGATTTCTATCGCGTGATTGTTGAAAAGGACGAGGCCCGAATCAACTATCACGCGATAGAAATCAACTGGAGCGAATAATCTAATTGTTTTAGTATAAATCAACTAGACGTTCAAAACTTAACAACAAGACAGGCTCGCGTTTTTATTGAATAATGATATAAACGGGTCGGCTACTCACTTTCTACAACAGGATAGATAGTGAGTAGTGTAGCAATAAGAGAACGGCATTCGTGATAGAGCGCTTGTAGATTCGTTCTAACTGCGGTTAGGGTCGTTGGGCAATTTACTGTTCCGTTTTCTTTGAACCAAAGTTTCTAATGAAACTAAAATAATTTGATTGCCGACGGTTGTTTTGCTGCGCACTAAAAAGGCAAACTTGAGCCATTATCCTATACCTGCTAACTTACATCACGCATTATGCGCGAGTCGCACGCCCGCGTCTTCGCCAATTGTTGGGATTCTTTGGAGGTCTTCGGCAACGTTCTGAAGCTCTCCAAACGTCTTCGGTAATCTTAGGCAATGTTCGGGAAACGTCGGTACATATTCGGAAATCTGTAGCGTTCGGAAGACGTCGGCACATGTTCGGCAGTAATCGCTGGAACACTTTGAAAATCTGGTGTGTCCGAAGAGGAAATTCTCGCTCATATGACTCTCAAAAAGTTGGCAGGTATATTGTACTTTAACTTTCGTAAACAAACCTTGGTACTCCAGTTTTTTTTTCCTAAAACTCTGGGCAAAGAAAACAAAAAAAAAATCAGACGAAAAGCATGAACTTCAATTTATTTTTGGCCGGATACTGTGCAACATACTGCGCCGCACCAGGGCAGTGAAATACGTTTCATTTCTTCCGTCGCATGAATTATAGATACGTGGCTAAGGACGTAGATTTCATTGGCTTTATGAGTGACTTGTGTAAACGCTATAAAAAAAAAAAACGGTTGCCCAGCTTCCCGTAATTTTTAACTGGTTATGATCTTTTAGAAATAGTTCCCGATCTTGTTTGTAGATAAAATTACAGGCATTGTCCTTGACCGGGATGCCTAAAGCGCGCGACGTGAGATAAGATTTTCTCGTACGCTGTTATGGATCACTCGCCTTAAGGCCAATTTAGTGAGTATTAGAAACTCAACTGAGACATCACGAGAAAGTCAACGTCGTTTATTTTACTATACGTACGTATACAAAATAAACATAGGTAAGTAAATTGCATAACAAGCCATCTATGAACAGTTTGTACAAACATTTAACCTCTCTCCGTTTACGCAAGCGGCCCACAAATGGTCACCATTTTCGCGTGCTAGACATTTCTCTGTTTACACCAGCCCAGCTTTCTTGTTGTCAGCAATATATCGCTTCCTATTTTCTTTGTGTGAGCCGTACATACACAGATAAACATTTACCGGACAGGGGGAATCCACATTTAGTCATAGCCGTCTTTAATACGAACTACGCGTTCAATGATCAGTAAAGAAAGTAAAGAAAGCCCACATGGAAGTGTCTATATACAATTGTGTATACAATGTGCCGTCCCGGTTGTTACCATAATGGCTTTATGGCAACTCCTGAACTTGGAAACATATATATATATATATATATATATATATATATATATATATATATATATATATATATATATATATATATATATATATATACATGTACTAGGTTGCGGTGTTTCCGTTCTGAGCGACTTCTGAATGTAGCAACTAGAATGATAATTACCGAATCCGCTACATTTCTCTTAGCTTGAATACACAAAATTTCAGTCCGGACAGATTTGATTTTCATACCGCGCTTTTATTCAGTTTACAAAACCTACAAAAATCTAAACTTATTGTTTTGCAGATATCTAAGAGGCTGACTTATTCTGTCATTGCGCTGAATCTAATATCAGGACCCTTTTTGACAATGTAAATTTATTGTGCCCATAAGATCCTTCTTAATTTCAAACCTTCATCTCACAATCAATTTCCTCTCAAGCCGCAGCAAGACCTCCAAAACGTCATGAATAAATATAGAATCTTAATTAAAACCGTGCATCAAATTAATTTTCACGCCTGAAGATTATAACGCCTTGGTGCAAAAGTTCACGCTTAACGTCCAACACCGCCTACTTAACGTGGAACAGAAATGGACAGCAGAAGGGATTCGATTACATTGGCATGTTGGAAGATACTAGACCGCCCTCTGAGATATAGGGCAAATTGCCCTATATCTCAGAGGGAGGTCTATGTATTTTTTTGGTTGCTAAGAACGTCTGGCTCGTTATGCCACAGTTGTAGTCAAGTAGTTGGTTGTTAATGCTATGAAACTTATCGCTTTGCCCTAACAAGGGATCATTACTATCATTTGTGTAGATATGTGAAAGCTGAAGATCTTTAAATCACTACTAGTGATTTTCGTACGAATATGTACGATTGGTAGTTAAAGGGTTAAGCACTGATTCCAGTATTTCCAGTGCATCGAAAGGGTTAGTTCTTATATATGGTCTGGGTTAGCAGCATATTATCTTATATCCCTTAAAAATTACAGGTTCCGGCAGCTAGTCCTCGGTGGTGTAGTGGATAGTGTACATGGAGCAGATCATACGCCCCGGGTTCGATTCCCTATTCTGTTGTTTTTATCTTCTTCTACTGAAATAAAAACTGTGTTTAAATACAAAATAATACTGAAAGGATACACCAAGTGCATACCACGAGAATAGGCGAGCGAGCGCTGAGCTAAACCGCGGACGTCTGAGGCGATTCAAAAGAAACGTAGAATGCACGATCACTGCAACAAACCGTTGAGAATGGCCGGATCTGGCTTCCAGACCTAGATCAGTAATAATACTTGAAGTGAAACAATAGAAACGGAGAAAAACAGAACCAGAAGTAGAAGCAGAAGCAAATAAAATAAAATAAAAGACGCAACCAAGGGTGTGGGAGTCAGCCTAGAAGGCGAAGGAGGGGGAGGGGGAAAGGAAAGAAAAATACGCCTGCCTGCACTCATTGATCATATGAGAAACTCCGTTCTTCACCGCCTCATCCCGACCCGTTTCACTCCTCCCAGTCCCTGACATTTTGCAAGACCAAAATGATGACCAAATACAAATTCAGCACTCGCCCGCCAAATAAAAAAAACTATAATAACGGCAAAACCACAGCGACAAACCAATCAAAAGTCATACCAAAAAAATGCCCACTGAAAGGAGACATTTGCTCTGGGCGTGCGCGTTACTAAAATGAACTATTGCCCATACGCAGTTGAGCTCGAACAGCCTGGGCGCTAGTCCGCGCAAGTCACCAATAGAAGCCAAAATGGGCTCAGTCGAAGCATATTGCACTGAAAACATGGCAAAATGACGGTTTTTTTTGCTCCAACCAAATCATATTTCCCACAAAAATGTTCACTAGATCCCAGTCCGCTTCAAAACCGGTTGTGGATGTTGACATTACGCCTATTAAAATGAGTTATACCGCTAAAAGCGATGACCGCTCGGTTGAACTCCATGCAAGCCTTAACGTGACCTTGGTCACTTCAAGGTCAAAATGACGGGATTGTTTTTTAAGTTGTTAAAATATTTTAACGTTTCCAGAGAAAATAATAACCAAGTTACTGGAATCCGAGTGTGGATTTCCGAAGAGTAATTCATAAAAAGGTGAAATTTTAATTTTTCCTTCAAAAAATGGCGTTTTCGCCTTAATTTTAAAGTTCAAATTGGGGGTCTGGGGACGAGTTAAAAAATGAGAGGCTGTTTGCTATGCGGATCTATCGTAGACCTGGCGCAGTAAAAATCTTGAAATAGTAAAGGTAAAAACGGCAAACTGATCCTTACGGCAAGAAGAAGAGATTGAGACAGAAGTGAAATAAAAAACAAACAGTTGAATATATTTGCCCGATATTTCGGTTTGCAAAACAAACCTACGGGGCTAAAAAACAATCAAAGTGCCCTCCGGGCTATCTCCTGTAAGTTTTTCCCCATCATGCAATGCTGTCATATTATGTCCGAATATTATTTTTGATGTTGCAATTGGACATTTAGGTTAGAGTGCGTGGTTTCTTGAGTTCAATTTCTCTTTTGAAAATTTTGTTTGCATGTATTTGGTAATGGTTATGGAGTCCTCTTGTCTTGTGTCTGGAGCAAGTTTCACTACTTTCAACTCGTCTGGATTTTCACCTGGTTTATTATCAAGAGCCTCATACAAACATTATGTTACTATTGCGTTCCCTAAACCCGCGCCACTACTTGACAGAGAGTAACATATGGTAAAAAAAGCTCCATTTGTTCTCTGTTCAAAGATTGAACAAGTTCTCTATAACTGTTATCATCCATACGATTCATTACCAGCTTTTCATTATCATTTGCTGTAAAAAAAATTCCAGCATTACTTAAAAGATTGTTCCCTTGGTAATTGTTATCTAAACATGGGTCAAAACAACCAAACAGTTCACTGTATTGTGTTTCTTCACTTATATCCTGCTCATTGCTACGTTGAGCAGACAGAGCTATAGTATCTAACTGATCACGTTCCTAATTTTCAGGATTTCCCATAGCTTTTTCTAGGAGTTCTCCTTTCTTTTCTTTCGAATATAACATGTTTTCTTGTAAACTTACCCAGTATTCAGCCCCATCATCTTAACTTTTGTTTGAATGTCATTGTTAACAAACAGTTATACCAAGAACAGAAATTAGCTAAACATAGATGCTAGAGCTGTCGTGGCCGTCTTTGGCATTTTCATTCTTGGATCTTAGACACTTATACATCTCAGTGTGACGAAGAAACACTCTTTCACAAGCCTTGCACGTCACAGACTTAGACACTGTATCACGAACTAAGAAATTTACTGATCCTAACATTTTCATAGCGATAACATAAACTTATATTTATCTTGCAACACGACTCTGAGCCAAAGAAACCCTAATATATGTCTAATGGTTATCTAACGGGACAAAATTAATATCTCGTAGATCTACTCGGGAAAACTATTCTAAAGGCTACTTAATACATTTTGAGACTAGTGATAGTCGTGTTTGGCCTGTCTCTTTTTATACTTCTTTGTGATTATTTTTTACAGACTATACCGTAAAATGCTGCTTATAAGCCCTGGGCTTATGTAACTTCGTAAGGGTTTTTTTGGCTGGCAAGTAAAAAAAAAATATTGTTATAAAGAAGCGTTCTTTCAGTTAATTTCATTTTGGCGTAAACGTTTGTAAAGAATTTCTGTGAAGGAATTGAGAAAGGAATTAATGGGTATAACCGGAGTAATGTTTTCTTACTGATGGGCCTATAACCGGATGGTTTTTTTTATTTACTCCATTACTTCATTTACTCCATTATTATGGAATTACTCCATTATTATGGAACGCACGGAGCGCAACATTGCTTCACGAGAATTACACGCTTGTTGTACAAAAGATATGTACTGAGTCTCGTGTATGTCTCAATGAATTCGAGATACATTGGTACAACTCTACAAGTGAAGCTGTTCTTCGCGTACAGAGGATATACTATTGGATGCAGTGATCGTAATGCCATGATAAGACACCGGACGTTTTGTCTAGCTCCAAGTCACTGCTCAACAACAGAATAAACTAAAGAGCTAAAACAAACTGCAAGAAGTCGCGATTCCAATATAGGAACATGACAGGAGCTTATTACTCCTGAACATGATTGCATTTTCATTCTTGGATCTTTAATAGACACTTACATCCGTGATCAAGAAACACTTTCTCACAAGTTTTGCACACCGCAGGCTGTGGACACTTAATCACGCTCTGTTTACTGATCCTAATATTTCCACAGCGGTAACATAGACTTCAGCCGATTGCCATTTATTTTGCAACACGAGTCTGAGCCAAAGAAACCCTAATATATGCCAGGACAGTGCAGCGAATACATAAAGAAATAAAATAATTATAATCATGGCTATGGCATGCAATCCTCCGGGATCCTGTCATTAGAGAAATTATCCAAACATCAATGGGTCAATATTATCGAGCAAAGTTGATAGATAATTGCGACTTGTCGCATCCTAACAGTGATCAAAAGCAAGGGACAAATACCTCGTAAACCTACTTGGGAAAGCTATTTTAAAGGCTTTTAAGTACTTCTTGCGACTAGTGGGAGTCGTGTTTGGCCTGCGCCTTTTTATACTACTATATATAAAGAGCTTATGAAGCGTAAATAAGCCATTTCACAGATTCGAATACCAGATATATTGAAACCATCGATAGGAAAAATCTGACTTGGACTATCCGTACCACACAATTATCTATTTAAGCAGAGACTAAATCGGGCACGAATCGTCTGACCAAAATGAACCAAAATGAGGCCTAAAAAAGTAAAAAACAAAAATGAACCAAAACCCCGAACCTCACCGAAACCTAACTGTTTGACACTGGTTTGTTTGACCTGGAAAATCAACCTAATGACAGTATTGCAAAACTCTGCTTAATCATTTCTAATGATATGGCTCAAGAAAATAAAACAGGTTTGATTAGTAAGATTGATTCTTTCCGTACAAACTTCAATATTGAGAAGGCTGCGATAAACTTAACCCTATTCGGCCTGGGCTTTTTTTGAGTTCCTGAGCCTGGGGAGGGGGCGGGGGTTCACATTGTGCCCCCCTTCGTAACTTCAAGAACATTAAGGCATTAAGAACTGTCTCCTTTGCGGTCCGCACAATGGTATGATGACGTCATATGACGTAGTTATTAGGTAATTAATTATACGGCTGCCATCTTGGATCCGCCATCTTGGATTTCTGAAATTTTTTGAAACCTCTTAAAAACCGTCCAAATTGACTCAAAACTAATCAAAACCAATAAATAAACGCTAAATGACGTAAATATATAAAAGTTATACCAATAAATATTGTTTTTCTTCATTCAAAGGTACAAATATGCAAATTTCAAAAAACATGGCTGTCAAAATATTGTTGCCATGGAAACATCAAGTCACGTGATCAAAAAATCGTCATACAAAATTGTTGCCAGATAAATTTTAGGAAAAGTCACAAAGTTTGATGGCGTTTGAATACATATTAAAGAAGTTATGAGCGTTCAAAGTTAGCGCGGGCACTTTGTGCCCCCCCCCCCCCAGCCCGAATAGGGTTAAGCAACCCATCTTTTTTCTTGTCAAACGCAAAACAGAACATTTTTACACGTCTAAAAAATCACCATCTCAATCTAATTAAGGTTACAGAGTACCTTCGGATCGAAAATTTGTTGAATTTTTTTTTGGCGTCAAAATAACGTTTACAGAATGAACTTTCATTCAAAAAAAAATTTTCCTCAAATTTGGACAGAAGCTAGGCTAACATATAATCAACAAAAACATTTCGGCGAATTTCTTATTTCCGAAGACTTTTTCGTCAAGAACCATTTCCGTGCGACCATTCCAATTTTTTCTCCCTTTTTCGAAAATATTCTGTAACTTTTCACAGTAATTGAATATGGGAAATCGCCAACACGTTTTTCGTGTCTGGATATAACATGGATATCAATAAACACGTTATTTCGGAGCAGAATTCTTGTTAACAAAATTTCATTGTAAACGTCCAGCATACAAACATTCTCAGTCAGCAATAATGTTATTGCTTACCTCAAACTCTCTTTTCCCTTTCTTTAGAACATAATACTATAAATAATAGCAAGTGTCCCGAAGCAACCAGTTTGACAAACCAGACTGGACAAATTAAAACACATTGTAAAGGATATTAGCCAAGCGCGCCTTCAGCGTGCCAAATATCCCCTAAGGTGCAGGATTGCGGTTTATCAAAATATCGTGATAAGATATTATTAGTTTGATAATTGATATTTTGATATGTCAGTGATATTTGGGTGATAACAGAATGATAAAAGCAAAAAATAATTTTCCATTTTAAATATCAAAAATATCATTATCATATCGTATTTACATGATAGTTGCCAGAAGAATTTTCGCTATCAAATTTTCGAATTATCATTATCAAGGTATCACTATCAAGTTAGAATCATATCATGTATGACTATCATTCTCAAATCTCACTCAAGTGATTTCACCATTTTACCAAGCATAACAGACACAATGATATTGTGATATATCATGATAATATCAAAATTGTCCACCTATCTAGGAGCATAGAAAGTTTTCTTGAAATAAAGCAAGTTATCATATCATGTATCACTATCACTCTCAAATCTCACTCTAGTGATTTGAGAAAGAAGACAAGACACAGTGATAGTTTGATATATCATGATAAGATCACTTGTCCATGTATTTACAGAAGTACATTGCCTTTTTCTTTTCTCATAATACTCTTACATTAACTCGGCTTACATAAGTTTGCGCCTTTTAAAGGGCTACTACGATCAAATTTTTGATTTTCATTTTTTTACATTTTCGTGTACTATTAGACTTCCTTACTCATCTTGCCAAATTTCAATTCATTACGAACATCAGAAGTCATTTCATTTTAACATTTATTTCCGAGAATTTACGGCCGCCATTAAAAAACCTTGTTCCAAGGCTTGGTTGCGAATGGGAGAAAGTGACGTAAAAGACTCAAACATACCTCACGAGTTGAAATTATAATAACAATAAGTGTTGAAAATCACGCGAAAAGCAACAAAAACTTTAGACTCGTTCTTCGTGCAATTTTCTATGCTGATTGTTATTATAATTTCAACCCGTGAGGTATGTTTGAGTCTTTTACGTCACTTTCTCCCATTCGCAACCAAGCCTTGGAACAAGGTTTTTTAATGGCGGCCGTAAATTCTCGGAAATAAATGTTAAAATTAAATGACTTCTGATGTGCCTAATGAATTGAAATTTGGCAAGATGAGTAAGGAAGTCTAATAGTACACGAAAATGTAAAAAAATGAAAATCAAAAATTTAATCGTAGTAGCACTTTAAGTTCACTTTCTAGATCTGTGTTAATCTGTTATTAACAAACCAAAAAAGAATATTCCGTTTGTATTGAGTCATTTTGCGTGTAACTTCGAAGTACTGGTTGAGACGACGAAATCCCTGTTCCCAGGATTCAGTGTTGACGACTTTGATGATAGAAAACTGGAGAAGGTGCGGGTGAAATTCACATTTGGGATTGTCCGGGGGCATACAAACAGCAGGTGTAAGGGTTAGGGTTACTTTACGGTGTTAGGGTTAGGGTTTAGGGTTAGGGTTAGGGTTCGGGTTAGGGTTAGGGTTGAGTTTAGGGTTAGGGTTAGGGTTTAGAGTCGAGGGGAACAGAAGTATTCTGATATCATGATTTTTCACTCTATCACTGGGAGAAGACCAAATTCTACGTCATTAAATATTTTGATATTATCATGATTTATCACTCTTTCACTGGTAGTACAGGTAAAGTTCCTTCATTAAGTTTTCTGATAAAGTCATGATTTAATTCTTATAATATCATGATTTATCACTTTATCACTGGTAGTAGAAGTAAAGTTACCTCATTAAATATTCTGATAATATCATGATTTATCACTCTATCACTGGTAGTAGAGGTTAAAGTTCCTTCATTAAATATTCTGATATCTTAATTTATCACTCTATCACTCGGAAGAGAACAAATTCTACTTGATTAAATATATTCTGATAATATCTTGATAAATCACGGTATCACTGGGAGGAGAACAAATTCTACTAAATTAAATATTCTGATAATATCATGATTAATCACTGTATCACAGGGAAAAGAAGAAATAGTAAATTAATTAAATATTCTGATAATATCATGATAACATATCTTTATATGAGAAAAACCCATTGCGGAATATCAAAAAATCAACCCCTTATATCACCAAAGATATATCATGATAATAGCAATATTTTTAAGAAGAGATGTATTAGAAAAAACATGATATATCGTAACTGATTATTAGTCCTGATATAATGATAATACGCAATACTGCACTTCTCTCCAAATATCTGACCAAAGTCTTCATTAGATTACGATAAGATTACATTACGTTACACTTTTTGACGCTTGATACAATAAACCTACATGCTACAAAATGTTCCCCAAAAACATAGAATTCATAATCGTACGCCTTTAAAATCATTGCTATGCAGAAGAGACATAAACAGTAGGAATCCTACCTAACTGAAAAACATATATGCCGAGGCATTTTTCAAAACAGCGTACCAGATATTATATGAAATTTAACACGCATATTTCTTCAGATGAAGGTCGAGGCAAGAAAAAACTGTATTGAAATTATTGAAATAGCGAAAGCTTGAATTTTTGATAAAATGACTTACTTGACTTGACTTAATTCCTAAGTCTCCTCTGGGAGAATAGGGCCATTTTCTGGTTTCCGTAATAAATAAGTTTTTTACAGGGAAGGGTTATTGGCCCTTCGCCCAACCCCCAGCCTGGAGGACCAGGTGCTGCAGTTCGTCTGACCTTTCGCCTGAAACCTGCCCAGCAAGGTTGAACCTACCAGGGACTTTAGTCCCAGCTGATATAGCTTCCAGGGTCACTAAGGTACGCAAACCTCTCCACCACGTTAAGGTGCAGCACTTGATAAAATACGGCCAAATAAATTGCTCTCTCTTCTAACGTTCTCTAAAATCTCAGTTAACTAAATCAATCTATGAATATATGGCTTTGTCAGGCCACAAACGTGCGCTCGCTAAACCGCTTTCCAAAAATATGCTACTCGACTCTTGTGTTCTATTGATAGAATCTATCAAAAATGCGAGAAATTTTGCTAACAAAATTCCCGAAAATGCAAGAAGAATGCATGTTAGACCCCTATATACTCCTGTAAGTTAAAAATTAATTTACAGGAGTAGTGTAGTACTTGGGGCAGCCAGCGCTTTTTTATTTGGTATTTTTTATAAATCTGGGTTTAACAGTCGGATTTTAAAATATTGCGCCAATTTCGGATACCAGCGCTTTTTATCTAGTACTGGTTTTAAAACCAGATTCTTAACCGCTGAATCCAAATTCTGAAATCCAACTGTTAAACCCAAGGTCAGATTCCAAGAATTATTTCCATCTGTTTCTTTTTCCAAGAATTACATTTCAACCAATCAGAGATTGTAAAGTGCACCTTACAATTTTAACCAATCAGAAGTTATGGTTACGCAAACTGATCACAAATGCTGTTTATCAAATACTGGTTTCAGCTGATGGATCTCAAGTGAAGCCTATTTTGATTCCATATTGTTAAAAAAGACTATATGGTACCAAATAGAAAATCAAGTGGAAACAAGTGCTGGATACTTCGGCCGGGAAATATTAAATTGAAAATTAATGGAAAACTATATGGAATTCATTTTTTATATTCATATGGTGCATTTAAAAATAGTATCTCTGAATGGGCTCATTGCGTGAAATAGTCGAAAAGAAACTACAGTCGGACCTCTATTAAGCGGCCACCTATTAAGCGGCCACCCTCCATTAAGCGGCCACTTTCCAAAGTCCCGAATTATTTGTCGGTAAAGTGCTGCTGTATTCGATACCTCTATTCAACGGCCACCTCTATTAAGCGGCCGCGGCCACCTTTTTGCTGTTGCAAGTTTAGTATTTATTGTATTTTTACCTCTATTAAGCGGCCAGCAAATCATCTTTTCAAGCGAAATGGTGACAGATAATATGAAGGTGATAACTGATAACAATAAAAACTGCAATTTAATCTCCACTTGCCCAGTTTCACGGTTACCAGGACCTTGCCCTATCTATTGGAAAGGCAAATGACTTGATCTTCTCGTTACAACTCCGAGCTCCACAACGGCAAACAGCAGTGACGGATTATTTTAAATAAATCGTCCATGAAATATTTTGTCTTTGAGCTAAAATTTTTACAGACTGTTTGTGCAAAAAAGGCCTAAGAAACTTGATGTTTTGTTACATAGATTTGCATATTTTTCTGTACCTACTCAACACCAAAAAATACTGTACCTATCGACTATTTGCTCTCTGTGTTAGAGCTAGAACTTTGCACGGACTTGAAATGCGCAAATACAGGGCACTTAATTTTTTTTTTAATGATTTTTGCATTTATCTTCACATATGTTCACTTTTCGACAAGCGTTTTGCTATATAGAGGCAATAAAATTACGTTGACTGCCATTTCTATCCAATTTATATTGTACCTCTATTAAACGGCCAACCTCTTAAGCGGCCAGTTTTCAAAGTCCCGAGGGTGGCCGCTTAATAGAGGTCCGACTGTATATGTTTTTCAAAAATTAAAATGCGTTTAAATATTCATATAATGGAAACAGGAAAAATCACCATAGCGTGACATTCTCGAAAAAAAAAAAACAGGGAAACCACCTAAGAAATGAGTCATCACTATAGCTATTGTTTCAGATCACGAGACTGTCGTATGATTTTTTTGCGGCTAATGCGTAAGCCGAAATAATCATACAACTGTTTGATTACATAATTATATTCATTGGAAGCTTTATGTATTATTTCTCAGGCTATTTTATAGTGACCGCATGCATAACTCGTTACACCATTCTCATGAATATATTGTTTATCGTCATAGCATGGCAATGATACTTTGTTTAGCTCATAGCTGGCGAGTTGATGTAAATCACTTCGAATTGATTTCATGTTATGATACATTTGTTGGCTGTTGAACAAGGTATTTTTGTAGTCTCTATTCTTTATTCCTTTAGCGGTTTTGTTGTTCGTGTTATTGTCTTTGATATATGAATACATCTTAGATCGCAAACCGACGAATTCAGTGATTGGTATTCCAGCTGCTTCGTCTTTGAATTTCCCGATGACTTTTTTATTTGTTTTATCAAAATATTGACTATCTTCTGGATAATCACTATTGTCGAATTCATCTTTATTATTCCAAAAGTCTCGATACACATCATTAGCTTCGATTTCGTATTTTAATGAGTCGGTGTCTGTGGATAATAATTTAGCTTTGTCACCATATTTTCGCTTAATGTAATTGTAATCAAACATTAGCGTTTTGCTAAGATCTAAGATACATATACCCACATATTCCGACCTGTTTAAGGTTAGTGTTTCTTTGATCTTATGTACAGCTACTAGATTTTCGTTGAATATTTTACTGCTCACATAAGTAGGTTTTGAAGCTATTTTCAATAGTCTTTTTTCTCATCTGTAACCAGTCTGACGTCTACTCGCTTTCTAATATTCTCCATTGTTTTACCGAAGACGCTGTTGTTCATGAGTTTGAAGAAGTCTTTTTCAAAACTGTTCTTCGCTTGGGTTCTCTTCTTTGTGTTAAAATCAATGGACTGTTTTTAACAAAGGAGATTGATTGAATTCTAATGGTCGATGTACTTTCGTTAATTTTAATCCTAAATCTGAATACAACTGTAGATTTCTGTAGTGAAGAACGTATTTATTTTTGCTGCTTAAGGTTGGAATCAGTTTATACACAAGACCTGTTGATATTTTGTATTTATCCACTATTTTTTGACAATATGGTGATAGCATATCTCTTGTGACTTTAACCTTTTCAGCAGCAAGTGGATAGTCATTATGCAAGTCGTGAAGCTCTTCAGGATACTCAAGATCAACTTCTAGTATCAATCTCTTTTTACTATTTTCAGTGTATTTAGCTAAGTCCAACTTATCAATCTGTTTTTCTGTCATCAATTTAAATCCATCAATTGGTAAATACAGGCTCATAGCCAAACCATACAGATTGTTAGCATTAAGATGCATGATATACTTTGAGGGCGCCCTATCATCGTATGCTTTCATGTATTTGTTATTTGCTTTACCATATCGGTTTGCTATATAACTAATTCCTCCTCTCATTCCTTTTTCAATGAATTGAAACATATCTATGTCTGTCATTAGTTCTAATTGTATGTTGGTCATTTTAAGCATAGCATTCCAAGATAACCCAGGAGATGTAAAATAATGACAAGGGTCAAGTTTATAATATTCGGTAGGCAGGTCTTTCTGAAATTCTCGAATACATCAGCTAATAGAAGGATGTCGGATTTGAGGTACAGGTTGTGGTATTCTCCTATTGTTTTGAGCTTAAATACATCCCAAACATTTTGAGCATGTTTATAATCTTCATCTGTGATATGGTCATCATTTAGAATGCTGTAAAACTCATGTTTTTTTGTGTAATTCTGTTTTATTGAATTTATCAAATGAATCCATAAAATCATATGGGTATACTCCTTTTTGTTTCATAAGCTGGAATTGTTCATTTTTAAAGGCTTTTGATGTGTATTTAAATGCTTGATCAGGGAGATTGATGACTAATTTGTCGAGACTAGAGCTCATGAATTGAAAGCTGTCAATGAAGATTAGATGATTACCAAGCATAAAAGCCATATATCTCTCCATGTTATTTGGTATGCAATTGCTATTCATCTGTTGTTCTTCTCCTTTCTTATTTGTGAAAGCGTGATTTTTTGCTATTTCACCTATATTTTGCATAATAAAATGACAGTCATAACACCTAAGATTGTGGAATATTACAGGTATCTTAGCAGTTGATTGAAAGTTAAGATTACAATCTTGGTGAGCTGATCCTCAGTATTTTCCTTTTATATCACAATGGTCTCTAACTCTTACATCAGTTTTAATATATTTTTTCTCACAAATATGACATTCATCAGCTTTTTGGAAGCTTTCCTCGTCTTCTTTTGTCATTCTCAATTGTTTGTTAAAATATTTTTATTCATCTTACGACAATATTTAACCTCATCTAACATAGCTTCCATGAATTTATAAACATCATTTTCACCTCTATAGATATGTACTGGTTTACTATGTTTTTCATCATAACAACAAACGACTTTATATCCATATCCACTGTCGGTATGCTTTTGATATGCTTCTGTATATGATTGATCATCATTTGGCTTGCAACCATGTATTTTTTCTGTGATGGCTTCAAAATCGGCATAAATAACGAATGGGACTTGAAGCTGCTTATGATAGTTTTTGAACATGGCTTTATCGCCATGTTCAGGCATTGTAACAGCTTGCTCATCATTGATTGAAATGCAGATTTCTTTGTGATGAAGAAGTACTTGTTTAGAGCTGAAGCATTGAAGACAATACATGCAAAAGTGTTTTTTAGCTTTGTGCTTCGTTTGATTGTGCATAAATCGATTGAAATCTTTTATAAGTACGTATATGATGAGTTGTCATTATGTGTATATATTTATATGTTATATAATTTTTGGTTATAAAACATATATAAATTAAGAATTATGAAGATTGCAAATTACACAATAACCAATTCATTACCAATCTTATCAATTTTAATCATTTCTTCATAAGGAACAATTGAATGCACATTGAAGTTTTCACCATTTTGTGTCAATCTATATCTAAAAATTAACTGTTTAGGATCACGAGTAACTTTTTCTGTCTGAAATGTAAGGTTAAAATTATATCAATTTATATAGGCTATTATAATTAGCTGGATTTAATTGTGTTCCTGTATTATAATCATTCTTTCTCATTGCATATGACATAACATCATTGAAAATTCGAACTTTTGATTCAGAATCGTATTCAACCTCTGGATAAAAAACACCATTACCGTATTCCAAACGACAATTAAGTAGTGAGCAATTGTTATCACCAGCATTGATTTTGAATGTATCCATCAAATATGGACTGTCCTCAGCTATTATGTCATTCGGTGGGTCTGTTCGTTTCAGATAAATAAAGATATGCTTCACATTATCAATACTGGAACTGATTTGAAAAAACCCAGATGATTGAGTTGGAGCTGACACTTCATACATCTCTCTCAAATATGTCCGTTGTTTTTCTTTCAAAAATGAACTAACAAACTTATCATACAAGCTATCTTTCGGATTCAATATTGGAACCCATAAAAGAAACCTATTCACAACCACTCGAGCACTTGCATCTCCATCAAGGCCGTTAACTCTATGAACAAGTTCATTATCATTTTGAAGTTTTATGTTAAATTGTAGTTGCATGGTAACCAACATTTTATCTTCCAATTCTTCAAAAAAGGTGAAACGATTTAGAGGCATACTTACATTTACGCTTTTATTTGTTTCCATCATTAATCTTCTTGCCAAAAAAAAAAAAACAGTATTAGCATCTGTCGTACCATTAGTAGTATCCAAAAACCAAAGAGTGGTTTTAGCAACTGATCTACTATAATCATCACTATATTCAAGCAAATTCTTGACAAAAGTTACTTTGTGTAAATTAACTGTATCATATATTGTCTTACCTGCAGATTTAATCATTAAATGTTGGATAAAACTAATATGCATTGTTGATCACAGTAATTCGATCTCCATTAGCATATGCAGCACCATTTGCTGTCTTTTGAAGTTGAAATTGTATTTCAAAATATGCGTTATGAAAATCATAAAATGCTGATCTATCATTAATTGCAAATTTATATCCATTTTTAACTTGATGTTGTCCATTAGCAGGAGCTCTGATTACATCATCCAATTGAAATCGCACCAGTTCATTCCTTTGTAGATATTCACTCGATCTACAAGACATTATATCATTATGTTACATAATTTTATGCTTTCGTTTTATACCACTTCCAGATATCAAACGATCCAGAATCATATCAGTACTTTCATCTTGTTGTTGTTTAAAAGGAGTATTTAAAATCATTGGTTTTTGCTTCGTAATTTGGATTCAGCGGTTAAGAATCTGGTTTTAAAATATAGGCTTGGAAATTAGTACTAGATAAAAAGCGCTGATTTCCGAAATTGGCGCAATATTTTAAAATCCGACTGTTAAACCCAGATTTATGTAATGTTTAAAAAACGAGCAGGAGTGTTTTATCGGGTTTAAAACCACGCGGCGTAGCCGAGTGCTTTTTGACACGTGCTGCGAGTTTTTTGAACGGCTTCAAAAACATTCTTGGAAAAGCGTGTATCAAGAGAGTTCATAACAATTATGCTTTTGTCAACGTTAGAAATTAGCATACGAGAAAACATTAGGGATTAAATTAGTATGCAAGAAAATCAAATCTCACACGTGTTTTGTACTTTTCTTCTACTAACCGAAGAGGACATGGCGTCCTGTTCCAAAGTTTTTCGGAAGCCTAAAAATACCGAGGAAGAGAAGAATTTAATCGAGAATGCTATCCCAAAGTCGACACGTGCAGTGACAAAGTGGTCAGTGAAACTTTTAGTAGAATGGCAGAATGGTAGAGAAAACAAAAATCCAGCAATCGAGCCTTGCGCCTTCACAACTGACAAGTCTAAAGTACAGCGCCTGGACACTGATATAGCCACTATGACGGCTGAATCACTGAACTTTTGGCTAATTAAATTTGTCGAAGAACTGAGCAAAGAGAATGGTGAAAGGTACCCTCCCCGGTCGCTGTACAGCATTGTGTGTGAAATTTGTTGAAAGAACATTAAATATGTTCCCACCATTTGTTGTGTCAGTTTCTGTGTTGATAATTAATTAATATTCATAAGTCACGTGCAGTGTCTTTATATCTGATAAAACACCGCATACTAATAAGGATGAGGTTTATCGATATAAAGTCACTGCACGTGATGTATTATCTACCATTTGATTGGGTAATGGGCTTATGAATTATTAATGACTTTTTGAAAAAAAAAACACCAAATAAAAGAAGCGCTGGTAGCCCCCAAGTACTACACTACTTACAGGAGATAAAAATGAATTCAGAAAGGAAATGACCGTTACATATATATAAAACATTTGAAATATGACATACAACAGAATAACAGAAAATGATTGGTAAGAAATAAGCTAAATGTCACTAATTAAGTTCATCACGTCTATTTATACTATGAGGATCAAGTGTCATCGCTTTATCTATAAGATGGGCCTCGCGTGCCTTTCTGACTGAGTCGCGGTTGTTGTGGGTGAGTTCCAAGGGAATGAGGAGGATGTCGTTGATAGAGTGGCCTGGTTGGTTAAAATGTATTGAAACAGGAGTAGGATTAATAAGATGGTGGTGATTGAAGATGGAGCGGCGATGTTCCCCAAAGCGTTCATTCAGTTGGCGTTTGGTTTCCCCAATGTACTGTTTAGCGCATTTTTTACATTCAATTAGGTAGATTAAGTTTTTAGATTTACAATTTAAAGTGTCATTTATATGTCGTTCTTCCTTTGTTGAAGAGAAAATGTATTTATTTTGACCTTCTTGTATGAATGGGCAGGTGAGGCCGCGTGGATGTTTACATTTATAAATGCCAGAGGGTGTTTTTTTCTTGAAGATTGGTGCGGTCACGCAGCTTGGATCTTACCAATAGATCACGTAGGTTAGAACTTCGTTTGTAAACTAAGACGGGTGGACAGGAAAATATTTGCTTGCAGCGAGCGGAGGATTGTATAATGTTTATAATGCTTATTCCTCGCGAAGCGAGGTTAATAAATTTCTCGTGCCTCGGAGCGGCCGAAGGCCGCCCGGGTGCCCTGATGCTCGGGTCTCGGCAGCTGAGCCGCGCTAATTCTATAATTAGCTGCAAAATTGTTGAGACACTCACAAAAAAACACTCACTTTTATAAAAAATGATGCCTCAAAAAATAAAACAACAATATATTTCCTTCACAACCCCCCACCCCCTCTCCCGTTCAATGTTGCTAGCCAAAGTTTTGGACATGGCGCAGTCACAAAACAACATTGAAAAAGGGGGAGGGGTAAGGAAAAGTAGCAATGGTGCACTTCTGCCAAAAAAGCACTTGAGAATGAAAGTGTCTCAACTACTTTTGCAGCTAATTGTCTGAATATATACTAACTTATGTAAACGATTTCCGCAAGCTGTCCAGACCTACAGGTATGCGAGTAGCACCAATAGATTGAGAAAAGACCGTTTTATTATATTTGTCGCGTGAGGGGGTGCAAAATGTATTCGAATATCATTAAAAATGAGAACGTAAAAATGTTCAAAAATCGAAGTTCGTCAGTGACGCAACAATAGACGTTGATATCAACGGTGATTTCAAAGTCATGTTTTTTACCAGCCAAATAGATGCCACTACGAGAGGATATACAGCTGTTTGATTAAACGTTGTCATTGATCGGTCTCATCCCTACGCGACCAGACCGAAAAGGATTATGGGGAGAAATCAATTCACATTCAATAACTGCACATTATCAAAATACGGAACGTCCTTATCGAAGCGACTCTGGTTGTCTTTGCGTAACACGCGAAGACAAACATGAGTTTTGTTCTCCGTTGTAAACGCGATATAGAATAATTAATCATGCATTTTAATTCACCCATACTCCCTTTCGGTCTGGTCGCGTAGGGGTAAGACCGATCAGTGACAACGTTTAATCAAACAGCTGTATACAATTTTAAAAAGAAAGCAGTTCTCTTACAGTGAAAAAAATTACGCAAAAAAGCTCCGTGTCTCGCGCGACGGTTTACAGATGCTTGAATGTCGGGAAAAACAAAACAAAAAAAAGGCCAGGGAGATCGGCTTGAAAAATCACACTGGCGTGAAAGTGCTTTGCGCCCTCGCGAAATACTAATCTATGTTTCTGTTGGTTCAATTTTCTTCTTATGACCAACTCACATGCAACCATCCTTAAACAACAAGTGTAACTAATAAACGATCTCAATTAAATTGTGATATACTGTATTGTTTTAATTTGCTAGACGGTATACCCGGGTGAGACGGTCTACCATTGAAAGTATAAAGGTTATGTTATATACTCTATATATTTTTGTTGGTAGACCGTGGTAGTCCGTGGTAGATCGTCTTATCTCATCATATATTGTCTTTTCACCCTTTTCATACCACTTAGCTCTCGAACGTATTATTGCTCCTTTTGTAATATATTCATATTGAAGGTCATATTCTTTTTTTGAAAATCTCTAACCTATTTATATTATCTGTTGATGGATTTTGATCACACATAATTTGGTAGTGTTTTAATGTTTCCTCCATTTCTGATTATTTTACTCGTATTTCTCTAGCCTTTCCTTTACTATACGAAATGGTAACTTGTCTAATCTTGCATTTGATGAGATCCCAGAACACTCTAGGATCCTGAATATCAGTAAATTCTTCAATCCAAATCGGGTAGCTATTGTTTATCAAATCTACATATTCCTCGTCCTCTGTAATACTTGAGTTAAACTTCCAGAACGAGGGTCCACGTGACTGATTTTCTATCCCATTGATGGATAACACAACTGCTGAATGATCAGACTTAATGGAAGGAATGTTGTCAACTTGGTCAATATCCTCTTGAAGGGTGTTATCCGTTAACCAAAAATCAAGTCTTCTTTGTATAAAGGGGATTTTCTGTCTCCAAGAAAAACGTTTCATTTCTGGGTTCCTGATCCTCCAGATATCGACTAAGTCATGTAACAAACGAATTTGTTTTACAGATTCTCTTAATTTTGGTTTACCGCCATGACTATCAAAGTCTGGATTCAAAATAACATTAAAGTCCCCACCTATAATGATCTTGCCGTCGTCCTCTATATTGATTTTATCCAATTCATCCTTGATTTGGTCGAAAAAAAAGAAGTTGTTCATCAGATTTGTTTGGAGCATAAAGCCCGGTTTCCATATGATCGCTACGATCGCTACGATCGCTACGATCGTTGCGATCGCTGCGATCGCTGAAAAAAAATAGTTCAGCGATCGCAGCGATTGATGGTTTCCATATGATCGCTGCGATCGCTACGATCGCTGAGAAAGTGAATGAAGATCGAGGGGACCTGGGTCTGACAATATCGTTTCGCCTCATTCTTGAAATTCAACATAGCGGCTGTGAATTGTTTTTAAAATTTGTTGTAAAGACAGTCGTATCTTTGCACTTCTTCCATAAAAAGGGCCAAATTGCACCCTTTGAGTGAGCTTACGCAGTGCATCATGGTATTTTTGCCGTCGCTGCGATCGCTGCGATCGCTGCGATCGCTGGAGAGTGGTTTCCATATGATCGCTACGATCGCTACGATCGCTGAGATAGAATCACAGCGATCGCAGCGATCGTTGTCGCTGCGATCGCTGTGATCGCTACGATCGCTGGAGAGTGGTTTCCATATGATCGCTACGATCGCTGAACTTTTTTTCCAGCGATCGCAGCGATCGTAGCGATCGTAGCGATCATATGGAAACCGGGCTTAAATATTCAAAAATATGAACTTTTGATATTGTACTAATGCCTCCACCAGATCAAAACGACCTTGGTTATCCTGACCAATAGACTTAAGCTCAAATTCTAAACAATTTCTAATCATGATCATAGTGCTCTTGCTATGCTCAGAGTCATGCGAAAAAATATTTTACCTTTCCATTGACTATTCCAAGTATTTTCAACCTCTTTAGTAATATATGTTTCTTGTAAGAAACAAATATCCGCTTGTTGCTTCACCAGCCATCGAAACACTGCTTTCCGTTTCTCAAAAGACCGAATCCCTCGAGCATTTAGTGATACTAATTTAAATGTAACATTTAACATTTTTCATCGAATCATTCACGACTTGCCACCTTTGACAAAATACCCCATTACTCGTATAACTTACTTCAGCATAAGAAAAATTTACATAACTGTATCCAAATATCGGCCTTCCAAAAACTATGGTGTAACAATACTTAACATTGAGAACTATCAACAAAAATGTACGGCAACCAGACATACCGTTTTGCTGCTGTAGAACGAATCGAGGATAGAAAACTACCAATAACCAACTACCAACTACCAATCCGAAATTCTAAATTGATCTCTCGCCCCTCTCGGTTCCCAAAATACAAAAAATAATCTGAATTAAAGAATTTTATGTGAAATACCGCTAACATATAGCTATGTAAAACTTCAATCAAAATAATTAAAGTGGGTTTAAAACTCCATCAATGAACAATTTATCCGGTTGAGCTCGACTAAAGTAAGCAGTCTTACCGTCTTTTCTTGCATCAGACAGTTTTTTCATTCTAAGTTTCCTACGTCGTGCAATTTCCTGCGGGAAGTCGCCAGACAAACCATATCCGATCTTTTAAAGATTTAGCTTTCGAGAACACGAATCCTCTGTCGCTGTAACGGAGGAAACGAGCTAGAATTGGTCGCGGCGTCCCATCTTCGTTGATCTTGCCCACTCCATGTACCCTCTGAAATTCTATATCACCTTGTTTTACCTTCCAGCAGTTCTCTAAGAATACTTCATGTTCTTTGAGCAAGTCTTCCCCGTTACCATACTCGATAATGCCATAAAATCGTAATTGGGTATCAAGATACATGCACCTGACCGAAATGGAATACTCCGATTGGCTAATAACCTTTTGAATAATTAATGAGTTTGAGAATTGTTGTTCGATGTTTATGATGGCTACTACTGCAAAGACCCAAGACAGAAATGGGATCTGGAGGTTTCACTTTGTGAGCTCCGCGAGAAAAATGCAAGTGCATGCTTTATTCGCTAGAAAATTCGAACCATTTTTGCAGCGGTTCGATGGTCGAAGTGCAATTCAGACTCCTTCCATCATACCGTCCAGAAGGACGTCGGACACCTTATTGAGGCTTATATAACGGAGTTACTGGTTAGCTTTTAGTTGAGGTTGGGGGAAGCAATTTATATAGTTAAATTTAGGACTAAGCAACCCGGGGTAGGTGGTACAGTGGTACGGTAAACTATGTAAGCCTAAGCCTAGCTGAGGTCACAGGTTTAATCCTAAGTGGGGATTCTAGATTTTTTTTTTTACACTTAAACATTTATTGAAAATAAAATTCTAAGTGTCGAAATTACGTTATATAAGTCTCAATAAGATGTCCGACGACCTTCTGGACGGTATGATTAAGGCACAACCCTCTTTTATACGCTGCAGGGTAAAGGACTTAAAATCACTGAAATTGCGAGAAAACACCATAACAAGTCAAGAAACAACACAAGGTAAAGTTTTACGAAGTTTTATTAGCGGCTTACCCTATTTACTTGTTTAATGTTTGATTATAATTATCAGTCCGAACTCTCCATACAAACTCTTTTAGTAAGCTTGGGCTTCCTGTGATTTTACCGAGATAAATCAAATTTACAATGTATCTTGGTAAAAGTTCTTCGTGTAACCGCAGCTAATAGAGTGAATTCGTAAAACCCGTGTTTTATATGCTAATGAGCCGCGTTATATTGTAATGAGCTGTGTACAATAAAACAAAGGGAATTGAGACGGCTGACTTTTTATTTGTTATAAAATTAATTAAAATCTTATAGAAGCATTGTTTGGGGTTTTCGACCACACGCCTATTGTTTTATTGTACATAGCTCATTAGAATATAACACGACTCATTAGCATATAAAGCACGGGTTATACGAATTCACTCTACCGTGGGGCGAAGGAATGTAACAAAATGTAAAACGCACGTGCAGAAGCATTGTTTTGCCATTCTCGTTGCCGTCGCCGTCATGGTTGTTTAGTTCCCTATTAACATATCAAAACAACATATTTCTACTGTGCTTCATTCTTCGATCCGAAGAATTAAAATACTAAACGAAAACAGAGAAACGCGCAATATACCTTTCCATTTTATAAGTGGCGTTCCCTGAAAATCTGGGAAAAATTTCGTCCGGGGGGGGGGGGGGGGCTGAACTTAATTTGCCCGAATGACACTTGTGACGTCATGTTTATTTGTCATGATGATGATTCTAGCACTCGCTGACATTTTACTTTTCTACCGCTGTGAACGATGCGAGAACGAGCTTCTACATCTCGCATTTTTCGCACTTCACACGGTACCGATAAGATATATTTTACCAGACTTCGACGAAGACATAACTCCAACCACACATACTGTCCCTATAAGCAAGATGCTTGGTCGCCAAAATAGTTTCACTACAATATCATTCCCACCCTTGGCGGACTACAACGCAAATTTGTCGTTATATGGCCCTATCTACATGGAAAGAGGATGATCCTAGAAGGTTCATTTGGTTTACATGCGTAAACACGGCATCCAGGATCAACTTTTAACTTTAACTTGGTTTACGTGAAAAATTCGGCTGGATGGCCCCAGTACCTTTGAATTAGGCGCGGTTGCAAAGCAAGACGGTGGGCGACAATAACAAAAGCGAAAATAACCTCGGGGCTACCGAGGCCGTTTGCATGGAGCTCGGGTGATCCTGCAGATAGGATGAACCTAGCGCTAGGATGATCGCTAGAGCCAAATGCAACTCTTCGCGTGTAAACTGAAAGTAGAAAACATGTTGCGCTCGGATGATCCCAGCAGTAGGATCATCCCCTTTCCATGTAAATAGGTCCTATGTCTTCTCACGCAGTTAGCATCTTATGGAGCTATCACACCAATGACATGATCGATGTAGTATAGAGCTAGGTTAGAAAATTAAGTGAGTAATGTGAGTACGAAATAAAAACAATATAATTTAAGACATTGAATCACATAATAATTCAATAATATTTCTCTGTGTGTGGTGCCCGAATTGTCGACGAGTCTTGCCCGAATAATACTATATTTTTTTACGATTGGGGGACTTGCAGCCCCCCCCCCCCAGCCCCTCCCCCCTCGTACGCCTATGGCCGATCGAGTTACACTTAGCGTGTGACCAATAGTAAGAAAATCACTGCTAGAGATCCGCAATCGCGCGAAAGGTCAGAGGCGAGATGTGACAGGTCTAGCAAAATCCAGCTGCTCGTCGCAAAAAGCATTTAAGCCCGGGTTTAAAATCTAGGGTTACATGTACTTTCTCTAACAACAACTGGCAATGGGTAGTATAGCCCTACGATTCCAACCTCACTTTCCTCGCATTCCAAAGGTCGAAAGTCCACTCCAGAAGTACAATTTTCTTTTCATTTCATCGTTCATTATTCTCACCGGGGATTCCTTCAAACAATGGTGAAATTCAACATATTACGTAACTTTAAACCCCAAGAAAAGTAGCGTGGGAATGGGTTACGCAACTTCGGGCACGTTGTTGGCTATATAATCTTGTTCTGGTGCGATCAGTCCTTCATAACCTCAAAAGTCCTTTCCATAGCGCTTGGGGAAGATAAGCCAAGTACGTACAAGCCCTCAGTCCCGTATCATCGCTGCGCCGTAGTTTTTTGTTTTATTTTTCACCTTGGTACGTGTCCTAGTCATCCTCGGTAAGTGTGCCATTCGCTTCTCTCTGTGTGTTATGTCAAGGATAGTACTTTAAAATTCCCTTGTTGTCCGCAAGCTTTTAAGTTTGTTGCTAGCCAAGAGATTTCGCTCGCTTTTATTGTAGCTTATTACTTTGGCCTTGTTTCGTGCAATATTTTGCATTAGCTCATACGTTTTCGCTGTGTTATAAATTATTATTACACCAGCTAATATGCTTGCGCTGTTAGATGGAATTTTCTCTCGAGCGAATGTGTTCGCGTTGTTTATAAAATTTTTCACTAGCGAATATTGTTTGCGCTGTGAGATGGATTTTCTCTCGAGCGAATGTGTCTACGCTGTTTATGGAATTTTTACTAGCGAATATGTTTGCGCTGTTGGATGGAATTTTCTCACGAGCGAGTATGTTTACGCTGTTTATAGAATTTTTTTCTAGCGAATATGTTTCCGCTGTTAGATGGGATTTTCTCACTAGCGAATGTGTTTGCGCTGTTGATGGAATTTTCACTAGCAAATATGTTTGCGCTGTTGGATGGAATTTCTCACGAGCGAATGTGTTAACGCTGTTTATGGAATTTCTCTAGCGAATATGTTTCCGCTGTTATATGGAATTTTCTCATGAGCGAATGTGTTTACGCCTTTTATGGAATTTTTTCACTAGCGAACATGTTTGCGCTGTTGGATGGAATTTCTCACAAGCGAATGTGTTTACGCTGTTTATGGATTTTTTTTCTAGCGAATATGTTTCCGTTGTCAGATGGAATTTTCTCACAAGCGAATGTGTTTGCGCTGTTTATGGAATTTTCACTAGCGAATATATTTGCGCTGTTGGATGGAATTTCTCACGAGCGAATGTGTTTAAGCTGTTTATGGAATTTTTTCTAGGGAACATGTTTCCGCTGTTAGATAGAATTTTCCCTTAGCGGTGTTTCTCTCTATGTTTTTTCCTCAGCGCTCGGAATCAAACATATTACGTAACTTTAAACCCCAAGAATAGTAGCGTGGGAATGGGTTACGCAACCTCGGGCACGTTGTTGGCTATATAATCTTATTTTGGTGCGATCAGTCCTTCATAACCTCAAAAGTCCTTTCCATAAGCTTGGGGAGGATTAGCGAAGTACGGCCCTCCCTCCTCCCCGCAGCGATGATAGCACACGCTCCAGGGAGCTACCTACTCACTACCGCCTCGGGCTGACCTTTCCCATATCTTATCACACCCTGAGGCATTGTAGCCCCGGTGAGAATATATCACTATCCTTCTTGCATACTCATTAGCATTTAGTTACGGGAAAGTCACCCCAGACTGCGCCCCGCAATCACCGTGGAATTCGCTGGCTAATCCAAACAATCATACCAAAGATAAACCCCCTAACCTTACCCATCCTTAACCAAAGTAATTTCCCAACCCTCACTAATATTCCAACATGACGGTAATAAATGCTATAAAGAGGACCATGCCAAATTATTGTAAACCTTCATATTTTTTTTTATATCCACCCCAGGCTTCAACCATTCAAGGACATCCCTTGCGCGTTCGGACCCGTCCAAAATTTTTTCCCAGAGTCCAATGTGGGTGCGAAGTTGACCAGCTTGAAAGGAGTCCGGATAGCGAAAAGACAGATCCTGCAGGTTAGGAGTTTCCCCCGCAACAATGCCTTGAACATGGGTTAAGCAAGCGTATTTTGATGTCATTTTCTCCGAACTCGGTTTACCCTCCAGGGACACCCATCGTATTCCCCTATGCCTGCTTTTTCCCTCCGCTTCTAAGGGCATAAAGGTCATCGTATCTCCCTTGAGACGTTTTTTTTAGACTAAAACAAGAACACCAACAAAAAAAAGATCAGAATGACGTACCTAAACGGAGGCTGCAAACCCGAGTTCGGAGAAAATGACCACTGTAGCCCGAGTAATCGGGCTCAAGGGCATGCCTATGGACAAAACGCTTGTGGGGTCATTCTCCTCACCTCGAGTCCACAGACTCCCAAAAGAAAAAAGAAAAAACGACACATATTTATTACAGTGCCTTTACATTTATTATTGTCAATTGCAAATACAAAGACAATCCAGAATCCCATTTCAAAACAAATCACTTTCACTGATGGCACCATCTTTAACGCTTGACCGGGCAAGAGCGCGAGATGTGTCCCGCTTTTTCACACACCCAGCACTTCCTCTCCAAAGGTGATCTAGGGCTAAGATTGGTGCCACGCCTCTGGTATGGAGCCTTACGCGTCCGTCCAGTGAACGAACCTTGATTTACAGGGGCGGGCCGCTTGGTTGCCTTAGCAATAACCTTCGCCACCTTGGCCTCGTCTTTAGACGCCACCAGCTTTATTAACACCTGTTGCAGGCACGGGTTGTTCAACAACGGACGGCACTGCCTTAGCACTATTTCATAACGCGACGCTCTTTCATCCTTCTTTTCCTTCGTGACGTTGACCACTTCATCAAGAGCGGCTATCGCAGCGTATGGGTCCAAATCAAAATAAACAATGCGCGGTGCTCACGGTAAGTGCAGATGGGCCTTTGAGTAGTTTTTTTTCTAAAACACTCAAGCATTTCGTGTGGAAGACAAGTCCACTGGTGGAGGGATTGTTGGACAACAAAAGCACGCGTCTTCGCTTCAAAATTTTCACCTTTTCCCGGGCTAGAACCCCTCTTCAACCAATGCCTGAAGTTCAATATCACTCTTATGACACCCTGAAGTCAGAGATTGAAATGCATTTTATTAACGGCGCTCATCTAGACGATAGGTTCTATGTTCCAAGCTGTTTCACTGGACGACACTGGATTAACGAACAGTAACTGATCAATTACTGCTTCTAAGGAGAAACTTGATGTTTTATTTGAAGATAAGTACCAGTATAATTTTTCTTGGTTGATCGAGGAGTATTCCCATAATTGTTGTGGAGTATGAACAGTGTGTTGCGCTACCTATTTTCAAGGGTTGAATCAAAGCACATGTGCTATTTTGGGACAGCATTACCAATGACCCTTGGGTTTTCGATGTTATTTCTGATCTTATAGTATTCAATAGGCCATTTGCACGATGACGTCATTTGACTACTACTACCAGAATTCATTTCGTTTTTCCTTCCTTATTTAAATTTTGTAATCCCAGTGCGGTTTAAATAACAATAGCCCTAATTTGCACTACAAAACAAAAAACTGAAGGATTCTGGTAGTAGTAGTCAAATGACGTCATCGTGCAAATGGCCTATTCCTTTTCGCACTGTGCCACACCCTTGTCACCAAAGGAGTAATGCATCGGCTATTCATAACGAGGCTTTTGTTTACGAAGCCGTGGTTTATTTGCTGATAATATTTTATTTATTTATAGTGCTCTGTTTAACATGTTTTGATCTAAAGCGCATTACAATGATATGCGGGTTACCTCAAGCCGCGTGCAAATTATCCATTTTCCGTTTTCTTTTACAAGGAAGGCAATAACCGTTTTAATTTGATCTTACGCATGTTAGCCAAGTTTTAAATTCAAGTTAGATAATTGGTCAACTTTTCAACATTTCGTTGGTTGGGATGCTTGTTTATTCAAATTCGACACTCAGTCAGGTTTTCACCTTTTTGATGTTTAGAGTAAATTCTGGTCATTTTTGAGTTTCGTATGGGAACTCCCTGGTCACTGGTCACGAATCCAAATTATTTTCTTTTCCAGTCCTACCTTTTGGGTTGCCATCGGGCTTCCTATGTTTTTACTAAGTTTTGTTTTTCGGCCTCTGATTGGCCATCGGTGTAATCGGATTATTCCCATAGTTATCTTTCTAGCGGAGCACTTGCCAGGCCGAAGGCCTGGCTGCGCAGCTCCATACTCATAGAACCTACGCCGTCATTTTTCATGGTCATGGCTAGCGGAATATTTCGCGGGCGCGTGACCATCCGTCCGCCCGCCCGCCGTGTTGGAACAACATCCGGGATCTTGAAAGCAAGGCTTTGTTTTTCGCGCGGCCACACAGCCGTGAGCTCGGTAAACACTTTAGTTGTTTTGTTGTGTCTAGCGGAGAATTAAACTCGTTATTTTCCTGCATTTTTTCGCGGTTTGCTACTCAAGACAGGGATACTAATTAAGGGATACTCAGAAGCCGCTTTAGTGGAAAAAGACGAGCTTTCAGGGATAAAATCTTGCTTCGAGGAACTTCATGTATTACGTTTTTATCAATGCGGGAGATGTTTGTTTCCTACGGATTTCAGAACCAGAAGCGGAGATTTGAATTTCCAAGCAAGCGAGGAACTCAAAGGTAAAACAGGTTACAGTTTTCGATGAGAATTTATGTTGATATCAATCTGTGTGTGACTTTTTATTAGTGATATTGTTAGTTTTGGAGAATTGATTTCAAAACGTGCTTAAATTCAGTTGTATCGATCTCTTGAATTTCATCGAAGAAAGCTTCAAATTAAATGGTACGCGTTTTGCTTTTAAACGTAAACTAATCGAGATTTGAATAAATTTTTTCGAAAGAAGATTGTGTTGTCCATTTTTATGTGTTTGTTCATTCATTAGATAGATTGAAAAGCGATTTTATGTAAACAAAAGAAGACTGATTTTATAGTACAGTTCTATCTTCACTCGCATCGCCTTATGCAAATATGTTTGTGTATTTTTGCAATTGTTGATTTTCAAATCAGTTTCTCGGGCAATTTTTGACAAACATAAACTGTATTTTATTCGGAAACTAGTGGTACTATTTATTCTAGACAGAGAAAAGTTGTTTTTGTGAACTTTTGTACGGTCTATAAAAGACCTCATAAAAATGTACTATGCAGACGGTCGCGTAATACTGTTTTTGAGAATTGCTAAAATTGAAAATAGTCCGTTCGTCAATCTTAATTCTTGTGCTTCCAACATTTCACCTTAGTTAAGTTTCACCTTAGTTAAGCTTGTTCAAAGTGCGACGCTGTTAGACTTGGGCTATGTATATATATTATGTATGTTAATTAGCAACACTGGCCTCGGTAACATGTGCAAAATTCAAAAGAATGTTTACTGTAAAATGAGGTCAGTGAGGCTAATTAACACTACATTAACATCAAATGAGGTGTGTTATCTGGACACGAGAATCAAGAATGGTGACAACAACACACCTTTCCATCTTAGTGTCTACGACAAGAGGGATGACTTCTCATTTCGGATTGTCAATTTCCCTCATATGGACAGCAACATTCCAGCCAATCCGGCTTATGGTGTTTATATATCTCAATTGGTAAGATATGCTACAATTTGCACGTCGAAGTTGGATTTTATGCATAGACTTCGCCGACTTTCATCACGTCTCCTTCACCAAGGGTTCAAATCTTCACTCCTTCGAAAATCATTTACTAAATTCTTCAAACGCCATAGTGCTATCATTGAGAAATATGGCACTACACTACGAGAAATTAAACTAGCAATCCAAAATTGAGAAACACCGCCGTATCCTTTGTTATTTCAGATCCTTTATATTATTCTAGCGCCCCTATTTAATTTCTATATTGCTTCTATTCAGGTCAATGCTAGTGCGCGCGCGCGGTTTTCCTTGAGTCGTGCGCGTGCTTAGCTTGTTTAGTTGACGTGTGTGCTTAGTTCGTTATTTAACGTACTACATTTATTTTGCGTTGTTTTCCTAACTGATATGTCTTGTCAGTAACTGTGCTCACACTGTGGGTGGCTCCTCCTAAAATGTTCTGCAATTGGTATAGGATTTAATGGAGCCGAAACCAATTGTGGAATTGCACGCATTTTGGGCATCCTACTGATGAACAGTTACGAAATTCAGATATATTTAGTAGCCACATTTATTTGCGGTCTGTCCCCTTTGAATACATATAAAAGAATAAATAAATCAGCCGCCATTATGAAAGGGACAGACTAGACGGGCGTTTAACCTCCTTAAATAAATCTTTCATTCATTCATCTACCATAGTAAAGCGAGAAAAGCCGGTCACATTAGAAAACGTCCTAACTATGGTAAACTATGCTTTACTATAGTAAAAAAAAAACCCAAGTGTGACCTCGGCCATTTACTGACTAAACCTTGGTACATTTGTTCAGTGTTTATACTGGCTCAAATAACCGAGGTAAACCTGTCATCAATCACGATCACGACCAAATCGAAATGAATGAGTTACCAGTAATCGGATACTGTGTTATGTGCAAAGGGTTCTGGGATCGCTAGGGGGCAAACATTGCAAGTCGCTAGAAGGAAATGTACGGTGTGAAGTTGTTTTTCCGTCAAAAACTTCGATTTTGGGAAGAGAATAACGCTTTTTCGCTGTTATTTTATCAGAAATGGAGTTGAGAAAAGTTGATACGTGGAAAGTGTAAGTTTTTGTTTGAATAATGTGATAAATCTATCGATAAACTCTTGCTTGCGTAAGGTTGATTGTGAAATCTACATCGAGTACTATTTCGAGACCATGAATGGTCTCGATAGTACAGATTTGGGTGTGAATTTGAGGGAAATGACTCAATAAAGACTTTTCAGTTGTAATAACTTGTGTCGAGAAGTTGTTTTCTTGCAATTAGTAAGCTCGATACTGCATGTACTACGAAGAACATAATTATTAGAAATACGCCCAGCGGCGGTTATGCATTGTGCTGTGTGGGGTTGTGACAACGATCGAAGGTATTAAGAAAAGCAAATCATTCTTCCTCAGTCACGTTGGAATATATTCTTACTCGCTCAAGAACAAGCAAAATGTATTGTCATGGGCTAGAGCTGTTAATCGTGATAAATTCAAGATTATAATGAGGTTATAGAGACTCTCATTGTGATTGTCGCACATCGAAGAGAAGAGTAGCGGTTTAAAAATTTGTGGGTGTTTCTCAATAAAACTACTACACAACCTTCGCATTTCCTCGTGTTCTCTATCGTTGATTTCATCCCTCCACCGAGCAATAGCTCGATCGGTAGAAACAATTTCCATAACCTCGGACAACGATTTCTCTCCTTTGTGGGGGTAAAATTCCAGAAGCCATAATTTGTTATTAACACACGTAACTAAACAGAAAACATTCTCGACACAAGTAATGAACACTGATCATGAAAAGGCATTATTGAGTCATTTCCCTCAAATTCACACCTAAATTTTTAATATTTCGAGACCATAACTTGATGTAAAATTCACATTCAACATTGCGCAAGCGAGAGTTTATCGATAGATTTAGCCTGCGAGCAGGCTCACTTGTTTGGGGTATCGCGCGAGTATCTTGGCGGCGGAGCTGTGAGCCGGCGAAGCCGGCGAGAAGAATTCTCGCTCGTATTAAATTCGCAGCTTCATGATCATCGCTCGCATAGCACTCGCGCGCGAAATCCAAATAGTAGAGCCTACTCGCAGGCTACGATAGATTTTATCGCATTATTCAAGCAAAAACTTACATTTTCCACGCATCAACTTTGCTAAACTCCATTTCTGACAAAATAACGGCGAAAAAGCGTTATTCTCTTTCCAAAATCGACGTTTTTGATAAAAAAAAAAACAACTTTACACCGCACATTTCCTTCTAGCGACTTGCAATGTTTGCCCCCTAGCGATCCCAGAACCCTTTGCACATAACACAGTATCCGATTACTGGTAACTCATTCATTGGCAGCAAATTCTAAAATCCATGCAAAACATGCCCAAGCTTATAAGAGAAGCTGTGGCTCTTGTAGCCCTCGCGTTTCATTTTCTTGTTTTTTGAGCTGCAAACTCAGGTCTCGAGATTTCCACGGCTCTTACTTCTGCAGCACCTCAAAAAGTCAAGGCGAAAGCGATTAATTTTACTTTAAATTGCTCTTAGAAAGAAAAAGGCGCGCTAGACGTGCGTGGTCATGGCCGAGAAACCAATTCTGGTTTGAAACTCTTTCCAACTCTATCCAGACGTACGTTCGATTACATTGTCCGAGTGGTTGGTCCGGATCTGGCAAAGAAGGACACTAGATTGCGTGAATGTATTCCGGTAAACAAGCGAGTGGCTGTGGCATTGTGGCGATTGTTGTTCGTCGTCCTAAGGATTAATGCCTTTCAGGTCTTTGTTTTTTGCCATGACTCGCAGTAGACGGTCGTAGTAGATTCAAAACAAACGTCGCGAAAAGGTGATCGAATGAAACTGATGTAATATCCACACCACGGGTTGTGAATGTATCTGTCATCTCGACCTTGGTTACCGACCTAAACCATGCCTGATCACAGCGCTTATCGAACTCTTTTTTTACCATGGTATCAGTTGGCGTTTACACTAGCAAAATATTTACCTAGGTAAGTAAACTCCAATACCTTGGTAAAACGCTGAGATCATATCGCAAATATTAAATTCTAAATTTAGCCTCCAAAGTCCTGGTCCACGGGAAAATGCATTATCCAAATTGGAGCTTAAATCAACAGAATCATGATCGGAAAAAACACAAGGCAAAATTTCACATTTTAGAAAGGAATCATACAAGTCCTGAGCAATAAAAAATTATCCAAACGTGTACCGATAGTTTTATCCGCATTAAACCATGTGCATTGCATTTTTCAGTCGGAAGTGTTTTTTTTTTTTTTTTCGCCAGATATCAATATTAAGCGATGAACACTGTGGAAATCTTTCAAATCCGTTGAAATTGTCGGATTTCCTTCAAACTTGTCAGAAACGTTTTCAATGCAGTTAAAATCGCCAGCAATAATTTTAAAAGAGTTCGGAAAAAATATTCATGAATTGTATCATAAAAGCATTTACGTTCACTTGGATTCGTGGGTGCACAAGTATTAACCAAATTTAAGTTCGTGTCGTCGAGTTCAGTTAAAACACTAACAATTCTACCAGAAGAATCTTTTTTTCCATTGTAAACATTTGAAATCAGTATTTTCAGCTTAAGCTTAACTAAACAATTTTTGCAAATTTAGGCAGTTACTTGCTTTTCTGTTTATGTTTGTTTGTCCGATGTCCAGTGTTTTTCCTCTTCGGCAAAGGTTGTTCGCCGTCATATTCAGAACGTTCGCGAGTTTTAGGGTCCGTTTTTTTTGCTTCAGGAATTGGCGTGTCTTGTTTGTCTTTCTCCGTGTAGTTTTTCCAGTGACGAGGACGGGTTGTGTTGGTTCTTCGTCCTTACAAATGTCACATAATCATGACAGGCTCTGGACAATCAGAAGCTAGGTGTCCGGTTTGTTCGCAGTTAAAACATATAATGTTGTGGCAAGCGTTTGCGAAGTGCCCTGTTTGTTTTGACAATGGTGGCACGTACGAGGTTCACAATAAATAAGATCCTGGATGGACGGATGTACGGACGGACGTGCACACGGACCGACGCGCCCGCGAAACATTCCGCTAGCCATGGCCATGAAAAATGACGGGCATATATTCTATGAGTATGGGGCTGCGCAGTCGGCCCGGCGAGTGCTCCGCTATTACAAAACAACGGAGGTTTATCCTAGCATTCATGATTTCATTGCAGTGGAATTGTAGACTACAGGTGTACTACTTGCACAACGCAGACTTTAGACATTAAATCATTGTCTGAGAAATCTAATGACTCTAGCACTTTCAAAGCGATAACAAACTTTAGCCGATAGGTAATTATCATGCAACAAAAGTGAGTCAAAGAAACTGCAATGTATGCCAATAGAGCTAGCACCGAACAATAGCATAAAGAAAGAAAATAATTCTAACGACTCTGGACAGCATGAAATCCTCCTATCAGTTTGAAAGATAATCCGCCAAGATCAAAAGTTAATATAATCATATAATAATAATATAATCTCGCATCATTCACGTAGATATTGCTGATATATGACTTACTGCATTACTAATATTGACTAACAGCTACTCAGTGAAATCAAATGAGTGGCAAGAGGTCACAGTGGAACAATAAAATATAATACAATCATACAAATGTAATTTTACAAGTAGTAAAGCTAAAAATTAATGAAAATGTTGATCCTTATAGTTAATAACAACTAGTTTAATGATAACTAGTTTAACAAGTTGCAGTTTAGCGAGTAGTAGTCCTTATAGCAGGACGGGCAGGTCGGAAATCCAGAACGTGATTTAGGGAAACACGAGTTTCAATCGAATAAGACCTCTATCAACGGACTCAATAAAATAGAACCACCTTATACAGCATCAAACATTGAGGCCTTCCAAGGAGTAAAAGCGACAAGCGACAAGGCCCCGAAAACTGCCGACACGAGACGTTCTAAACAGCGACAAGCGACTCGATTCCGCCTCAAAAATACGAAAATTACGACAGCGGCACAATAAACACTGAAAATAGACAGCGACTTCAGAAAGTTGTGCAATTTACCAATAAAAGATAAACATCATTGACTACCGTCGCGTGTTGTGTTGATATAGACGATGTCCATTTGTTGCAGTATGATAATGGTGACAGGCCGAACACGACTCCCGCTAGTCGCAAAATGCATAAAGTAGAATTGCTTTCCCAAGAAGCTAGTCTACGAGATATTTGTTCCCTTTCTTCCTAGAGAGAAACCTTGAAGCAACAGCGACATTTGGGTTCACTAAGAAAAAACGACAGCGACATTTGCAACCGTTGCTTAGGCGACATCGGTACTTGGAAGGGTACGACATCGCGACGCTGCTACCCCCTTTGGAAGGCCTTAACATTAGGATTTCATCAACAGATTCAAATTATCGCAAGCTTGGCAGTATCCCTTTATACACTTTGGTGTATTTTCTTGTGAAGAGACCACACTGGGACCACCGAAAACTCAATAAACCACGCATCTTAATCCGAAATTCAATAGCGCTGTGCACTAAACAAACAATTTTTTCATGTGTTTTTTTCTGCATAATATCCGGACATAATATGATATCATTGCATGATAAGAAAGACGTTTACACGCAGGCTCTAAATTGTCTCCCGACTAGAATCTCGTAGAAGTTCCGAAATGAAACGCCGTCCGACTTTCAGTCGATAAATTAACGACCATTAGGGGTAACTAAAAAGTAAATTTGTTCAAACATTCATGAACGGAGAAGGTATTTTCGATTGCTCCAAGGTAGCAAGAGTGTATTGGAGTCTGACATAAATGTCAGTCGTTTAATTATGCCCTCATTTATAAGGATGAAACGCCAAGTTAATCTGTCAACTTGTAAACTCTCTTCGAAAGTAGCTACAGTTATATACAAATCTGTAAACGCGTTACCTCTCTTCGAAAGTAGCTACAGTTAATACAAGAGCCCCTCTTCGAAAGTAGTATTTTGAGGAAACAGTTAATGTGGCTCGACTGGGTTTTTGGCGACACAACATTTCAACTTTGAACGGCTGATATTTCACTGTCTGAGCTCTGTGTGTCAAGCTGATTCACACAAGTGTCCGAGTTTTTGAGATCTAAGTTTCAGAGTGAATCATGATAAATAATAATCATTCCTTTGTTGTACTGTGACAGTCATTTTACGCTTAGATCTTATTTATAGGGCGAAGTTTCGCGCTTCGTCCCGGCGAAATTTCGCCCTGGCAAAATAAACCGGCGATATAAAGGTCGTTTTATCTTACCTTGTCCAATGATGAACGCCAGTAGCACAATGAAAGCGATCACTAAACTTGATTTCACCAGCTGTTGCTGATACATGCTCGTCCCCAGAGCTTGGCCCTCTTAACCGCTGGAGCCTGAGTACGAGGACCAAGGGACTCTGGGGACGCAGGATTTGATTGGCTAGTCTCAAAGCAAGCAAATTCTAAAACGGAAGTAAAAATATGGATTAGGAAACACTTCCGGGAAATCGCGTTACCGCCGATCGAAATTTCGCGCTTGTTATAGACTGCAAAACAGTCGTATTTTTTATTTTTTGCGTTACCATACAAATGCGCGCGGTCTTTGAACGAAAGGTCTGGAGCGAATGTGAGTATGGAGAGTGGGACTGGAGAGAGACGTAAAAGTCGTATATTATCCCTCTTGTTAAGTCATTAGCATTAAGGTGTGGGGATAGCTTCCCCATTACTCGCTGCGACCCGTTAACTTCCCCTTGGACTCGCCTAACCTTATTCAGGGGTGTCTACCACTTCAGTAGGATGCATAGTTATAAATACAACATCCAACCTCATACCAACAACTTACATAATCCAATTCCTCTCCCAATCCCATTCCTCATCCGGGTCCTCTCCCAACCCTTACCTCTCTTCAGGTGCATTAAGGTAACTCAAGGGAGTGCTTCTTAAACCCTATTAAACTATTCATAACCCCATACTTATCCGTCATCTCAGGAGTTAGCGACGCTAACATATCAGCGGGGCTGTTCTGGCTAAGAACGTGACTTAGCTTAATACAAGAAGCTGTACACAGCTTGAACTCGTGGCACCTTTAACTCATTGTAGCATTGATTGCCAAGTGATTTGAGTGCTTTTACAGAGAAACATAAGCTTAAAATTATGTCTAATCAAAGGCTCCTAAGAGCCAACCCGAAAAGAAGAAATGCTAACGCGTAACGCGTAACGCAATATTGCCGTAAGCTTACGTTTTCACACTGACACGGTTCGATATATATATATATATATTTTTAAATTAAACGTAAGGATTTTTGACGAACGAAAAAAAAAGTACATCACTTTCATAATGTCCAGGACTTTATGGAGATTCGAACTCGGACCGTCTGGGACTAAATCACCAATAATACAATCACTGCGCTGTCCGACAGCACATACTACCTACGAACTAAATTTTATTATTTCAACCTAGATACGCATCAGAACGCGTGTTTAGGTTGTAAAATCCTTTTAGATCGATTTTAATGTTGCAATAAAAACTCCAAATGCGAAACATCTGTAAGCTTATTGTTGTCTATATTCGTTTACATCAAATTAATTATTGTTATCGTTTGATTCACGTTGAATTCCTGTTACGAAACGTGTTCGTATTAACAAAGCATTTGCTCACTAAGTTTACAGCTGATGGACGGAGCGAGTGAGTGAGTGAGTGAGTGAGTGAGTGAGTGAGAGAGTGAATTTTATTTAAACACCCTTGCCGATAACCCGTTCATCATGCTTTCACGTATACACGGGTTTAAAAGTAAGACTACACTGCATTCACTAGATTCAGTAGCTGACACTTAAGCTCGACCCGGAGTTCGATCGCTAAGCAAATGGCAAGTTTAATATATAAAACACAGAACTTGCCAGAGCAAAAATCCCACAGGAATAAGCGGCGAACACAATATCAAACGGTCCTATCCATCCATGAACGCCTTGAATTGTCTTGAAAGTGTGCAATTGTACGCAGTTGTCTCGAGTCAACACACGGAGAGATTTTACGGTATGTATTTCATGGCCGGAAGCCTAAAAGTCGTCGATATAGACTTAAATATGCGTGCATAAATTTGCATACGCTAATGTAACACACACAAAAAAAAGCAACAAGAAAGGTCAAAGCCGGATTTACAACTAGTGTGCTTCGCCACGAGTAACAATGGTTCGCAGTAGATGCGCATTTCCAGCCTATGTGATCCATTACGGCCGCCAGATTGGCTCCAGATACGGCGAGGGAGATTGCACACCCATCCCTGAGACCGTATAGGGTAGGGTGCCTATTCGCGAAAAAATTCGCCCGCCTTGAAAGTCTCTGGATCCCTGATCGCAATATCTGCCGGCGAGCCCCGCATACCGGAGCAAATCTTCTTTACTTCCGCTAATACATCACTGGCGGAGTACACTTTCTCTGAACTCGAAGTTTCATCCGTCGTCATCCCTTTATTCCCTAGATCGACCCCTTGAAGCACACAGGTTTGTGTAAAACTGTAAGTGATATACGAAAGGTTCTTCATACGCTTCACCTTGGGCTGAGGAAGAAAGAGACCAAGGGAAGGACCCATCAGCCCAGATAGAAAAGGCTATATCGAGCTCAAAGAAAGTGACTACCAGGAGCCCCATAGGAGGCAACGAGGGAATGCCCAGAGAGCAAATCGCTTGAGGAGTCACCTTCTCCTCGCCCAAAGAGCGAGACAGCAAGATAAATTGCTATACATATTTGACAGCATTACATATTCATCAAATAAAGGCGACTCCGCCTACATAGTCCAAATCAGAGTGCAAGTTCAAGTCTGAGATTTCCAAACCAATCCTCTTCCGTGAATATGCACAGAGAAAACGTCACGCTTTACGATTCGGGCAGTTTCGTTAGAAATGCCCGGGGCGGCCCTATGTAAAGCAATTTCCTTGCTCCGTATTACTTACATTTCGACGACCCCGTGGAGGTGGAGTGTAAGGCGACGGACGCGCCCTACCGCTCTGCTAAGGCTGCCTGGCCTGGGAACCCCTTGAGCCTTTCGGGAGCTTCGTTCCTTTCCTGAGGGCCTTGATGATCACTTTGGCTACGTCGGCCTCCTCTTTTTCGCCACCAACTTTACGAGTATTTCTTGCAATTCTGGTCGCCCTACCACAGAACGACACTGACGAAACAAGATGCTGAATTTTTTTTTTTTCGCCATTTTGTCTGGCCCAGGGCTACCCTCATCGGTAGATCTGTCCCCCCTGAAAAGCCACTCAACTGGCTCAGGGCTAGGTACATTTGAACCCTCTGAAAACCACTAAACTGGCTCCAGGCTACCCTCAACGGTAGATTTCACCCCCCTGAAAACCAACTCAACTGGTTCAGGACTACCCGCATCGGTAGATTTCACCCCCCTGAAAACCAACTCAACTGGTTCAGGACTACCCTCATCGGCAGATTTGACCCCCCTGGAAATCAACTCAACTGGTTCAGGACTACCCTCATCGGCAGATTTCACCCCCCTGAAAACCAACTCAACTGGTTCAGGACTACCCTCATCGGCAGATTTCACCCCCCTGGAAATCAACTCAACTGGTTCAGGACTACCTTCATCGGTAGATTTCACCCCCCTGAAAGCCAACTCAACTGGTTCAGGACTACCTTCATCGGTAGATTTCAGTTGCCTATGTTTTTGTCACGTTTGAATGAAATTAGTGGGGGTTGTGAAAAAATTCTGCCAGTTTCGGGGTCGTTTTGGAGCAATTTGAATTTTTTTAAAATGATGCTTAACTTTCTAGTTACGAGTACACTGAAGTCTGACGATGAACCGGGATCTTTTAAATGCGCACGCACACGATGCAACACTTGTCCTTTCATTCACAACGCGGACAAAATAACGGGACCCAAACGATCTATTAAAATCACTGATCGTTTCACATGCACCTCCGTAAATGTTATCTACTGCATAACATGTACTTTTTGCAAAAAGATATACATCGGCGAAACAGGGAGGAGACTGGGCGACCGTTTTCGAGAACATCTCCGAGACTTTGAAAAAAATGACAAAGACGCATCCAAACCAGTCGCGCGTCATTTCAATCTTGCTAACCATTCTAAACAACACATGACAATCTGTGGCGTTTCCCTACACCAGGGCAACACAGAAAGCCGTAAAAACTTAGAACAAAAAATCATCTTTCGAATCGGCACTCTCAAACCCCACGGAATTAACGAACGCTTTTCATTCAACTAATTTACATTTGTTTTTCACGTCACCAAATTTCCACCAATAGCGGAGCTCCACCTAGTATATAAAACCACACACTACCCACAATCCCTTGATTCGCTCCGACGAAGGGCTAGCGCTCGAAACGTCAGTTTTCTCGAATCTTTTTACGGTGGCTAATTTACCTTATCGACTCAGTCGATAAAACCAAATTCTTGTGCTTCACCCCCACCGACGCAGCACCACAGTTTCTTTAGAAACTAACCCCATTCATTGGTTTAGGACTACCCTCATCGGTAGATTTTACTCCCCTGAAAACCAACTCAACTGGTTCAGGACTACCCTCACCGGTAGATTTGACCGCCCTGGAAACCACTCAACTGGTCCAAGGCTACCTTCCTCGGTAGATTTGACCTCCTTGAAAACCAAATAAAATGAAAGGCTGATCGTATAGTAAGGAATATATTTGAAAAACCACTAAAATAGCTCGGGTTTTTTTAAATAGCTCCATTTTACCACTACAACTGAAAAAAAACTATTCCCTTTAAAAAAAAAAACAATATAAACGAACCTAAATGCTAAACTAAACAAACACGAGTAGGGAAAGAAACAAATTACAAAACCACGCAACGCCCGCCTGAATTCAAAAAAATTAGCACGTGGCAAGTACACAAAATTCCAACGCAAAACCTTTTCGCTAGCCTGAATAAGACCAGGTAGAAACCAAAACAAAAAAAGAAAAATACGAACCCCTAATCCCACATTCTCCTTCTGGATACTTTTCTGAGCTTGAGCCAACACAACATTTTGATACGCCGAACTAGTGCCCGAAGTGGTGCTCGAACTGGTGTTCGTACTGGTCGAAGGATTCGTGGCAGACGAAAGACCGGCCCAAATTGCTGTTGTCCCAGAAGCTACTGCCGCCACAACTTCCACAGACTCATTTGGAGTTGACTGCGATGAAGAAAACTGCGAAGACGACTCCGAAGACATATTAGTAAGCGGCAAACGGCAAGGCTGATATGACTACGTAAAAAGGTAGATTTTGCGAGACACCAATGCGACAGAAACTGAAAGAAAGGGCGAAACAGCTGTCCGCGGTTGCTACCCTGCTATATCGGTTTCTGTCGCATTGGTGTCTCGCAAAATCTACCTTTTTACGTAGTCATATCAGCCTTGCAGTTTGTCGTTTATGTTTGTTCATTTTTTGGCTGATAAGGTCTTTCGTAGATCCAACGTATCGTTTACAGCATTATCGTTCGCGGTCCTTTGCAGATTTTGGTTCTATATTAGTAAGAAATGACTCAGGTGAACTCGAACCGGGAGCGGTAGGGCGCGTAGCTGCCATTTGACTTCTGCACCGGTTGCCGACTTTGGCCAACTAACCCCGTGTGCATGTAAATGAGGTCTCATATAATGCTTAATGACGTCACATGATGGTAATGAACTATGAATAGGATTGCGAAATTTTGAACAATTGGAATGGACTGGACTAAAGGACGAAGGAAACCTAAATTTTCAATCAAGTACTTTAAACCGATGGAAGGCGGGCCATTTAAGTTAAAGGGAACCAGAGAATTTTTACGGACCAATGGAACATTGGATTGGACTAGTGGAATGGAATCTTTAACTCTCAACTTATTGGAACATTGGATTGGACTAGCGGAATGGAAACTTTAATTCTCAACTTATAGGAACATTGGAAACCACGAGAACACCTGGATTTGACTGTGAACTTGTAAAATTGTCAACTCATGGAACTTTAGATAAAACTATAACTTTGTAAACCTTTGAATTAGTGATTTTGTAAACTCGAAAACGCGTAGAAACCTTGTAAAATTGAAAACTCGTAAAAAACATTGTAAAGTTTTGAAAACACTAGAAAAATAAATAAGCAAAGGCTCTTCACGAGCCGACAGAAAAAAAGGAGGCAGTTCGCTCGTGGAAGAGATGTTTTTAGTGTGCTACCAACCGGCTTTGGAAAAAGGCCTAATTTATCAATTGTTTGTTTTGGCAAAGAATTCCGGCTCGCCAAATGTTGCAGCTTCTTCGTTACCGGTCAAACGGCCGACTTTCCAGAGCCGTTTAGAGTATTTAGTTATGCGTCGTTTGTTCGCTAGCTCTTGGCATAACAATGGAGTTTTTTTTGGCTCACTTTGAAAGAGTTGCAAGATCAGTAGTAGCCGCTTAAATAGGAATTATTCGCTGCAAAGTACATTTCTCAGTCCGTGATTTAACAGGGGATTTAATGTGAGCGCAAGTCTGCGGTTAGCATAACTCATTGCATTGCATCCGGTTTGAAATATTTGAATCTCCAGCATGTTAGCTGTTTTGTAATTCTTACGGATGCAAGTGGTTACTTTTGCATACTCTTTGAGAAAGATTCGAATTTCGGTTCTTTAGTGAACCTCAAACATACATTTAGGTTCAGCCGAACGCGCTTACATTTTGGAAAACAAGACAACGAGCCAGACATCGAGCCGTATCAAATTTACAATGCGGGTGGAGCTGTCAAGTAATTTTTGACATCTCAACGATAGTTCCAGGTCAGAACTAGCCTGCGTGGCAGGCGTTCTAAGGGGAAGGGGAAGGAGGGAGGGTAATTCGGGCGCGCGAGAACGCGAAGGGCGCGCGAGGGAGCGGGAAGGGAACGCCTGCAATGACGCCATTGTTTTACCCGTCTTTTCCGGTCAGATTCTGAGCGTAAAAAACGCGATTGGTTAGAATTTGATATGTGTCAATCGCCTACTTAATACCTTGTTCCAATTGGTTGAAATCAACATCACGCTATTTGAGTAACTTGATCGAATACTCCGCCAAATATAAATATGGCTGAAGAAGTGGGAAGAGATTTCGAGTTTATTTTACGGGAATTATTGTCAGAATTGGAAACTAAAGGCCTCTTGTTCAACTTGGAAGAAGAACAAACGACAGCAGTGAAACAACTGTACATAGGAAAAGACCTGGTGGCGGTTTTACTGACTGGTTTCGGTAGACTAGAGTAGTCCTCCTTTTTCCTCAGGGATAGTAGAGCGAGCGAAATGCGAGCGCGCGTGAAAATCACTCCACGCGAGAAAGGCGAGACGCGCGGCGGGGAGAGAGAAAAAGGAGAGACTACAGACAAAGCCCAGGGTTTTGACCCTTCACAGTCGACTGATTTTGGAGTGTGAAGTTCGTATCGCCTTTCAAACCAATTTCCTTGTCTCATTGAGCTGTCACTGCTCTTGTCATCAGTATTAAAACGGCGGATGATGTTTATTACAAGACTAAGTTTAGTCGCGTGCAACGGACGAGAGGTGAAGTCTGTCGGTTGTGTTTTCTTGTAGTGTTGCGCTTGGAATTGTAGATTTGGACCTCATATTAGCGTATATTGGCATGTAGATTTTTATGTAGGAAAGGTTTGAATTTCTTCAACTTTTCTCTCTGAAATACCGGACATGACAGGATCTAAAATGATCTGTTGGCCGTGAATGCCCAGCTATTTTAGTTTTGTATTTACAGGATTTTAATTTTTAGGATCCAAGCTTTATAGCAGAGAGAGTTGAAGTTTGTCTCAGTCAAGGCTGTGAATTTAGCTTCCGTTCGCTACGCTTTATAGTGGCGTGGAGTTCCCTTTGCAATTTTGACAGTCTAGCGACTGCTTCGTTGATGCATGGTTCATGCCACTATTTCATTCAGGCAAGACCATGGTTTTGGGTCTTCTCTCGAACTTCCTCAGTTGCCGGGTTTGTATTTGGACGCTCGCGTTCGCAGATGTTTGTGCCATGCTATACACTTGATAAATTAAACCTTTCCCAAATCTGGATGAAAGTATCGCAAGAACATCTTTCCCCGCCAACAGTGCCTCCACCGCTTGAGTCTTTTTCGGTTTCAGCGATGTTGCACTCATTCCCAGTTAAATGTAGCCAATAGCCTTTTTTACTGTCTTTTCAAGATATTCTGTTCAATTATGTTGTCAGGGTGTTGTTTTATCGTTCACAATGAGCGGCTGGGATGGTTCTACTAGCCCCACAAGGCATAAACATCAAAACAAATAGTTAATGTTTTTTTCCCTGCAAGAGTATGCCCTAAAATCCGCCAATTTAGCATGTCCGCAACTTACATGTATAAAATGTTTTTAAGTTATAGCAATAATAGCTTGGAGATACTCCACTGATATAAAGGAAACCTTTGTGTAGGGTAAGTGAGCTCTCAAATAAGCCAACTGGCTTTAAAATAGCGCGAGGATAACTAATTCCGTAAACTCGAGAACATTGTCCACAATTATGTCATAACCTCCGTTACCTAAAATCACGGGCATGTCATAAATGTCAGAAAACTGGATTTCGTACGAGGGGTTTGCTAGAATTTATCCTTTGTTATTGCAGAATTGACCGAGAAAAAATAATTCTCTTCTGCCGAAAATGTTGCCTGAAATTTTGCAAAAAGCACTCCTTACCAAGCGGTTATGGATAAGAGAATAACCTCCGTTACCTCAATATTTCCACGATAGGGTAACCGCTTGATATTGTCCATTTGTGTGCTCTATAACCTGTATCCCTTAGTTGCTTTAAGGGTAAAGGCAACTGTGAAAATTTTATTTTGCGTGAGAACTTAGCTTCGGAAGTCAGAAAAAATAACTTCCGTTACCTGCGTTACATGTAACCTCCGTTACCAACTTTCATTATCTCTGTTAAAATACAACCAGCTGTTGACATAATTAAAGAAAACTAATAGCCCATGTCATTGAAAGGTAACGCAAGTCAATTCGACAGCTATTTCGCAATTTAACTTTCTTTTCGGATTTCACTGTGACTGCATGCGCACGCCGAAATCTGATTTCTTTAATATTCATCGGTTATTGGCGGAATTACTTTACCTAATCCCCAAAATCTGAAAAGAAATTCAGGGAAAGTATATTAAATAGCAATTAGGCAGTGGTATTTGCACGTTATTCGAAAGCGAGAACCGAACACTTAGGTCACGAGATGGTAACGCTATTAGTAACGGAGGTTACTTGTAAAGTTATTTTGTCGCCGTGACAATTTTAAAAGGTGAAACATTTTCCAAATAGCCTTAGATGTAAAAATACATTGTACCTCACATCTTGAAAGGAAGATTAGAATTAATTTCTGTTTTTATTGCTGAAATAAGTTGACCAGCAACAAAAAATGGACAACTGTCCTCTGACCACTCGATCCAACTTGAAGGAGTAAGAATAGAAATTGTTCATTTTTTTATGGCTCCGAAAACACAGCGAGCAGAGAATCAAATTGAGAAGGAATTGGCTCCACTGATCTCTAAATAAAGTAGAGCTGAGATTCAAAGGGCACACAGAGAAGCACGGCGAGAAGGAATTGCTCCAAAACAACCTAAGAAAAGAGGAGCAGAGATTCAAAGAGCATACCGAGAGAGATAAAAAGCAAAGTGTAGGCGTGATATCCTTTAGAATGAAGGAAAATCAGCAAAAGCAGCGTGCATATGTTCCAATTTTAGCCTTAGATGAAAGTACAAAATTAAAAAGGAGAAAGCAAAATCGAGACAAGGAGCAACGCTTTCGCATTAGGATAAAGGAAGAAAAAGAGAATGCGCAAGTGACACGGAAACCACACCCAATCCCCAGAAGGAGAGGCTTATTGTTAAGATGAACTTCGCGTTGCCAAATAAGCGGCCGAGCAGCAGAAAACGAGTGATTCGATGAATTGCAAAGGCACACAAAAAATCAAGAAGCTGGAAGAAACAAATGCAAGTTTCAAGCGCAAGATATGGAGACTTGAAAAGAAAGTTTAAAGAGAAAGCACGAGGAAAGCCACAAAAAAAGGAAGCCCATGAAAGTTGCAAGAACGCCTAACACCCCTAGAAACCGATATAATGCCACCATGAGAAACGCTGGGATTTCCGCACGGAATATGCCTTGTGTCATTCGCAAGCACCTTTTCTTTGCTGAGGTGATGGCAGAAGAAGTTAAGTCAGCAAGCGTTGCCTCAGGGCGGTACACAAGAAAAAATGTTAGTCGAGGCCTAACGGCTAGCTGTATTTCAGGACGCATACTCAAAAAGTGCCGATGTGTTAGGGCCATGAGTCGAGCGACTGGACATTCCAGGCGTACTCTGAACAAGTCAAAGGAGAAATTTGTTTACCCCACAAAAAGGCGCGAGCAGAAAAAGCAGGAGAAGCTAGATGCTGCGATAACGGAATTCCTTGAAAGGGATGACAACTCAAGAATGATGCCAGATACCCTGCGAGAGCCAGGCCACTGCAACCTGACGAAGTATGGATTCATCTTGCAGCAGTCTTAGCCGTCATCGAACCTCCTGTCCCTACAGAAAAGCGAGGACGACAATATAAGCTTAACAAAGATACAGTAAATATGATCGAAAAATTGCATGCGGAATTTCTTAGAAATAATATCGAGGATAAGTCAAATAGATTCTTTCATAGGGTTACAATGTAGATTATTCAGTTTAGAGGGAGTGATCAAACAGAAAACACAGTGATGCAAAAGAGAAAGATAAAGAATAGTGATGCAAAGAGATGCGTTGAATAGTTTAGAGGGATAGCAGAATAACCTCCGTTACCAAATTTGTTACCATAAAAGGCTGGCAAGTGTGGTTAGCACAGCGTAACAATTGAACATGCCGTTCAAATGGGCAATTAATGATTTGCTTAGACTTCTTTTTCAAAAGAAAAGTGAAGCAGTGATCAAAATTGATTGATAAAATAGCACAGCGCATTAACTTTGACCAGTCTTTCGAACCTCAAATACCTTAAAGTGGAAAATCACTGAGTGACTTATTATACGAATATTCTCTTTTTTGTTATTTTTCTGCCTATTCTACATGATTGTTTGGTAAAATGCGTCTAAATGTTAATTGAAGCACATACCACGAAAAGAGCTACTATAGCTATACTATCATAACCTCCGTTACCATTTTCGTTACCAGAATGGTGGCGAAAAATATCATATCTAGCCTTGAACAAGGTAAAGTAGTTGGTATTATGTGTCATTATGCACATCAACGTAGGTGAAGATGTAATCAGTGTTGCCTTGCCTACACTGCTTGTCATAAAAACGTATAATTTAGAAGATATGAACAAGATTTTAAGTTATTTGAAGACTTAAACCATGAATTAAAAGGCCCATTTTAACTGTAAAAGTGTTCCTTAAAAACATGTTTCCTTCTTTGTTTATTTTAATATCTTATAATCACTTGCCTTTATGAAAAATTGAGCATCCATCGTACTTTTGTAGAGAATAAAAGACACATTGCCCAAATATTGGTGCAAAATCTCGGTTGTATTTTTTTTGCTAAGGTAGCAATGTTAAAAAAGCGATAACTCCACGAATACTAAATATTACATGAAAATTTTTTCATGACGAACCTAAGAGTACTGTAGCTTTGTGTTAGTAAGTTTAAAATTAAAATCAGAGAGACTTTATTTTTTTCGATTTTGCAAAGCCCATTGGCTACATTTAACTGGGAATGAGTGTGTTGTATTTGGAATTTTTTCCAGGCATGCCTGAAGTTTAGCAACCATTGACAGAAACTAAGTGTTGATAGCGGCTGGCGCGTTTTTGACAGATGTTGACAGATTGCCATGGAAGAGCCAATCAGAGTTTTGAGTTGTGAGAGCAACGCATAAGTTCAAAACCTTGGGCTTTGTCTGTAGTCTCTCCTTTTTCTCTCTCCCCGCCGCGCGTCTCGCCTTTCTAGCGTGGAGTGATTTTCACGCGCGCTCGCATTTCGCTCGCTCTACTATCCCTGAAGAAAAAGGAGGACTACTCGTAGTCTAGGTTTCGGCAAAAGTCTCATCTTCCATAGATTAAGACAGTCTAAACACGACTCCCACTCGTCGCAGAAAAGTAGTTTTAAAGCCTGAAGTATAATTTAAGCTTTCCCAGTAAGACTTCAGAGAGAATTGCGTCTTAAGAATTTGTTCTCTTCGATGACATTGACCTTTTGATCTCGGCGGATTATCTTTCAAATTGATAGGAGGATTTCGTGCTGTCCAGAGCCGTTAAAATTTATTTCTTTATGCCGTTGTTTGTTGCAAGATGAAAACTTATCGGCTAAAGTTTTTTATCGCTTTTAATATGCCAAGACCGTTAAATTTCTCAGGGCCGTGATTTAATGTCTAATAAAAAGTCTGCGGTGTGCAGGACTTGCGACTTGCGAGAAAGTGTTTCCGGCATCACGGATATAAGCGTCTTTATAGATCAGAGTCTCAAAAAGCCGTAGTCTACAATTCCACGGCAATGAAATCATGAATTCTTGTAGTAATTTTTAACTCCTTAATTAGTTCTGTAGTTGAGGAGTGTGTCTTAGTGGAGCTAGGATAAACCTCCGTTGTTTTGTAACAGCGTTTGATTTGGCATCCGACAGTTACTCTGCATCATGGTTGCGAAGAGCCAAGGCAGTTTTTTTATAATAATTCCAGATACATTTCTTAGCCGCTCAGCTCATACAACACCAAATGATTTGTTCTTCAGCGATCGCTTGAACCAATTTACACAGGATTTTGTATCGCCGTATTCAACCTTCAAACTCGTTTAACAGACTCGACACACATCGTTGCAATTGTTTTCCTTTTTCGGGCGACCGCGTTAGGCTTTGCAATATTACCACCATGCGATTTTGTTTTTCTGTAAAAAAAAAAAGTGAAAGAAACCTGAGGGCGGGCTTTACGGGAGATTTTCCCGCGAACGTTTTCGATTGGATGTTATTTAAAAGCCAGACATTTCACAGTTTGCATTATTTGACAGCCAGACATTTGACAGTTAGTAGGCGGGTTTCAGAAAACAATGGCGTCATTGCAGGCGTTCCCTTCCCCCCCCCCCCCCCCCCCCCCTCCCTCGCGCGCCCTTCGCGTCCTTCCCCTTAGAACGCCTGCAAGGAATTCGTTGTCTGAAAGGTGACAGTCGTTTTTTCTTTTTTTTCTCGCCTCACACTCCCGTGTGAGGATCGCGCGCTTCGCGCGCGGGTATCCATGCTTCAGACGCTTTTGGCGCTTCAGAATATTCTCGATCTTGTTATCACATATAATCAATCTAGAGTTGGTGAAGTTAAGGTCCTGCCTGGAATATCTGACCATGACTGTCCATTGGTAGATCTAGACATATTCCCCATAAGGCATGTACAGAAAGAGCGAAAAGCGCCACTTTATAGCAGAGGATGTTGGGAGAGTTTTGAGGCAGATCTCAAACTCACATCAGAAATGATAGAAATGAACGAAGATCTCTTACATGTAAATGAACTTTGGTTAATGTTCAAAAAAGCTATCCACGATGGAATCCAGGAACATGTCCCACATAAGAAATGCAAGCGGAAAATTAATTTACCTTGGATTACTCCCAGCATTAAATGTCTAATCAGAAGGAGGGATAGACTTAACATCAGGCGCAAAAGAGCGAGGGAAAGAAACCTGTCCAAAGACTTTTGTGCACTTAATCACCAGATGAAGGAGTTAAAGAAGAAGATTCAGAAGGAATCTAGGAGACAGTATTGGGAGTACGTTGAATCTATTATTACACCGGCGGAGAGTTCAGACACCAATGTTTATTCTGGTATGAAGAAGTTTTGGTCTTTCATTAAACACCGTAGATCCGATAACCAAGGGGTTGCAACCCTCAAAAAGGACGGAAGAACAGTATCAGATTCTAAAAATAAAGCACATTGATTTTTTTTCTCAGAGCGCGAGCGGGCGGAATTCTGCGAATCCTGCAATATGATTGGTTCCGGGAGCGGGCGGAAGTTTACGATCTTGCCCGCTCACTCAACGATTCCGCCCGGGTTGCGTAGTTGCATGATTCACGATAATTTGTGACTCCGTTGTTTTAAGCTTGTGAGCCCTGGTATTATTGAATTTTCTCGTCAAATATGGACCCAGACAAAAGCTACCATAGCGGAAGCGAATTTTATTAGCTAGATAAAATATTTAACGACATAAATGAAGAAAACAATGAAGAAAACCAGCAAAGTTTCACCATGCATGGCTGACATCGGCTGACAAAGATCCGAAAACACACTAAAGATCTTAACGCTTCCACGAGGTATCAAAAAGACTCAATAAAGAAAGAGAGATTAAACTAAGTGGATAGAGAAATCAGCCGTAAAATTAAAGGCCAATGTTATTCCTCAAAAAGGCGAGTACAAGTTTGGATTTTATGATTTGTTGATTTTATAGTTTGTTCGGCGTTTGTTGTTGTTTTTTTACAAAGCGACACAGTTTGTGGCTTAAAAAATCAGTGATTAATCTAGCGCTCGTTTACAAAGGTTTTGACTGCATTTGATTTAAGTGTTCTTATTTTTCCGTTTTTCTTTTTCTTCTAATCGAGATTCTGTGAAGTTTCATTAAAAGGTGTTGCTTTAATTTGTCATTCTAGTTTTTTACGGGTTGTTTTCATTTAATTTATACGCTTTTTCGCGATCGGATTTTACGAGATAATTCGTACTTTATCTACATTGCTCGGTTAGTATGCTTATATTCCACAATTTTTGCCTTCATTAATTTAAATTCTGTAAGTTTTCATTCAAGAAGATATCATTTTTAAATAACAATAGCTCAGTTTAAGTTTTCGCACTGCTATGAATGAATTACGCTCGACTTTCCATTTGTAGAAAAATTTGAAAAGTTTTTTTAAAGTTAATCTTCAGCTTTTCACGGCTTCGCTGTAGGCAAGAACATTTCTCTAACCTCGCCGCAGGCAAACACAACAGCTGTTTATTCTACCGAGAGAAATAAACTGATAGAAATTTATAGTTCACTTTGCAAAATAATTTTTTTTGTTTCTGAATGAAAAAGTTTTGAAGATTACCGAGTTACTTTTTGCACGCGTTGTGTCAGTTTTGCTTTACGCGGCGCGTAAAGACATTTCTTGAAAAGCTGTACAAGTATATCAAGATTTTCTCGGCAAATCGCAGAATTAATGTAGGAAAAAAAAAATAAGTTATTTACCGGCCTTGGTCGGTCCGTATAGGAAAAAACTGTGCCCTCGGTCTCGAGTACGGCCCTCGGCCTGCGGCCTCGGGCCGTAATCGAGACCTCTAGCACAGTTTTTTCCTATACGGACCTCCCGGCCGGTAAATAACATATATGTACTAAATATGCAGTTTTATTCTGTTTTTACTCGTGAGAAAGTCAATGCACAGCCTATAACTCTACCCCCATCCCCGTATACCGATATGGAGGATATGGAGGATATCCAAATAACAAGAGAAGGGGAATGCTGGAGAAGCTCAATGTACATAAAGCCCCAGGTCCTGATGGAATTACACCAAGGGTCTTGAAGGAACTGGCACAGCCCACTGCCTCTATTCTTACAGTTATATTTAGGAAGTCGTACCTTCAGGGAGAAGTCCCCCAGGATTGGAGAGCGGCAAATGTAACTCAGTTTTCAAGAAAGGATCTAAGTATGACCCTAGCAATTATAGACCCATTTCCTTGACATGCATTTCGTGCAAGCTGATGGAACATATAATAACTAGTTCAATCATGAGACATGCCAAAACCTATAATATCCTTCATCCACTACAGCACGGCTTTAGAAGTATGAGATCCTGTGAAACTCAGCTTATTGGCTTTATCCAGGATCTGATCAACAACATGCACGCAGGTGTCCAGACTGACGTACTAGTGATGGACTTCAGTAAAGCTTTTGACAAGGTCAGTCACCGTCACCTTGTCAGGAAGTTGGAATATTATGGGGTACGTGGACGGACAAACAAGTGGATAAATTCATTTTTAACTGGCAGGTCTCAACGAGTTGTGTTGGATGGAGAAACTTCGGATGCAGCTGACGTACTTTCTGGAGTACCTCAAGGCTCCGTCCTTGGTCCCTGTCTCTTCCTACTATATATAAATGATCTGCCAAATTCGTTAATAATTCATAACAGTTATATATGACCAAAAAAGTAATACAAATGTTACAAATAACAACAAAACTAATAAACAATTAAATAACAGAATTTCGTTTAAAAATGTGCAAATCTAAAATTAACATCAATAGAAAAAAAAAAGCAAAACCCCCTACAGGACTAGCCTGCGAGCAAGCTGTGCTGGGTTAAAGGGGATTAGGGAGGCCCCTCTCATTCCCTCCCTAATCCCCTTTAACCCAGCACAGCTTGCTCGCAGGCTAGTCCTATCTAGGCTAGCTATCCTATCTATCCTGCCCCCTATCCTATCTATCCTGCCTGCCCCCATCCTACCTATCCTGCCTCCTCCCCCCCATCCTATCTATCCTGCCCCCCCCCTACCTACCCCTACATCTCAAGTATATGTTCGCGTTTGGTATATATAAGACTCAAAAGAAATACTGGCGCCATTGTGGTACAGCCTTCATTTACAAAACATTCAATAATAATGACTAAATGAAATACACAGATGAATAAATGGAATACGCAATGAATAATGACTGAATGAAAGGAGTAACATTTTTTCGGACATTTTCTTATCATGTTTAAAATGTATCATAAAACGTTCTTACGCATGCGCATGAGTATAGGATGCTTGGAGCCTCTTGTTGTTATGTATATCGCAGCCTGAATCAGTCAAACATTCCATCGTGTTTCATGTGAAGCAGAACAACTTCGAACATGGCAAATGTCAAAGCTGGAGCTCTTATAGAAACGTAGAAAATCGCCTATGGATATTGAAACAATAGAAATTTGTCAATGAGCAAAAATAAGACCAGTTTTCAAAAATCAAAGAGGTCACTTTTAAGCTCATTAACCGATTTCTATTATTTCAATATTCATGGGTTAATATCTCTGTGATCTGGCAGTTCTTAGTAGAGTTGTAAAGAATACGCATGCGTGAATATTTAGTGCAAATGTCAAAGCTGGAGCTCTTATAGAAACGTAGAAAATCGCCTATGAATATGGAAACAATAGAGATTTGTCAATGAGCAAAAATAAGACCATTTTTCAAAAATCGAAAAAGTCACGTTTAAGCTCATTAACCGATTTCTATTGTTTAAATATTCATGGCTTAATATCTATAATAACGATAAATAACATTGTAAAATTCGTTAATAATTCATAACATAAACGGAACTGTCTCAGTTGGCTCATACTTACGTCTCCGCATTTCGTCCCACAACGGCTGACTCAAAAAGCGCGGAATTCTCAAAAACTTACGAAAGAATAAGGACATTGTAATTTTACAACCAGTCAAAGGAAACGGTGTAGTAGTTTTAGATAGAACTGCGTATGATAGAGGTATTGAAAAATAATCAATGATGCATCTAAGTTTAAACCCCTTAGCAATGACCCCACCCTAAATCGGGAAGAGAAATTACAGCGTTTTCTCAGGGATTTAAAGAAAAAGGGACATTTAGATCAAGAGGTATATGACGCCATATATCCGAATGGGTCACAACCAGCTAGGATATACGGCCTACCCAAGATGCACAAACCGCGGACAGCCAACTCTACACCGCCTTTTCGTCCTATTGTCTCTTCCATTAGGACATACAATTACAACCTGGCCAAATTTTTAAGTAATCTTCTCCAGCCGCTTATTCCCTCTGATTATGTTGCTTCAGACACGTTCACGTTTGTTCGTGAGTAGTTATGTAACCCACTATAGGTCACTTTTCCATTTTCAGTGTGTTTTTGTCGTTAATTTGATGTAACTCGTATAATTATAGGCGAATCGTCTATAATTATTCACTATGGGGTATTTTACAACAACCATAAAAAGTATCGAATTTCCACTGTTAAATTTCCTCATTAAATTTTTCAAGATTTTTTCAAAAAATCCTCGTTAAATTTCCAAAATTGTCGTTAATTTAGCGTATTTTGGAAATTTTCCTCGTTAAAAATCGAGTGGGTAATTCATCACCAGAAATTCACTCTAAGGTACTTTTCAAGATCTTTAATTTTTAGTGTGTTTTGTCGTTAATTTTTAATTTGTCGTCACTCCATACTATACGGTATATATTTTAATCGATACTCATTGTTAACACAGCACAGTTTGAAGAAAAAACTTCATCTTCTTCGCTTTCTTCAGGTATTGTAAGTGGTGAATTTTGTGGGTTAACATATATATCATGTACCGTAACTTGAAATGAAACTTCTTCTTTGCTGATATAAATACTATCGATTAACAGAGCCAATTTGACTTTTTCTAGCTTTCTCATTGCGATTCTTGTTAAAATTTTATCCCTTTGTTTTGAATATTTGAGAAGTTTAACATTAAACATTTCAGATCTTATTGAACCCCCAGTAATTCTTGTACCCATACCTTCAAACTGAAAACCATAAAAAATACCTTTTATTTTATTAGCTATTTTTTCACCATAAACACCTTTTAAATGTCGCCTACAGATGTCTCTAATAAAAACCATACAATCAATAAACTTTTCTTCTTCTTCCGTTGACATTCGACTTCGTCCTTCTTCACCGTATAAGCGAACAGGAATGGTGTAACCAAGTAGTTTACTACTTTCGTTTTGACTATATGTCTCTTTTACACCTAAAATTGTAAGAAATGGTGAATCGATTACTAGCGGACCTTTATAGGTGTCAATTTTGATTATTTCAAAATCGGTTTTACTGTTTTTCACCGGTTTATGGAAAATAATATTTGATGAATATTCTAAAACTTTTGAAGGACTTAACAGATTCATATTTGTTATATTACCATATTTATTTTTTAAGACGATTTTTTTCATTTCTAGAAAAAGAAATGAAAAATAAACAGATATTCAATCTTCTTCTTCTTCATCTTCGCTTTCTTCAGGTATCGATAATAGCGATTCTCGTTGTGGCAACGGTCTGAAATATACCTCATGAACCTTTATCTGAATCGAAACAGCTTTTTTACTGATGTAGATACTATCAATCAGCAAAGCTAATTTTGCATAACAATATCTATTTAAATAGCTGAGCGGATCAACTTTTTTGTTTCCTTTTGTTTTGAATAGCGATAAAAATTTATTCGACTTTTCTGAATAATTGAGTTTAGCATATAATATTGGTGGATATTTTTCTAATTCCCAATCCTTGTAATATAAAATACTATTTAATTCGTCAGCAGTTTCTCTTCCAAAAGTGTCTTGTAAGTGCTTGCGACAAAGTGCTTCAAAATTTTCCAATGAAATATGAAACTTATCTTCTTCCTGTGTCGGTTTACCATCTTTAGACCATAAACAGACCGGAATAGAATAACCAATGAAATTTGAATTACTTTCGTCTTCTTTACTTCTTCTTTCGGTTACACCAAAACTGAAAAGAAACGGTGTTTCAATGACTAGCGGGCCTTTCTTATTATCACCGTAATTGGTCGTAATTTTAATCCTTTGAAATTTGAAAAGGTCATTTTTTATCGGTTTGCTGAAAATAATATCATCTGAGAGACTTGACAGTTGCATGTTGTTATTATTACAAATTTATTTCCTTAAGACCATTTTTCATTTCTAGTAAAAGAAATGAAAAATATTCAAGCTTCATTCCTACCTACAATCCTTACAACAGCGTTTATCTTTCTTGTGAATACAGATACCGTTTCCACCGCATTCTTTGCAATAATATTTCACTCGATTGTGTTCACAAAACTGATTTCCACTACACTCCTTGCAATAGTACTTGTTATTTCCATGAATGCAGATTCCGTTTCCACCACAATCTTTACAAAAATACCGTCGTCTACCGTGTTCACAAATCCTTGATCCCGAACACTCCTTACAATTGTATTTATTTTTCCCGTGTGGGCAAAGTTTTTCTTTACGTTCTGGTGATTTCACAGGTTCTTTCAATTCTACAGCTTGTAAAGCATCGATGAGTTCGGCTTTCCGCATTAGATACCATCCTTTAATTTTCTGCTCTTTTGCTTCAGCTTTCAACTCTTTCACAGACTTTTCCATTTGTTTTATAAGATACTTTATATTTTTAATACCATTTTTTGATAAACAAACGACTCGAAAGCGCTTGTTTATCGCGACGTTTTTCCGAGAAATCGGTCTTAATTTATTCATCTTTTCCGAGAATTCAGCTCATTTGCATACGTGTTCATTGAGGCGAAACGAGTGTAAGGCGTATGCGTATGAATCGCTTTGCGGTGCGTGACACTTGACACGTACCACATGTGTGAGCGCGATAACTCCTTCCTATATATATAGTTCGATCGAACTATATATATTAATAAGTCTGTAATTCGATAGAACTCAGGGGGGAGACGGTTGGCCACTGTCAGAACCCTGCTTACGGTTCATACGATGTCAGACCTACGGGGTAGCAGTGTAGTTGAGTCAGTTGACTACGCTCTGGTGAACCAGCCTCGGCCCAACTGATAACAGGGGGGTGCTCAAAGATCTCTTCGGAGAACTTAACCTCACCCAGAGGTATAAAATGGGTGACACCCGCTTTGTCAGCGGGAAAAGTCCTCACTTCGGTGAGGCAAAAGTCCTCACTTCGGTGAGGCACAGAAACAGCCAACCGAGCACCCCCCGACCAGGGTTTTGCACTTTTTTATGAAGTGATGTTGTGAACTTTTACTAGGGGTTCATATATATCTAATTCAGCTAAAGCAGAAAGTAATTTAGCTTTTCGCATTAGATACCAACCTTTAATTTTCTTCTCTTTTGCTAAATATCGCAATTCTTTGAAGGTATATTTTGTTCGATTAATCAATGGCCTTTCCCATTCATCTTCCATTGTTTTTATTTATTTAATACCAAATCTTTATGTTCATTTGAACTTTTTATCGTATCGATCTTCGATTCGACTATTTATTGCTGGACATAAATCGATGATTATTTCATCGATCAACCTCATATCGTTAACAAACGATTCGTGATCGAACTGTTTTCCTCGCAGACAAGAACGTAAGTCAACCAAAACTTTCTGGTATGTCGTAAATGCAAATTTACTCATCTCAATCCGTCGGTTATAATTTTTATAATCGGTAAATGTTTTGACCAACAAGCCTGCACCGGAAATGACACCTAGTATAACTGGGTTCAACGTAATTCCGCCGGCAATCGTACCGCCTGCGATAAGAGACGATGAACTCAATTTACACAAGAGATTCATCCGTTTGAGATGTCTAAAAGTCTTTTTATAACACCACCATTTCTTGTGATAAAAACTGTAAAGGGACTTGATCACCATTAATTTTGTCTCGTCGATCGATGTATCGATGTGGTTAAATGCAAAAAGATCGTATTTCATTTTATAAAGATGACATACTAATTTTAAAATGATCGCATTCATTTTCATTCTTGTCTCTTTTATAAATGAGCATGTTCATAGTCCTCAATGGTTAAGAGAAACTCGAGACATCGCGAGAGAGGTTGTAGAAGCGCTTGAACACGCTACACACTAGTGTGAAAGATCATCTAATTTATTATACGTGGCGTATAATAAATTTAAATTTGACTGTATTTACGCTTCATCTGAAGAATCTTCATAACCAGAGTTCCACTCACCAGATTCAACAGGTTTAATAGGTAGCTTGTGAGAGCAGCGGTAAATTTTAATGTAATCGACCAAGATCTTTTTCCGCATGTCTTTGTAGAGATTCGGGTTCTCACCATATTCCCGTAACATTATCAATAGATCGTTAAATGTTAATGACTTAAGATGTTTGCTTGGAACCTGAAGTATCCGTTTTATCTTTTCTGGATATTCTGTTTGCGATTCACCACTTGTGTCCATTGTCTTTTTTTATATAAGAAAAAATATTTCTTTAATTCCATTTTTTATATTTTTACATCGTCTCAAGCCACAGACTTACCAAACATTTATTGATGGTAGTTCCTTGTAAACTTTGTATTCTCACACGAAATTTATCACATTCTTCCAGAGCGATATCGTTAGTTAAGTGACAGACCTGTTTCTTACCACCCCCTCCTCTTCCTATTACATTATTTATCAACACAGCAATATGAGGGTATGTTTCGAGCGTATCGAGAATGTTAACGCAACATTTTACAATTTTACTCTTAACCGGAACCATAACATATTCATCTCCTGAAAATAGAGCAAACATCTGATTCGCAGTTCTCTCGTAAAGACCGTGAATTACAAACGCACCACCGCTGGGACTTGGTGAATTGAGAATTGAGTAATTGTTCATATCCAGATCGGTCTGCATAACCATTTTCCTACTCTCCAAAATATAAGGAGAATCGTAAACACTGGCCGGAACATCTGAGTGGTTTCCTTTTATTCCGTAAATTATAAGGTAAGCTTGAGCTTGCGAAGCTGATGTTGGCGAGCCGCTGCATTTTAAATCGACCCTAATATATTCCGGCGGTGAAATATCCCACTTATGTAGATTGATAATGCTTCTACTGTAATCCGTAAAGTTTTTTGTCGATTGTTTATTTATATTGATAGAAGTCGATTGAACATCGACGCTGACGCCGCTCATTGTAGGTGGAATAAATTCGATACAAACGGTATATTCTCCCTTTGGTAATTTATACATATTAAATCCGATTCTTGATGCGTAGCTATTTAACGGATGTTTGTGTAATAAAAGACTGTAAACTTTTTTGTTTAACGTATGCGGCGACTCCACCAAATCGACTATACCGGTGACGGTTATATCATGCTCGGATGAGCTTTCGTCAACATTTTCCATTATGTACCTAAAATCATCTTTCAAATTTGACGAGCTGCTGATATGCGATTCGTCGATATATTTTTTAAGCCTCTCTTCTATTTCTATCGTATGAACTACCACATCCCCTATCTTGAGATCAAGATTTTTATCAGCGCCGTCCACATAAGATTTATTACATGCGTCGGAACTATTTTGCGGATCTTCTAAATTTATAATCTTATGGTTTGACATATCGAAATCTTCACCGGACGGATTACTCAATTTACCCGAAATTATATGATCCACGTATCTTTTATTAGCTCCTTGGTCGGCGACCGTCGGGTCCTTTACATTATAAACCGTATTGTTTCCCATATCCAAACTAGTCTCCATCGGAAACGTCTCTTTTCGAGATAAGAAAATATTCCTAACATCGTTGTAAGAGACAAGATTGTTATAATTTGCTCCTAAATCGTGATAAGTCTGTTGTTTCGATTGAACAACATTGAAACGTTCTTTCAGATCGATATTTTTCACGACCTCATGCGTTGGTTCAGGAGCGTTAGGATGAAATTTTTTCAGAGTTACCATATTGACAGCGCATAAATCGTTATCTTCATCCGTATCCATATTTGTGATAAGTTTTCTGTTCATATCGATCTCTCCGGGAAGAATCAACCTGTTTCCTCGAAGATCTAAATCACCGGTCATATGAGTGGACCCATCAACAAGAATAACATCTGTCGGATTTGGTTTTGTTGATAACGCATTTTCCATCTGATGTTTTGTTATCGCATCATCGCTATCGACTCCTTCACCAACATTTACAAGACGTTTTTGTTGAATATCGTAATTGTTATTGACATCTAATTTCAAACCGGCACGAGCATTCGCTTGTACTTGTTGATTAAAATTTTTTATATATTCAGATATATCGAAATTACTGTATCTTCCGATATTATTGAAAATACCCATACTCTATTCTTATTTCATATAATTTTTAAAAAGTCTCATCAAAGTTCTTGGTAACACTTTTCTTTTCTTTGTCTAAAAATAAGAATTCATATGGACCGAGTTTATCAAAAAGAACCGGATCTATTAGATTTTCTTGCGCAATCAGATTTAAATGTTTTTTAGTCGTTGGTGGATACAAAATCATGTGGGAACAGTTCTGCCGGAGTTTTTGGGGGACATCGTAGTAAGACTGGGATAGATAGATCGGGGAAATTTTATGATGTCGACCATCTGTATAATGATTGGCGATTTTGTTTTGAACTGCTTGGGGAGCGTTAATTAGATCATCAAAAACCACCACTTTTCTATTATCGATCGGATAGTCTGTTGTATCCATAATATCATCTTCTCCAAGAAGTTCTAAAATATCATATCCAACTCTTTGACTGGCGTTTTCCATTAATTTTTGCAAGTCTTGAATTTTATCCTGATGTTGATTTGGTGAGTATAGATAAATCTTATCATAATAAATGAGCGGCTTTCTAAGAATATGCATTAAGGTGTTTGTTTTTCCACATCGAGTTTGGCCAGTTATCAACATACGAAAATCTTCATTAAGAAAATCATTTAGTGAACGATTATTATCGTTACTTTTTATCACATCATAATTCGGTATTTTCATTTTATTTAATAAGGTAGATAAACTTAAAGTGTTTATTTTACAGATATTTAAAAATAACTTAAATGTTTATTTTACAGATATTTAAATAATAAATTATGGATCTTGATAAGATCAAAAAATATGCAGATTCAGAATTTGAAGGCTTTAAAATTGCTAAAGCAGTTACCGAAGTAAAGAATGAGGTTAAAAATAAAGAACAAGTTCGCGATGTTGCGATGAGTGATTATTTTAAAACTCTGAGAGAACCGCTAATTGAACAACAGAAAAAAACAGATGAAAAACAGGACAAAGTAATTCAACAATTAAAAGAAAATCAATTGGCTTTGACCAGCGGTTTCAAAGATTTGGTTGAAACTAACAAAGATATTTTAACATTGAATAAAGAGCTACCATTTCCTGGTGGTGACCAACCACCTATACCTGCAATACCTGCGCCACCGAAGGGTGAAATAATAACTGCTGAACCAAATAAGATGTTCACAGAAAAAGAATTAGAATTTTTAAAAGAAACTTTTCATGAACCTAATGAGCTACTTAAAATGAATGAAGACGAGTTATCTGAAACTTATAATGAAGCTAAAGATGAAAACAGAAGTATCGGAATAAAAATAGGTGGTTTGAAAAGGAGAAAACCAAAGACAGAAGAAGATAAACAAAAACTCACTGAAGATCTGAAAATATATGAAAGAACAAGAGATATATTAGAGAGATATTTAACAACGATTAAGAATGTAAAAATTTTACCGCAATATACAAAACAAAAACAAGGTGAAGGGGTACGCAAGTACAAACAACCAAGACGAAACGCTTATAAAATTCAAAAAAATAATCAATATGGAGGACTATTGATCGACATGTCTAAATTAATGAAAGATCTGAAATTAAACGCTTATCGTGGTGGAAAATTAATTTATCAAGCCGATGTTGATAAATCTCTGATTAATTTACTAACGAAAAGATACAATCCTAAAACAAAATATAGTATGAACGCTGTAAAAGTTTTTAATGATTTAAATATGTTGAGTAATTTACCTCCTCATAAATCATCTGGTAAATCGAAAATAGTCGGTTCAAGTATAGTTTATTATAATGATCCGAATCAATTGGCAGACAGAATGAAGATAATAATAGGTTCGATGGCCGCTGGTAATAATTCACCTGTTTTGAGAAATGATTTATCGCAAATAAATGATGAATTGTTAAGAATAGGAGCAATCGATAAAACAATTCATGAGAAATTATATAAAAAATATTTAGCGTAATTAAAATTAAAAAGTTTTATTATACAGATCGTATAATAAAATGAATGTTAACAGAACGCTAGTTTTCAAATCTATAGATGCAAGAAAACAAAATCCTAATAATAAACCAGGAAATTTTACTGTAAGGTTTACTCCTGAGTTGAGATTGGACGATAATAAAGAATGTTTTTTGGCATTGGATCATCTTAGTATGACTGCGAGTTGGCATAACATTCGTCCCGAATATGATAACGACAAACTAAAAATATCAAAAGATAAAGGTAAAACATATGAAACGATTACTTTTCCATCAGGGGTTTATGATTACGAAGATATAAATGATTTTATCCACAAAACGATTGGAAAAATACCCAACACGGAGGAATATGGAATTAGCGTATTGTTTGATCTTACAACTTACAAGGTATTTATTCAATTATCTACCGATTATCGCATCGATTTTAGTTCGAGTGGAAATTTTAATATTTTACTCGGATTCGAATCGAAAGTTTTAACGAGCAGCGGTTATGGGAAAAATTTCCCTAATATCAGTAACAGCATCGATAATCTTTACGTAAAATGTAGTTTGTTGAGCGATTCGATCGTTTCAGGAAAGCGAAGTAATACCTTATTCACATTCTCAACAAATACAAAAACAAGGTCTTTACCTTTTGAAATCTACCCAAGAGTGAATTATTTGTGGCATAAGATAAATAGAAAAGATATATCTGAAGTAACATTTTACTTAACCGATGATGAAGATAGAATTGTTGATCTGAACGATATCGATATTTCCATAACTGTAGTGTTAAAAGAAGTATAATTTTATTTATAATTTATAAAACTTAGGCTTACGTATGGAAGAACAAAGAAGAATAAGAAATTTTGATACAGGAGAAATTTCTTATATTAACTCTATAGATCACTCTGTAGAGTATGGTTCTGGTTTCTTTGATATTTTTACAAAAATCGGTTCCAAATTAACAGGAAAAACAGCGAGTAAATTAGCCAGTAAAGCAGCAGAAAAACTTATTGAAAAAGGTGCTGAAAAGGTTGGAGAAAAAACTGGTGAAGTTCTTGGTGAAAAAATTTATGACAAGTTTTCATCCAGAGGTAAAAAAGAACCTGCGGCAGCAGCACCACCGCAAATTTCAGGCGAAACAAAAGGAGTTGAAATCATTAAATTTTTAAACGAAGAAAACGCTAAAAAAGAGAAGAAAGAAGACAAATATCAATATATTAGAAATATCGTAAATGATCTGATTTAATTTTAAAAATAATTTCTTATTATAATTCATAATAAGAATGAGTTTCAGAAATCCAGAATTGGTCAAACGATATGAATACGTGTCCTACGATTTGGAAACACCGCTAATCAGTAATGTCGCAAATGATAATAGACAGGTTAAGGATAATTATCGATTCACAGTTGATAACTCTTCAGAAGCAAATCCGATCGATTGGTATAACGCTTATTTGGAAGTAGATTTCAAACTTGTTACGCTTGCTGATAGTACAACCGGTATAACAGCAGGACCGAATAACGGTAATCAAGATTGTACTACAACTAATGGTCATACATTTATAAAACAGATACAGGTTGAATGCAACGGGATAACAGTTTATAATAACTCAAGGGCTAATGAAACATCGAACGTACTTTCCCTCTTAAAATATACAAAAAGTTATGCAGATACGATCGGTAAAGATCAGTTTTTATATTTAGATTCATCCACGGGAACAACAGAAGCACGACCGGCTCAAGCGTTATATAACGAAGGTTTTGCTAGAAGAAAAATTTTAACAGATGCTGCAGCTGTTAACAAAATATCGATTCCGCTAAATCTATACAGCTATTTTGCAGCTTTCAAAAATAATCTTCACCCAAATATCAAGACAAATCTTCTTATAGAACTTGAAAGCGATAACAATATAATTTTCAGAAAAAATGCTGCTCCAGATAGTAAAGTGATTTTAACAAAATTAAGATTGTGGTGTCCAAAAATTATTTTCAACGGTTTAGGTATGAAACAGTATCTTGAAGATTATTTGAAACCCCAAAAATGGACTTATTTGAGAGAACATACCGAAATATTACAAACATCATCTGTAAATAGCTCCTTTCGAATAAGTACAGGTATTAGGAGACCGAGGCATGTTTTCATCTGGGTTGTTCCGGAAGCAAGTTATAGTAATCAGGAGCAAAATATATTTACTTTCAAAACATTTAGAATTGGAGCAAACAATCGATATTTTTCTAGAGCACACTTGCAAATAAATAATAGCATCCAGTATCCTCAATTAGAAATGACATCAGATGAGGAGTCAAGACTTTACAGAGCTTTGTTGTCCTACAGTTCCGCTTACAACGATTTTTTAAGCGGAACAATAATTGACCGATCAAATTTCAGAAATCTTTTTGGAATTCTATACTTTAATCTTAGAAACCAAGAAGAAGATGTAAAAGATGGTGTAGTTGCACTTACTTTTAATTATGAATTAAACGGAGCAAATCCAACAAATTATAGATTAAATGCTTTAGTTTTACATGAAAAAGAGATAGAGTTATACACATCATCTGGAAAATTATTAATAAAAGCGTAAATCTAATTAAAATTATATTTTGTAAAATTAAAAATGGCTACAGCGTATTTTGCATATGGAGTAAATTTGTCTCAAGGACAGCTACAAAGGTTGAAAAAAGCATATGACGATAATTCAGAAATTACGATAAGGTTGAGTAAGAATAATTTGAAAGGGTCGCATGAGTTGATGTTGACAAAAACCCAGATTAATAAGATTAATAAAGCGCTAAAAAACGGTACCGGTACCGATATCAAAATATCTAAAACACAGATTCGTAAAGCGATCATAAAAGGTGGAAGTTTGTGGACCTCGTTGTTGTCGCTCGGTGCAAAGTTGTTACCTTTTGCTACAAAAGCGGCAACAAAGGTAGTACCTTTAGCTACAAAAGCAGCTACAAAGGTACTACCTCATTTAGCTACAGGAGCGCTAGGCGCTTTGGGTAGTCTCGGTATCGATAAGATTTTTGGTAGCGGTATTACGATACCGTTTGATTTTCTTCCTCAACTTGCAAAATTAAAAGGATTAACACAAGGACAAGCGGTAGCGGTACAAAAAGGTATGCAAAGCGGTAGCGGTATAACATTCAAACCTACGCAAAGACAGATAAATGGAGGATTTTTAGGAACACTTGCTGCAATCGGAATTCCTATGGCTATCGAATTAGCTTCAAAACTTTTTGGAAAAGGGTTACAGATATCTCCAAGTCCACCAACGGACGTTGGTGGCAGAGGATTACAAGTACCAAAACTGCCGAGAGGTAGAGGATTGCAGATTTCTCCAAAATATCCATACCATCCTCCACCTTTTTACGGATCATGGGGTGAAAAAAACCCAAATTTAGGGATGTACCGCTAAGTAATTTTGACCTCCTTGAATGGATAAAATATTTAAAAATACCTGATTTCAAAGGTATTTTTTCGAGAGATCAAACGGTAAGTCATATACATAAAACAGGATGTTGTATAATTAATCTTGATGATAAGATAGGGAACGGTACACATTGGGTAGCAACATTTGTAAAAAATAAAAATCTCATATATTATTTTGATTCGTTTTGTTTACCGCCACCACAAGATTTCATTGATTATGCAAATAAATTACGTATGGAATATCAATATAATATCGGTTACCCGTTTCAAGCTATAAAATCAGTAAGATGCGGTTATTATTGTTTATATTTTCTTGATAATATTTACAAAAAATCATTTTATGATTGCTTAAGTAGATTCAAAATCGATAATCAAAACTACAATGAAAAGTTTATTAAAAAATATTTCATGTAATTAAAATTAAAAAGTTTTATTATACAGATCGTATAATAAATAAAAAACTTACGTATGGAGTCGCTAACGTATTGCGTCAAGGAAAAAATAAAAACCGGTTGTACTGAACCATCCGGTTACGAGATAGCCTCAAACGGTAGACCTTGTTTTTGGTGCACTTGCGCTAATTGCGGAATCAAGAAAACCCGTTTCGTTAAGAGTTCGGAAAACTAGTTGGGCCCCCACAAGGTGGGGGCTTTGGCGAAATGGCTATGGAAGGTCTGACGATGCACGCGTTACCTTGGTTAGGAAAGAAAGCTGTTGAAATGGGCCGTTATGGGGCAAGTGAGCTGTTGAGAAATAAAAATATGCAAACCAAGGCGTTGGATTTCGCTCTTGACAAAGCAAAACCGTTTCTTGAAAAGACAACCTCCGACATGTTAAATCAGCTAAGTACCAAGATTAGACCCGATAAAAAATATAAAACGGATAGAAAAGATTTAGATGGTGGTAAATTAGATGTTCATTCATTAATAGGAAAGCTGCCAAGACCAAAGAAAGGATTCACTCCTGGGAAATATAAGTATATGGGGCCTTATAATCCCCTGGATAAACAGTTAAAATACGATGATGAAACGGGAGAAATTCAAGAATGGTATGAGCAACCGTATAACAAAGTGGATGAAATATCAGCTCGACATGACGTTTGTTATGATCGCGTTAAAACAGGCAAAACCAACAAGGGAGATTGTGACCGGCAGATGGTTTCTGAACTTGATCAGATTCCGTACGGAGAGATGCCAAAATGGGGACAAGCGGCGAGATTTATTATCAACACGAAGCAAAAACTTGGGTTGGGAAACGGATAAGGCCGCCGAGTAAAAACGTAGAGACGTGGCAAGAAAAGCTAGCAGATGAGTTGCATAAACCCATAAGACGAAAGTTTACTCGGCGGCGTGTTATTGTAAACGGAATCGATGAGATATGGTGTTCTGACCTTGTTGAAATGCAGAAATATAGTAAGTGGAATAAGGGATATCGATATCTTCTCATGGTGTTAGATGTTTTCAGTAAATACGGTTGGATTGTACCGTTGAAGAATAAAAAGGGAGAGAGTGTCGCAGAAGCGTTCAAAACAATATTCAAGAAAGGAAGAAAACCGAAAATGCTGTGGGTGGATAAGGGTAAAGAGTATTACAACAAGAATATGAAAGAATTGTTGGATAAAAATAAGATAGTGATGTATTCGACAGAGAATGAAGAAAAATCTAGTGTTTGTGAAAGATGGAACCGTACGATAAAAGAGAAAATGTATAAACAGTTTACCGTTCAAAACAATACCGTGTATTACGATATGTTGCCGATGATATTGAAAGAATACAATAATTCAAAACACCGAAGCATCGGAATGACACCTGTGGAAGCGTCGAAGAAAAAGAACGAAAGTGCTGTTTACTTAAATTTGTATGGTAAGATGAAACGGATGAATACTAAACCGAAATTTAAAGTTGGTGATAAAGTTCGAATATCAAAATATAAACGCCCTGTTTTCGATAAAGGTTACACACCGAATTGGACTGAAGAGATTTTTACTATCGATAAGATTCGATACACTAACCCTGTAACTTATAAACTGAAAGATGAGCTGGGTGAGGAGATAACAGGTTCTTTTTATAAGGAAGAGCTGCAGAAGGCTGTTCAAGACGTTTACCGTATTGAGAAGGTGATTCGACGAGATGCTCGAAAAGGTAAAGCGTTAGTAAAGTGGAGCGGGTATAGCGATAAATTCAACCAATGGGTAGATCTGAAAGAACTGAAAGATCTGCGGTGAAGATCTCTTCTTTTCATTTCATGAACGTGAAATGAAAATTTAAAATGGTATTAAAAAAATCTTGAACATGATTCAATTAAGATGGATTCACAAACTGTTCAACAGCTTAAGGCAATTGCACGTGAAAACGGTTTGAAAGGTTATTCACGTTTGAGGAAGGCGGAGCTGATCAACCTTATCGAAAGTAGTATAAATACTCCACCACGCGGTATCGTTAATTTTATAGATGAACCTTCACCTCCCCCACCACGCGGTATCGTTAATTTTTTAGATAAACCCTCTCCACCCCGAAGAAGAAGAAAAAGACAACCCTCTCCATCACTGTCCCGAAGAAGGAAAAAAAGACAGCCCTCTCCACAACCCCTAGAAGATCATCAATCAGAGATACCGTTAGAATCTGAAGATTCTGAACGTAAACGACAAAAGAAGAGACAAAAGACCCGTAAAACAAAGAAGGAGAAGAAATTGGAAGAGGTCGAAAATAGATCTGAAAGATCTGAAGATACTCTTCAATCGACAAATAATAAGAAGAGACAAAAGAAACTAAAGAGGGAGGCTGCCCGTCTAACAAAGAAAATCAACCGTGCAAAAAACAAACGTGGCGCACTGTTCTTACAAGAAAAACTAAACCAAGTTTTGAAAAAGATCGATAACCGAAGATTACCATATGAGATAATCAAGATAGGTGAGAATACAAGTAACAAGTTCAAATCGTTTTTCGACATATTCAAAGTTAAAATAGTAAACCCTCGTGAAATATTCGATATTGATAAATTACTGTTAGAAATAGGGCTCAGAGTAATAAAAGAGAGAGGGTTACAAAACGGTGACAAGATTCGATGGATACTTAATCATACGAGTTGGCATAAACCGGTCAGTACAAAACGAATCACGATCACAGATCACCTTGGGACGGATCTCGTCGAAGAGATAGCTAGATTCATTGAATACAAGGATGTACCGCTCCCCGAGGTCAAAATAGAGATTCAATCGGTAAAGGTTCCCCGGGGAATGGGCCGATTACGTGTAACAAAATTAAATGCCAGCGATAAAAAGAGTATAATCACAATCAAAAATAATGACTCAATCTGTCTTGCGCGAGCAATAGTGACGGCTCGTGCAAACATAAATAAACAAAAATGGACAAAATCTGAACTAAGTAATGGATTTAATAAGTCGAGAAAACTTCAGAAAGACGAAGCTATCAAACTTCATAAAGAAGCTGGAGTCGAAATTAATGAGGAAACCGGTTCTACCCTCGAAGATGTAAAGAGATTCGCGGAACATCTTAAGATTCAGATAAACATTGTAGACGGTGATCGATTCAATGATCTGATTTTCACTACTGAAAATGAGCACGATGGACAGATGATATACCTTTACAAAAACAAAAACCACTTCGACGTTATCACAAGTATGCCAGCGTTCTTATCCAAAAAATATTATTGTCACACCTGTAAAGAGCCGTATACAAAACGCGATTGTCATAGATGCCCCGCAAAATGTACAGCATGCTTCAAGTACTTTCCACACGGAGTGAAAAAATGCTCTAAACCACCAATTCCATGCGATAAGTGTAATAGGTCTTTCTTTGGAGTAGATTGTTTTATGGAGCATCTACGTGAACGATCCACATGGGGTAGTAAAGATACTGTGTGTAAAAAAGTAGGTAAATGTTTGAAATGTGAGCGTACAATTACATCTTCTAAAAATGATGGCCTAAAGAATCACATCTGCGGATATTCAAAGTGTAGTAATTGTAGGGAGTACTGTGATATGAATGAACATCTTTGTTTCATGTCTCAAACGAATTGTAAGGGTGGAAAATGTCAAGGTTACGGATGTAGTCCTGGAAGTTTGTGTTATCCTTGTCAGACAAGAACCGATAAATACATGTTCTATGATTTTGAAGCAACTCAGGAGACCGGTGTTCATGAGGTCAATTTAGTCGTCTGTCACGATTTTTATGGAAATAAATATACATTTGAAACGCTCGACGAATTTTGTAAATTTATTTTTTACAAGAATGAGCATGTGGGGTATACCTTCATAGCTCACAATGCAAAAAGTTACGATGCTCAGTTTATTCGAAATTGGTGTATAGAGAACAGAGTGAAACCCGATATTATTTACAACGGAACAAAGATTATGTCTATGAAGGCTGAGGGTGTTAGATTTATTGATTCTATAAACTTTATCGCTGCGGCGTTATCATCGTTCCCAAAGACATTTGGTTTGAAAGAGTTGAAAAAAGGGTATTTTCCACATTATTTCAACACAAAGTGTAACCAAAACTATGTAGGACCGATTCCTGATAAGAAACACTATGGTTATGATGAGATGAAACCTTCAGCGAGAAAGGAATTCTTAAAATGGTATCAACAACGTATTGATGAAAACTATGTGTTTGACATGAAGAAGGAGCTGAGAGATTACTGTGATAGTGATGTAGACATCCTCAGAAGAGGTATGTTGATTTTTCGAGAACAGTATATCGAGTTAGGTAACATCGACCCTCTTCAATATATAACCATCGCTTCTGTATGCATGACCATGTACAGAAGTAACCACATGCCTTGTGAAAAGATCGCTGTTGTAAAGGAAATTACACGTGGAGAGAACTACAGTAAAAGTAGCATCGCATGGTTAGATTGGATTTCTCAGAGAGATGGTGTTAAAATAAAACACGCTCTGAACGGTGGTGAAGAGACTTTACCAGATATCGGAAAGGTTGACGGGTTTTGTGGGAATACGGTCTACGAATTTCAAGGATGTTTTTGGCACGGTTGTGAGAAGTGTTATACATGCGACACAATCAACACAAAAAATCAGATGGATATGTTAACTCTAAGAAAGAGGACGGTAGCGAAAAACGATAAAATTAGAGCTGCCGGGTATGAACTGGTTGAGGTTTACGAATGTGAACTGAAAAAGGAGAAAGAGTTTAATAAATTTCTAAAAACGTGGAATCGGGAATTTGTAGGGCCTCTTAATCCTAGGGACGCATTTTTTGGTGGACGAACAAATGTAACAAAACCGACCTACACATTCAAAAAAGGTGAGAAAGGTAGATATGTCGACTTTGTTAGTTTATATTCAACGGTACAATTCTTCAAGGATTATCCGGTAGGTCATCCTACAAAGATATTCGATCCTCCTCAAGAGTACGATGAGAATTGGTTTGGTTTTGTGAAATGTAAAGTTTTACCTCCAAGAGGTCTTTATCATCCTGTGTTACCGGTAAAAATAAAATGCGATAAGGCTGAAAAGCTGCTATTTCCGCTCTGTAGAGTGTGCGCTGAAAATAAGATTCAGGAATGTACACATACAGATAATGAACGATCATTCATCGGAACATGGTGCCCCTTACCAAACCAAGTGTATTTTAAAAGTGATTTAAAGGTACTTTTAATATATTTGAACGATTTGAACTATATTTTGAGCTCATCATGGTGTATTTTTATTATATTTTAACAAAAATTCTAAAATAGTGGTAAGAGCTTGAAATGTATTTGAGGTATAGTTAAATGCTATTTAATAAACTGGGTAGGTTTTTCCATGTATTTGTAAGCTATTTGTCGCCAAAACTACATTTCAAATACAGTATTTGAACACTATTTTGACAACATGACTGCCGAAGTGTTACTCTAAATTGTTTTAAATAGACTATTTGAACACTGTTTGGAAAAGAATCATAAAATGTTGTCGATTTATAATGTAGTTGTAACAAGTAAAAAATAAAAATGTTTCAAATATGATGTTTAAATACTATTTGAAATGGACATTCATTACTACGCTTCTAAATAGCTCATAAATAGTCTATTTAAAACATGTTTGAAGTTGAATTCACAAGTCAGAGCTATTTGAAAGGCGATTTTAAAATACTGAAACCAGGAGCTGTTTCCAAACAGACTTTAAACAGACTATTTTCTTAGTATTTTGAGAGAAAAACACTTTGTTACAGGTATGTACACAAAATATATTTAAAGTTCACATCCCCCTCCATAAGTAAGTAAAACTGTTTTAAACGTATTTGTGACAAACTCACAGAACAAAATAAGAGCTATATCGGTTTTCCTTTTAATTGCAGCAGCAATGAAAACGTTTATAGAGTTTTATAGACACATACCCGTAGCCACCCCCCCCCCCCCCCCACCCCGATTCGATCCTTTACTACAGAATCTGGTGCTTCTATTCGTTATGGTGGTCTTTGCAAATACGTCCACAGTTCCTTGTTTATCATCATGACAGTATATACGGAGGCCGAAGTTAATTATCAACCTCACACGTGTAGCCGAACGCCGACTTGCGGGCCGGGAATTGAACCGGAATTGAATAGCAAGGCGATATCGAATGGCGCGTCAAAATACATTTTATTTTACATTTACCCCGACATATTCATTTTCTGAAAAGGTATTATTAAATGCAGTAGCTCGCTGTCAAATCAAACCATGGTATAGTTCCTCGCTTAACACTGGATTCAGTAATAATATCGATGTGTCCGAACGCGTTGTAGATCGAAGCATAAATGTTATGACGATCGATACGGCAATGCTTTATTATTATTCTGCGAAATGCAAATATCTGAGTGACCTCAGCGTATCAGTTGTATTCTATTCCGCTCAATAAAGCTTGTGTTTAGAGTAGCGAGGCCTATCGCTCGTATATATTTAGCTTACATGTAAGCCATATGCGAGAGCACACATTATTTTGTAAACAGACAATTTATGGAGCGCTCCGAAAAGGAAACATTAAGTTATACACGAATGATGATTACAGTTAAGTCTCTTCTTAAGAATTAAAAGCCATACCTTATATCTGTTTTGGGCCCTCTTATCATGGAATCCTGCACTTTTTCACTTGAAGAACGACGAATTCAGTACTAAAGGATTGTGAAATTCCCGCTCAGTCTCGCGCGCTAATCTCGTTCCCAGTGTCCTCTCTATCTAGCGTCACATATCACGTGAGATATCTCACGTGAGCACAAACAAAGGTCGTTTGAATTTTGTGCGCGGCCATTATAGCAACCGTTTAGAGATTTCGATTTTGTGGACGTTGTTTTATCCAAGAATGGGCTTATCAACAATTTATCAGCAGAAGAGATGAATATCTGAGACGACAGTCTACATCGGGACGTTTCAAATGTGAGTACAATCTTTTTTTTTTTAATCTTTTTAGTCATGTAGGAAGCTTGAGGTGGCGTTCGATTGAACGTATTCCGGAATATTAAGAACATGAAAGCTGTCGAATTATAACCATGTTTTGCCAGATTTACATGTGTATATAGTGCAAATGTGTCTCAACAAACTATAAAGAAAGCGCTGTAGTGTTTATTTTTATTCCGGAATGCGGTTATTTAGTTAATCGAACGAAGCATATAGCGTACGGTAAGCTACATGTAGGAGATTGAATATTGTAACGCTTCGACTTTATGCAATGTACGATTAGAAGACGTGATTATTTTGTTGACAACAGTGGGTGGTTTAGTGTTATTATATAGTTTGTTGGGGTGAAACAGCATTCGTTCTCCTGCCAAATTAAATTCAAAATATATTAACCTCGATCGGTCCTCGATAGTACATGCAATAATGATGTACACTCATAAAATGAGACTACATTCGATATTTGTCTTGGTACAATTAATTTTAAGCTTACATGTAAGTTAAAACATTTCGGTTTTTGCTTTGAAATTAACTGGTCATGATACAGATTACATGTATGAGCTCCAAAATTTACGTTTAACATACAATCGTCATAAAACGCTGAGACTTTAAAAGATGGAAGCTTGTACATGAAAGATCATCTGTAGTCTTGTTTCGTTTTGCGAGTTGTGTCATACCTGTAAGCTTGTAGTGAACCCTTGCTTTTAAGGTTACAGTGTACCTTCGGGGGTGTCTCCAGCATAACAGCTCTAGTGTCTTAAGATTACACTTAATATACCTAAACCCAGATATCAAATTAAAGCTTATAGAGCTGGTTATCTAAATATGGAAACCATTTGCTAATAAAATGAATTGTCGAATTTTTTACGACGTCTAAATTCGAACGTCCGAATCAGCTTTAAAACGCTATAACTCAAAGCGATTATTGTATTTTGCTAATTTGATTTGTTCTCGGGTTTTCGGACATGAAGCGCTCAAAAAACGTGTCGGCGATTTCCCATATTCAATTGCAGTGAAAAGTTACAGAATATTTTCGAAAAGGGGAGAAAAAAAATTGGAATGATCGCACGGAAATGGCTCTTTACGTAAAAGTTTTCGGAATTAAGAAATTCGCCGACACGTTTTTGTTGATTATATGTTAGCCTAGCTTCTGTCCAAATTTAAGGAAAATCGAACAAATTCCCTTTGAGTTGTAGCTCTTTAAAGTGTCCCCAACAAGCGAAAAATTAACTTTGAGAAAACGGCGCTTAAAAAAACATATCGCTTAATAAACAAACTCCGCCCACAAAAGTTATACCGTCATTTCTCCGTCAATTTTCATTATTTTTCGATAATTTTTTTTTTGGATGACAGTTCATTCTGTAAACTTTATTTTAACACCAAAAAAAAATTTTCAATAAATTTTCGATCTGAAGGTACACTGTAACCTTAATCTAGTATTTACTGCTATAAATAATGGTTTGTGTGCATGTGTTATGGATATTTTTTGTTATACCACTGATGTTTCAGATTTAAAAGCAAGTAAAAACATTTTGTCTTTGTGAACAATTTACTTGACAAAATGTTGTGTTTACTCATAAACGTTTACCAAGGTTTCAATTTACCGAGGTCAAGTTACTTTACTTTGCTAGTACTCAAATCACCAGTGCAACAAATTGAATTGGCTTGAATTTCTAAAAACATGCCTGCTATTAGAAGTGAAGCGGTGGCTTTCGTGTTTATTGCCTTTTATTTTCTACATGTAGTTCTTGAGCAGCAAACAGTAGCCTTGAGATTTCAGCAGCTGTTAACTGCTACAGCACCTCACTAAACTGAAGGCAAAATGGATAGTTTTAACTCAAATTGCATTATGAAATACAAGGCCTGCTAGACATACATGGCCATGGCCAATGTATCTTTCAGATTGTCTGCCATAAAGATCAAAGGCTTTACCAGGATTGTTTTGTGAAGGATTATTTTGTGCCACAGCTAAAAAGCTGTGAACATGCAGTCAAATAAAGTGATCTGAACACCACAGGAAGTGAAATAGTATGCCACCCCAAGGGGATGTATCTGTCATTTTGACCTCAGTTACTGACCTAAATCAGGGATGTACATGTAGATTCAGTTTTTAACTGGTGGGAATATAGAACTGACAGACGGGTAAAAAAATAGAAAAATTTAGTCCTTTTAAAGCTGCACTAGGCTTTAACAGCCGGAAAAATGAAGTTCACAGCCGGGTAATTTCCCCGGCTCCCGGCTATTATCTACATCCCTGCTAAATACATGTACCATCTGTACAACTCATTAATTATTTTTTGCCTTTGGGGGACAAGAAAAAACATAGTTTATGCATGTTCTACAACAAGCAAGTGATCCTCATGTAGTAGTGTTGTGCCACAAGCATTCAGATGTAATCTCATGCATTGCAGCAGGATGAGCGAGCACTGTCAAAAAATCATAGATGCTAGTATAATAATAGACAAGCTAAACACTACTCCCACTCGTTACAATAAAGTATTTAAAAAGTAGAAAGCTTTCCCAGTAAAATTTCAGAGAGAATTTACTGTAGTACATTTTGTTCTCTTCAATGATATTGACCTTTTGATCTTGGCAGATCATCTCTCAAATTGATAGGAGGATTTCATGCTGTCCAGAGTGTCGTTAGAATTATTTTCTTTCTTTATGCCGGTGTTCGGTGCTACATTGTACATGTAGCTCTATTGGCAAATATTGCAGTGTGTTTGGCTCACTTTTGTTGCACGATAAATACTTATCAGCTAAAGTTTGTTATCGCTTTGAAAGTGCTAGGGTCGTTACATTTCTCAGGCCGTGATTTAATGTCTAAAGACTGTGGTGTGCAAGACTTGTGAGAAAGTGTTTCCCATCACAGATTTAGGCATCTTAGATGCGAGTCTCAAAATGCTGTAGTCTACAATTCCACTGCAATGAAATCATGAATTCTTGAAATTATTTTTAGCTCCTTAGTTAGTTCTTTAGTTGAGTAGTGTGTCTCAGTGGAGCTAGGATTAATCTCTGCTGTTTTGTAATAGCGTTTAATTTGGCATCCAACAGATAATCTGCGGCGTGGTTGCTGTATTGTAAATCTCACATATGCTGGTAAATTCTTATGTTCTTTCCTCAAGCAGTGAATGAGACAATTAATTTTAATGTCCTTAGGCAAGACTTGACTTTCTGTTCTTTAGCGAACATCCTCAGTTGCTACCATGTGTATATGTCTTGTACATGTAGAATGATATGAAACCATTCAGTTGAAAATGAAAAATTTGTCACTTTTGTATTCCTTGGGAGGATCAAATGTTTTGTTTTCTCATTGGCTCTTGTAATAAAGCCGATAGGATTGTTGTAGTTTTGATTTGATGTTGTATTGTATTTCTTCAGAAGGCTTTTTTGCGATTTCTTGTGCATGTATAGTACTTTTTGACAAAAAGGGTAGCCATTGTAGAGTTGTACAGAGGTGTTCTCGCAAATGACTCAATAAATAAGACATTATTTACATGTATGTATCTTGTACAACAAGCATGTGATCCTCGTGTAGTAGTATTGTGCCACATGCATTCAGATGTAATCTTGTGTGTCGCAGCAGGATGAAGCACTGTCAAAAAATTTTAGATACCTATGCAGTAGTATAAAAATAGACAGGCTGAACATGACTCCCACTCGGTACCAAAAATGTATTTAAAAAGCCTAAAGCATAAAGATTTCAGAGAGAATTGCATCTGTAGATCACAGTTATGAATTTGTTCTCTTTGATGATGTTGGCCTTTTGATCTCTCAAATTGATAGGAGGATTTCATGCTGTCCAGAGTCAATAGAATTATTTTCTTTCTTTATACTGTGGTTCGGTGCTACAGTATCTCTTTTGGCATACATTGCAGTTTCTTTGGCTCACTTTTGTTGTATGATAAATACTTATCAGCTAAAGTTTGCTATCACTTTGGAAGTGCTAGGGTCGTTAAATTTCTGAGGTCGTCAAAAGTCTGTGATGTGCAAGACTTGTGAGAAAGTGTTGTCCATCACAGATATACAGTTTAGGCATCTTAGATCTGAGTCTCAAAAGTGCAACCAACTAATGTTAATGCTCCTCCACATGATTGTACAGTACATGTAAGTGGGTAACATAAAATTCCCATCTCAAAAAATAATAGCAACCTAATTCTTGAGCTTCTAAATTGGAATACATGTAAGTGCCTAGACACTTAGGGCATGTTTACATGGAGGGAGGGTGCTCTGGTTAACTGAGCTACCCTGGGAGAGCCAACTTTTCATGTTTCTTTAGAAAATACATTGAAGCATGTACATGTTAGAAAGGGTAACCCACCTTCCCGAGGCACCCTTCTAGGAGGGCTATCTTTTTGCCATGTAAACGGTTCGTGCCGGGTTACCCGGCTAGCCAAGGTGAGAAGGCCGCGATAAAATGGTGGTATAAAATTACCATCCTGGGGAATTGTTTCATTGTTATCACTTACCAGTGATATCTGCTGAACAGAATGAATTAGTGGAGTGCAAAATAATAGCCCCAGACACTGAAAAGCAGCCGCTTGCAGAACGAATGATAAAAAAATTAAAGTTGCCGCCAAAACGTTTCTTTTGTGCGCCATCTTGTTTGTTGTGCTTAGCGGCCACTCAAAAGTTTGAAGTACTGACATTACCTTTCAAAAGCAAGTAGCATAGAACTGTCGGTATAGTTTGAGGCAAAACTACTTTGAGTGGCCTAGTGTCAGTGTTATGTATCAGGTTAAAAATAACCCGCAATATTGTTTATTATTGTGCATTCTTTTTTTTTTCAATTAACTTTGATTAATAAGTACATTCTATTATTGTTTTTCTACAGAAAAGTATGTGCAAATGAAGGGGGGAAAAGGCCCAGCAGGTACAGGATGCATAACAGGGCTGACTCACAAGAATAAGGGTACGTCCGATTGACTGATTCCGGAGTAGGAATATGCAGAATGGTCACAAAAAATCACATTCTTTGAGATTTGGGAGCCATAAGAACACTTAACTTCTGCTACTGTCGTATCATAAACATGTTTTAACAGATTTGCAAAGCAAGTGTGCCTGAACAACCAATTCTCAGAGACTATTCTGTTTACACTGTATTCTGGAAAATGGTGAATTGAATGTGCCCTACATTATTGCATTACAAATTCAAATATTTTGATTTGACAATGCAAATGTTCCTTCTAATATGATACATGTGGATTCGTGAGTGTACTGTAGGTTGTTTGCAACTAAACTTGAATGTGGTGCTGAGTATGTGCTCGGTTTTCCTTTAATATAATTTATATTTGGATTTCATCTGAGAGGTACACAGTAACTTTCATTTCCACAAAAAAAAAATACAAGAATGTCAAGTTGTATACACCAAATTGAGGAAACGTTGACCCATGAAAAGCATAAACCATGAATGATGAAACTGAATGGGATTCTGGGTAGGCAGCATTGGCAAGCTACAGCTGTAGTAACATTCTATTTCTTGATAATCAAGATGTTTTCTTTGTTTGAGACATTTAAGAGCATGATTTATGCATCCTGTGTTAATATAATGTGTATTCTGTCACAGACAAAGATTAAATTTTCTAACTTCCCAGTAAACCTTTGGGTCGCATCGTTCATGGTTTATGCTTTTCACCCGACAATGTTTCTTCAATTTGGTGTATCATTTTACAGTGCGGCTACTGTTACCAGGGTCACCCAGACAAAGTTAACCAATCACAAAACAGAACGAGAACAATAGATTCCAACATTTGTTACTTTAGCCAATGAAATGTCGAGTACAGAACAATGAAATTTCAACTTGTTCACTCGTGAAGCTTTTGTTGAATAAAGCTTTAGCTAGCGTTGACTTTTCGATTTAAAAATTTGAGTAGTTTCACATAATACATGAATGAATGTCATGTGTCATGCAAGTGAGCGAGAACTGATTTCAAACTCTATGAAAGCAGTAAACGCGACAGCCTTATATTTGGGCAAATTGCGTGGCGGATTTGAATTCTCGGAAAAAATAACAACTCCACCGCCGGCTGTTTGCAAATCTTACAAGGTACACTGCCAGCATAGCATATATAAGCATTTATTTTCTAACCATTTGAAAAAGAGCGGCTCCTTCATTTCAATTTTTATTGAATTGTTGTCAGAATTTTTTCCATTGCAGATTTTCTTTGCAGTTTGAGCACCAGATGGGTTTCTTTATTCTCCCAAGGTGGTCGTGACGGTTTTGAAGAAATCATTTTGGTGAAAGTATTACAAGTCTATATTTGTATGTGCCAAAAAAATAGAAATAATTATTTACCAAACCTCGAACTCTGAAAAAAATATTCTAGTCTGATGGTTGAGTTTTTTTTTTGTCAGGAATTCATGCGAGGGAGTTGGATTTACTGTTTTGAATCGTCTGGAAAATTATAATAACTCAACTGGCGAACCGCTGTAATATAGATGGATTTTCCGGCAGTGAAATATATGTTGAAGAATGCGCCGTTTCTATAAGACGATACTCTTTTTATGCACTTTTGAATTTCTCTTTTACTTTATTTTATTTCAGCTTAATCTGACTGCCGGAACCTAACGCGTGGAACTCAAAGCGCATAAAACTTAATTAACCACGACTGCGAACAAGCCATGTTTTCGTTGTTTTGAAATCCATAGGTCACTTTTTAATTTGCCTGAACTATGACCGTCGCTTTCACTTGTACTTATGCAGTTAAGAATATCTTCTTTGCTGTCGTCAAGTGTATTTATTTTCCAACCCCGCCGTTGACGCCGTAGAGAAAACTTGAATCTGTTATGAGCTGTTAAACAAATTATTTTAAATCCACCACCAGCACTTTTATTTGTGTGGACATACGGTACAGCCGTCACATTCCATATTTGCACACAGTTTGGAGTTTCTGTTTCACTCGAATAGCCGACATTAACCTTCCAAATCCCGCTGTTAAAACAAGTCAAGTTCAAAAGGGATGGAATCGAAGTTAATTGAAAATCCAACGCTGTACAGCCAAAACTTGTATTGATCTGTTTTGATGGCGAACGAACAAGTTGAAGTTTCATTGTTCTGTACTCGACATTTCATTGGCTAAAGTAAAAAATGTTGGAATCTATTGTTCTCGTTCTGTTTTGTGATTGGTTAACTTTGTCTGGGTGACCCCGGTAACAGTAGCCGCACTGTAATACTTGACTGCTTAAACACAAAGCATATTTATCAAGGTGCCAAAAAAATATCTTCAAGCATCATAATTTTTGTATTGAACAAAAATCGAAATGTAGAATCAAGGAATGGGATTCGTGAATCAAATCATGATTGTGAATAATTGCATAATCAAGAATTTAGACCAGTAATAAGTTCACGGATTTGGTTTTCATGTTGATATAAATTATCAGTATATTAATTTTCAGAGGTCCAAAATATTATTTTATACTTAAATTTTGACTTTAAAATACTCAAATTTTGACCCTTTTTGGGGTCAGCAAATTACATGCATACAGTTGTCATCTGTTTTATTGAATTTTTTATATTAAGAAAGAATTAGTAAATTCGAATTGTATTTAACAACTATTCACCTAAGTGGAGGTGGGTAGTGGTGGGTAGTTGCTGGGAGGTGAATAGCACTTGCTATTCCGAGTTTCAGTACAGCCAATCAGAGCACGCCAACAATGCTATCCACTGTTTCATTATAATTATACTAAATTTATATATTATTATAGGGTTTGAACCATGTTTTAAAATTATTTGTAAGGAATTTAGAAAGTATTTCAAATATATTTTTATTGTATTTTGACAGACATAATTATGAATAAACCATTTATTGCAAATGCTACTCCATGTTGTTTTTAAAATATTTTAAAATCTATGTTCAGTGTATTTTCAGGTAGTTTGAAAGGCTCTTAAACCCGATTCAAATACTGTTTATAATATATTTTGAAACATCGCCCATTTTCTCCATTCACGAAATATAGAGGCCTTTCAAAATACGTCACAATAGTGTTTTAAACAGGTTTAAACATCGTTAAAATAAGTCAAAAACTACTTAAAAACTATATTTCAAGCACGAATTTTCAATGTATTTTGAATACAAATACATTCAAAATAGCTTTCCAAACAGTTTGCAAATAGTTTAAGAATTGTTTTCTAAAAATTTGTAAACTGTTTTGATGCTAATTTTCCACTATTTCAAATACGTTTCAATATCGTTTTAAACAGGTTTAAACATCGTTAAAATAAGTCAAAAACTACTTAAAAACTACATTTAAAGCACGAATTTTAAACGTATTTTGAATATAAATACATTCAAAATAGCCTTCCAAACAGTTTGCAAATAGTTGGAGAATTTATAATGTATTTTTAAAAGATTTGTGAACTGTTTTTAAAACTATTTTTTAAGGTGTTGAAACGTATTTGAAATATATTTTAAAACGTATATGCGGATCTGAATTCATCGAAACTACACTCTGAAAAGGTTTTAAAAATATATTTCAATATCGTTTTAAACAGGTTTAAACATCGTTAAAATAAGTCAAAAACTACTTAAAAAACATGATTCAAATATATATTTTTCATATATTTTTCAAAAATATATTAAAAATAGTTTTTCAAAATACATTAAAAACAGTTTTAAAATAGTGTTTGGTTTGGTGCGCACAAATGAATTGAATGTGGCGATTTCAAAAGGGTACAAGGTACTAAACATATACGAGGTGTGGCATTTCGAGGCTAAATCCGCTAACCTTTTCAAGCGTTATGTAAGAAAATTCATGAAAATCAAGATGGAATCGAGTGAACTGAAGACCGGTCAAGGTTGTACATATAAGAGTGTTGATGATTACAGGTCAGTTGTTGAATCAAAGTTAGGAATCGAGCTTGATGAGATTGAGTACAATCCTGGAAGGAGGGCAATCTCAAAGTTGTCTCTGTGTAGTTTATGGGGAAAATTTGGTCAGCGTAATAACATGAATCAGACTGTGTACGTCACTGAACCACAAGAATTTTACAAGATCTTGTTAGATGAAAGCTTAGACGATCTGAACATTCAATTCTTAAACGAAGATATGGTTGAAATGACTTACAACTTGAAAGACCAGTTCGTTGACAATAGTAATAACACAAACATATTTATTGCTGCCTTCACAACCAGTCACGCTAGAATGATGCTGTATGAAGTGTTGGATAAACTCGGTGATCAGGTTCTCGGTTTTGACACCGACAGCTGTTGGTATATTGAACGTGAAGGGGGACAGCGAATCGAAACAGGTGACAGCCTCGGTGATCTAACCGATGAGTTAAACGGACATTATATTACGAATTGGTGCGGTTCTGGTCCAAAATCATACAGTTACAGTACAAGTGATGGGAAGATGGAATGTAAGGTCAAAGGTTTCACTCTGAATCACAAAAATAGTCAAAAAATAAATCAAAAAACGATGAAACAGATCATCGAAGGTCAAAAGGAACAGATAACAACCGTAAACGAACGAGCGATAACTCGGGATCCTTTAACAAAACAGGTTGTAAATAAATACCAGAAAAAAGACTTTCGGATGTGTTACGATAAACGGTGTATGGTGAAGACTGAATCTGGTATCGAGACGTTTCCGTACGGATATTAATGAGTATCGATTAAAATATATACCGTCACTAAATTATAATGATGGGTTTCATAAATTAAAAAATTAACGACAAAACACACTAGATCTTGAAAAGTACCCTAGAGTGAATAATTATAGACGATTCGCCTATAATTATACGAGTTACATCAAATTAACGACAAAAACACACTGAAAATGGAAAAGTGACCTATAGTGGGTTACATAACTACTTTCGTGAAATTAACGGCTTGTCCATAGAGGGGAAGTTTATGGTTTCATTTGACGTGGAAAGTTTGTTTACCAACATTCCTTTGAGTGAATGTATAGACCTGGCGGTCGACTACATTACCAAAGGCAACCCTGGCATCAAACTAAACACTTCTGACCTAAAAAGACTTTTCCTTTTTGCCACCGCTGAAATCCATTATCATTATCATTACCATTATCAGTTATGTTTAATAAAATTAATTGCAGAGAGCTCAGACTTGATGCTTTATATCCCTTGTAGACATGAAAGCAAAGATTTGATTCAAAATTGTGGAATGTATCAAGAGAGATTTTAGCAAGTAAAACATGTTATATTCGAAAGAAAAGAAAGGAGAACTCTTAGAAAAAGCTATGGGAGATCCTGAAAATAAGGAACGTGATCAGTTAGATACTGTAGCTCCGTCTACTCAACATAGCGATGAACAGGATCTATGTGAAGAAACACAATGCAGTGAACTGTTTGGTTGTTTTAACCCATGTTTAGATAAAAATCACCAAGGATACAATCTTTTAAGTAATGCTGGAATTTTTTCTACAGCAAATGATCATGAAAAGCTGGTAATTAATCGTATGGATGATAACAGATTAACAGTTATAGAGAATTTGTTCAATCTTTGAACAGAGAACAAATGGATTTTTTTTTAACCATATGTTACTCTCTGTTAAAAAACGACGAGAAGCAATTGACACTTTTTAAGTAGTGGCGCGGGTATAGGGAAGGCAACAGTAACACAATATTTGTATGAGGCTCTTGGTAATAAAGCAGGTGAAAATCCAGACGAGTTGTAAGTACTGAAACTTGCTCCAGACACAAGACAAGAGGACTGCATAACCATTACCAATTACATGCAAACAAAATTGTCAAAAGAGAAATTGAACTCAAGAAACCACGCACTCTAACCTAAATGTCCAATTGTAACATCAAAAACATTATTCGGACATAATATTACAGCATTGCATGATGGGAAAACTTACATGAGATAGCCCAAAGGGCACTTTGATCTTTTATGATATTAAAATTAGTTTTCAGTGAATCATCTTTCGTTTTACTTCAGATTGGCGTTAAATTAACCATCTTTAGACGATTCTTGTACACAGATTATACTAACAAACTTTCTTTCATCGACGGTGCCAATTGCCTAAAAATTAGTTTTTCCCACAATCTTTTAGTATTTTTTGCTTTTTTACTGGATTTATGGTCACGGCATGCGATGTCACGCTAGTCACATACAACAATCTTACGATTAAGCTATTCCGTCAAATTAAGTTTTATTGCTCCTCATACAGGCAGTAGAAAGGGTATTGATAATACATTTTCCAGACGGGAGATCAATGCTTTATCTTAAATGCTTAGGATTTTATAAGCCATAAAAGTCGTTATTTCATTTTCACACAATCGTAGACAAAAGTGTTGGGAAGGTTGGAAGTTTTCAGCGGAGCCCGCGGGCCGAAGGCCCGCCGGAGCACCATACTCAGAACCTGTGCCGTCATTTTTCATGGGGCGCGGGCGCGCGTGTGCCCGCCGCCCTCCCTCCGTACGCTTTTGGCTAGCTCGCTGGCGCGTATGATGTCGCAGAACATGCGCGTGTGACGCCACACAACATCCGGGATCTTCGAGGCTTTGTTTTTCGAGCGGCTACACAGCCGTCAGCTCAAACACTTTAGTGTAGATTAGTAGATTTTAGATTAGTAGATTTTTCGGTGTTTTTAGCGGAAAATTAAAGTCGTTATTAGCCAACATTTTTTTTTGTGGCTTGCTACTCAAGGCAGAATACTAATTAAGGGATACTCAGAAGCCTCTTTAGTGGAAAAAGAAGACCTTTCAGGGATAAAATCTTGCTTCGAGGAACTATATACATTTTTAGCAATGCGGAGAGATGGGTTCGTTTTACGGATTTCAGCACCTAAGAAAGAATTTCTAAGTACAGTAGTCGCCGGAGGGACTTAAAGGTAAAACAAATTACATTTTTCGATGAGAATTTATCTTGATATCAATCTGTGACTGACTTTTTGTTTGTGTTCTCGTTAGCCTTGGAGAATTGTTTATAAACGGGTAGCTTAAATTCAGTTGTATCAATTTCTTAAATTTCATCGAAGACACCGCTCGGCCTGAGCCTCGATGCGATATAAGCTTAAATGGTACGCGTTTTACTTTTAAACATAAACTAATGGAGATTTGAATAAATTTTTTCGAAAGAAGATCGTGTGGTCCAATTTTATGTGCTTGTGCATTCATTACATAGATTGAAAAACGATTTTATGTAAACAAAACAAGACTTAGATTTTGTACTCACGTCGCCTTAAGGCCCGGTTCAAACGTCGAACTTTTCATTTGCCGAACCTAATACCTATTTAGGTCGACCCAAACTATTAAGTTCGCCTGTTGATTCAGACGGTCGAACTTTACATGTGCCGAACCTAATTCGTGGCGAAAAGAAATATCATCCTCTGCTTAAAACAGGGAAATAAACCGAAATAAGTAAAATTCACCAAGCCTGGAAATTCTTGTTTTGATTTTAGTGTGCTTTGTGTTCTGTTATGCAGTATTATGGCAAGGAGACAGCTGAGTAGATCGTGATCGTGATATTTGGACAAAACAAAGTAACGCCATAAATTTTAAATTTTTATGGATATAAAGAAAAGCAACTTTTTAAAGCTGTCCAGTTTCAGTCTAAACATCTACAACGTGAATGCCGGTAACCGTCGTTACGCTTCTGTGAGTTATGTCTGCAAAGGCGCGAAAACCCACTAAATAGCCAATCAGAAGCGCGGTTATATTGAAAAATACGTTAACATAATTTATGCATTAGGTTCGGCTCATGAAAAGTTCGACGTTTGAATCGAAGTCGCTCCATAGTCGAACTTCCCATGTTGTCCACTCGAACTTAATTCTTGGGTCGACCCAAATACTATATGTCGAACTTAATTGATTCAAACGTCGATCTTTTCATGTACTTAATTGAAGGAATTAGGTTCGGCACATGAAAAATTCGACGTTTGAACTGGGCCTTAGTGTCAGTTAAGAAAATAAGTAGAACTTCGTATACTTTTAGCAACACCGGGGAAATTGGACAAATAAAACAACATTTAACCTGTAATTCTGGTAACCTCACAGTATATAGTACAGTACAGTATATAGGGCAAACCAAACGCACGATTCGTGAACGCTTCACAGAACACAGACAAGGGACAAACAACCCACATCATGCCAACTCCACAGCAGCGGTCCCTACACTTTTCAACTTACCAATCCACTCTTCCGCGGACATGAGACTCATCCCGTTTGACCTGCAGCCTACCATCAATGCTTCCCGTCGAAAAGTACGCGAGGCCTTTTTAATTCATAGTGGGAACACTTTGTCACCAGCAGGCATTAACCGACGGAACGAACGCTGAACTCTTTTTTTTTTTTTTTTTGCCATTTTGGCGGGACAGTGTCATCAGTATGCATTAACGAAGAGTATTCATGAAGTGCGACGGCTAAAACCGAAAATGCCCGAAATATCGACGAACAGGCATAGTAATTTTTCTCCTAGGTGGCAACAAAATGTCTGACAAGTTATGACAAACAAACAAATTATTTTCCATCTTATAACGCACGCATTTTGGTTTCCGATAAATGTCACGAGCTGACACTGCCTCTCCAGTAAAACAAAGGCAAATTTGATTTCAAGCTAAACTGTAATCCACGTCAATCCCTGAAAAAAAAAACAAAAAAAAAACGCTGAACTCAGTTTTGTATCATACACTATATATGTCATATATTATTTTTATCTTATGATTACAAGTGCACTGTCTACATGTCATGTATTAGCCAATCATTTATAACCATGAAATTTTCAAATTTGAGGAGCCGTACAATAGTTTCTTTCAGTTTTGCGCTGGCCCTGAGGAAGACTAGTACAATTAGTCGAAAAATTGGCCATTAACAAATCTGCCCTTTGCCGTAGTGCCAGCCTTGCATTCAGTTTGTATTTTCAAGAAAATAAGGTCAGGTTTTACTGTAGTGATGTATCAGATATGTGTTTATAGCGGAGCACTTGCCAGGCCGAAGGCCTGGCTGCGCAGCTCCATACTCATAGAACCTGTGCCGTGATTTTTCATGGTCATGGCTAGCAGAATGTTTCGCGGGCGCGTGTATGTCCGTCCGCCCGCCGTGTTGGAACAACATCCGGGATCTTAGCAATTTTGTTTTTCGCGCGGCTACACAGCCGTGAGCTCGGTAAACACTTTAGTTGTTTTGTTGTGTCTAGCGGAGAATTAAAGTCGTCATTTTCCGGCATTTTTTCGCGGTTTGCTACTCAAGACAGGGATACTAATTAAGGTATACTCAGAAGCCGCTTTAGTGGAAAAAGACGAGTTTTCAGGGATAAAATCTTGCTTCGACGAGGAACTTCATGTATTACGTTTTTATCAATGCGGGAGTAGTTTGTTTTCTACGGATTTCAGAACCAGAAGCGGAGATTTGAATTTCCAAGCAAGCGAGGACTTAAAGGTAAAACAGATTACAGTTTTCGATGAGAATTTATGTTGATATCAATCTGTGAGTGACTTTTTATTGGTGTTATTGTAAGTTTTGGAGAATTGATTTTAAAACGTGCTTAAATTCAATTGTATCGATCTCTTGAATTTCATCGAAGAAAGCTTGAACTCGATGAGCTATAAATAAATGGTACGCGTTTTGCTTTTAAACGTAAACTAATGGAGATTTGAAAAAAATTTTTCGAAAGAAGATTGTGTTGTCCATTTTTATGTGTTTGTTCATTCATTAGATAGATTGAAAAGCGATTTTATGTAAACAAAACAAGACTTTGATTTTATAGTACAGTTCTATCTTCACTCGCATCGCCTTATGCAAATAAGCTTATGTTTGTGTATTTTTGCAATTTTTGATTTTCAAATCAGTTTCTCGGGCAATTTTTGACAAACATAAACTGTATTTTATTCGGAAACTAGTCGTACTAGTTATTCTAGGCAGAGAAAAGTTGTTTTTGTGAACTTTTGTACGGTCTAAATGTACTGTGCAGACGGTCGGGTAAATTATACTGGTTTTGAGAATTGCTAAAATTGAAAATAGCCCGTTCGTTAATCTTAATTCTTGTGCTTCCAACCTTTCACCTTAGTTAAGTTTCACCTTAGTTAAGCTTGCTCAAGTGCGACGCTTTTAGGCTTGGCCTATGTATATATATTAGAAACCTTTAATCGCGTTCTCCAAGAAAAATTTTTTTAAACAAAACATAGCATAACGGAACGGAATAAAACAAAGCAAAACGAAGATAAAAGAACACTGTGGTCACTCAGTTTTATTTCACTACTGCGTTCCTGTTAACAATTCCTATTAACAAAAACTGTTGACGCAAAGGACAATGTATTATATACTAAAGGTTGCTTTGGTCATTGGTAATTGGGCATTGGGAAGCTATTGCTTGGCGGTCACTCAAGCGAAGCATTTCATTGTGTTCCGTATGCCAAATGCCAATTCCCAATTACCAATGACCAACTGCCAAAGCAACCTTTATTGAATTAGGTGTATGTTGTAGTTCAATTTTATCCTTGGTTCAATTTTAATTTTGCTTTGTTTTATATTCATTATCATATATTAGCATAGAAAAGAACAATGGAAAATAAAAATTGAACCAAGAATAAAATTGAACTATAACATACACCTAATTCAATAAAGGTTGCTTTGGCAGTTGGTCATTGGTAATTGGGAATTGGCATTTGGCATACGGAACACAATGCAATGCTTTGCTTGAGTGACCGTCAAACAATAGCTTCCCAATGACCAAAGCAACCTTTATTGAACAAGAGGCTCCTAGCAGCCTATACTCATGCGCATGCGTAAGTAAGTTAAGAAGATGATAAGAAGATAAGAAGATGATAAGAAGATGTCCGACATGGCGAAGAGTACTCCTTTCATTCAGTCATCGTTCCCGCAAACCACGTTTACTTTTGATTGTTTTGGAAATGAAGGCTGTACCACAATGAAGGGAATGATTCTTCGATGTCTTATATATACCAAACATGAACATTGCTAATGTAAGTAGGGTTGTAGGAGACGCTGTCGTGACACTTGAGTAACGCTCTTTTACCGGAAGTGAGAGTAGCCGGAAGTCACTAAACAGGAAGTGTAGTGGCAAAACTATGAACCGGAAGTGTACAATTTAAAATATGCGTGCATAAATTTGCATGCAAAATCGTGACACAAAAAATAAAAACAAGAAAAACGGAGCCGAAACCTTACCTCATGCCGCTTCGCGCATGAGTAATTAGGTATATACACCAATAAACTCATCTGGTATGTTTTGACTTTGACAGATGAGGATCGAGGTATCGAGATATGAGTATAAATGTAAATTTAATGTAAATGTAATGTTGTGTTTTTGGTAAATAAAGTAAGAGAATTTCAAAAAAAAAAAGATAAAGAAAAAAAAAGAAAAAAAAAAAGAAAATGAGCTGAAGGGAAAATAAATCACTTTGAGTTAGGCGGGAGGTTCGAGTTATCAAGGGGTTCGAGTTACAGTTACCGGGATTCAACTGTACAATGACTCGTTAATATCTGTTAATATATATTTAATATATTTTTTATTATTATAGCCGTCGCACTTCGTGAATACTCTTCGTAAATACATACTAATGACGCTGTCCCGCCGTAATGGCAAAATGTCGCTTAGCTTATTTCCACGTTATATCGCCAAATGGCACAAAATATACAACTTAGTTGGATAAAAATATCCTATAGTACAAAAAGAAAGTAGTAGTCTGGAGTAAAAAACGTAGGATTGCAAGGATTGAAGTGGATTACAGTTTAGCTTGAAATCAAATTTGCCTTTGTTTGCAGGAGAGGCAGTGTTAATCGTGCCATTTATCGGAAACCAAAATGCATGCGTTATAACGGCTCAATCTATTTTGAGCTGCTTTACTTCGTTGCATTTGCTTAGTTAATGTTTGTATGATGGAAAAATAAATTATGTTGCTAACAACGTGCCCATAATTACATACTCCCCTTAACAAATCATGACGCGGACAACAAATTCTGGAGTATTGTGCCGCAGTTGGCCGTTACACTTTATTTCACACGTATGCCGTAAAAAATGACAACTCACAGCTAAATATCTTACAGAAAATAAATAAATGAAACAAAATAACTGGAGAATTGAGAGCGCACCACAAAAGGTACCAGGAGGCCAGAAAAAACCTACTTAAAAAACCCGAAACTCAACGGGAAAAAATTGTAGGAAACCTGGATAGGAACCAAGCTCAAAACTCCGGCGACCCTTTCTACAGGGCGACTGATAATTTCAATTTAACTATTGCAGAAAAAACTGATGGATAATGTTCAAATAAAGTTCAGCGGTGGAAAAGACAAATCAAAACAAACAAGTAAATTTGACTAGGGCAAATCGTCAGTGTAACGACCGAGAACTGACTCGCATACGAAAGAACCAACTATTTATACACATACTTCCACGGGCATAGTAAATGCACGTGCATGCACATAACTTACATCGGCATAAAACATGCCTACACTCAACAGATAACAAAAATCGTAATTAACAGCTCTAACAATAGCGAACAGAAATCAATTCTCTTCTAATGCAATGCAACCGAAGAGAATTTTCAATTGGTTGTTTGAAATGTAGACAGTGCACTTGTAATCATAAAATAAAAATAATATATGACATATATAGTGTAAACTGAGTTCAGCGTTTTTTTTTTTTCAGGGATTGACGTGGATTACAGTTTAGCTTGAAATCAAATTTGCCTTTGTTTTACTGGAGAGGCAGTGTCAACTCGTGACATTTAGCGGAAACCAAAATGCGTGCGTTATAAGATGGAAAATAAATTGTTTGTTTGTCATAACTTGTCAGACATTTTGTTGCCTCCTAGGAGAAAAATTACTATGCCTGTTCGTCGATATTTCGGGCATTTTCGGTTTTAGCTGTCGCACTTCATGAATACTCTTCGTTAATGCATACTGATGACACTGTCCCGCCAAAATGGCAAAATGTCGCTTGGCACAAAATATACAACTTAGTTGGATAAAAAAGAAGTAGTTTGGTGATAAAGCGCAGGATTGCAAGGATTGAAGTGGATTATAGTTTAGCTTGAAATCAAATTTGCCTTTGTGACCTTTGTTTGCTGGAGAGGATTTAACGAAGTGCCAAGAGACCGGGGAAATATTGGCTCGTTTGTAATTTAAATCTTATTTTTCTATGCACTTAGTTTGTTTCTTTTTGGGTCATCCACTCGATTAGCTCTAGCTATTTGGATGCTCCAAACACAAAAATTCTCCCTGTTATTTTTTCTTTGATTTTTCTTTTCTATATCTATAATTTAGCTTTTATTTATAATTATCTTCTTTTTCCTTTTTTGTAAAGATCTTGTGTGAGTTGAATTAAAAAAAAATATTGTATTGTTTGTATTGTATTGTAAATCGGGGGCTTGTTATATCGAAAACCTCGTTATAACGAATTTGCGGAAAAACAACCAAAATGTTCGTTATATCGAGGTATAGTTAATAATTCTTTAGTAACGGTGTTACGTATTTCCGGATCTCAACAAATAACATTTGAAGCTACAGTACAACTGTTGGTCGTTCCGCTTGGTACAAATGTCAGAGGACACCCAACACCGGATTAGGAAGGGTCTTCTTCGTCGACGAAAAAAATGAACAAACATTTCGTTACTTCAAGTAGTTGAATTTTTTTATTGAATTTCTACCCAAACTTTCTCTTGCTGATAAAGTTTTGCATTCATTAATTGCCTAAAATAGTTGGATTGTTCAGTAAAAATGGTCATTTTGGCACAATATAAACTGTGAATATATAAAAAGCGTGATTTGTGAAGTGTGATGCGTTATGTGTGAGTATCTCGGAATGGGATACCCGTCACATCGCGAAGCACTAGTATAGTAATGGCGGATGACACGTCGCTTACAGCAGCTCTTTGTTTCCGGGTGTTTTTGTGCTTTTTTCTTGCTCCTTTATGTGCAGGTAAGTTCGAAACGACTGATTTCTATACTTAAGGGTTTGGGATGGCATAGTTTTGGCACGTAGAGTCTTAATCCGTGGAAAAATTCTGCATTTTAAATCACTTTTTCCGGGTCATTAAATTGTACTAATGATCGTTCGATCGTGAAGTTGTCTGCATTGTCGCGTCTTGGAATTCATCTGTTTTGTTTATCATTCTACATTCAAAAGAATGCATTTAGGTGGCAGTGGGTGCATCTTTTGTGCCATTTTGTTGTTCTTTATTGCCGTTTTGTGTTTTCAAGTTTCAATTAGACAATTGAAAACCGAAACCGCGCGCGAGAGAATTAAAAACATCACAACGATTCAATTGTTTGCAAAAGTGCCTAATGTAGAAATCAGGAGATTTGGTCGTTAATAAATTATTAAACTTTTCTCTCTTTAAGACAACAACATCGATTGCTGTATTACTGCGTTTAATTTTATGTAAAGAACTTTACGCAGTAATTAAAATATAACTCTGAATTATCTAACTGTTTAATCCGCCATATTGCTTACTCATGCATGTAATAGTCATGCAAAGAATACAAAGAGTCCTTTTTGTACTGGGCATACCCTAGGTATTTCAAGACTTGTTGTGTTCTAGGAGTGGAGAATTAAAGCTGAAATGCCCTGGGGCATTACACTGTAAATTATGTGAATCCATGCCATGTTACTATGATACAGAGCTATTGAGAATGGCAAGAAACTCAATGGGGGTCAAGTTGTTTACTTGTAAATGAGTTTATAATTATATCGTGAAAACTGTAGTTTAAACCTTGTAAACAATGTTAACAGCTAAGTTATGAGAGTGAGGGTATGGTAGACCATTCAGCTTCGGCTGAATGGGCTACCCTGTCAAGGATGTAGTTAAGAGCCGGCTACCGGCTAATTTAACCAGCTGAAAGAGAACTTATCACTAATTTCACTAGAAAACAAAGACTTTGGGAGATTATGAAGGTGCACCAGCCAGAAAAATTGGCTGAACTTGTTAATGAGCCTGCAAAGTGTTTTCTTAGCTACACCTGACCCTGTTTTTAAATAAAGTTTGATTGATTGATTGATTGAACACAATAATTGTTGATGTGTGTCATGACTTGTTTCTTGAGAATATAATTATGTTTTGGATGAACAGTCATTTCAAGGCCTAATTTAATGTATGATTCTGATTTAGATGAGGCATTGCATCAGGCTTTTAGCCAGAAATTGAAAAGTGGCCGTCCAGACGATATTTTCCATCATAATCTTTTAAAGGATTAGGTCCACTTTTCATGAATTTCTTCAAAAAGTGGGCGTCCACAGGACGTCTGGACGGCCCTGCTGGCTAAAAGCTTGCATTGTATTATGTTCATATTTTAGGCCTGAGGGTCTTAATTTCATTGACCACCTCTAGGCAAAATTATAGATGTTCTTCTAAAAGAACAACAGCAATGAAGCTAATTATAGTATTCCTATTAGAGGTCCGTATCAATGTTACAGTACATGTATAGCTGCATGCTGTATCAGGATTTATAAAACTGAATTAAATGTTCAGTTCTTTTGTCAGTATTTTCTTGTGAATTATTAATGAATGTTAGAAGTTTCCTTGGCTACATGTAAGTAAATGTTAATGTACCTTTAGAAGCATTGACTATAACTTGGATGGAAATAACTGTTATTGTACAGGGCAGCAATATGTTTCATTTTCATTTCATATATTTTGTGTGTCTTTTCTCTTGGTTTTTCATTTCAATTCTCCATTATTAAATTTTATTATGCAGTTGTACCTGCAACAATTTTTGGATCTAGGGTTTGTGACAGGTGTGGACATTTTGCAAAATTATGTGGCATTTTGGGGAAGATTTTGTTTCAAAACAGAGCTATTAATAATACAGCAAATTATGATACAGTGGAAATCTTAGTAAGCCAGAGCCAATTTAAACCCCGGGGACATAGATACAAACTTACTGTGACTTATGTCCACCCGTTTTTGCTTGCTGTTGTTGCTGTTTTCAGGCATTAAATAAAATATAGACAGCGGCATCACAGTGTTCCTTAATGTTTGCTTTATCACTACTACTACGTCATGATTGTGAACGTTTGTGTTATTTCATTACATAAAATTCGATTTGTTTATGATTTTGTTCAGATTTATTGAAGATTGAGTAAGATAATACACTGACCCTGTATGTTTGACTTACCTGCTTGGCCTATAATCATGTCAAATATTCATTGTTGTTTGCTTATGACTCCAAGTCAAATTTTCCAGATATATTTGCATCTAGCTGAGCAAATGCGAATTGGAATACATCTTTATAAAAAAGTAACACCGCTGTCACACTGTTTCTTCTGCATCACAACAGTAACTCTAAAGCAAAATGTTTGTGAGTTGATTGCACTCTCAAGTGCCAGCTAAGGGTGAACAAAAACATTAAGCAGGGCGTAAATTGACATCTATACTACTTCTTTCAGCTTATTCACAAACATGTTGAACACACTTTTTTAATCTGTGATTATACTATACCGTAGTTACACTAAAAAGGGGTCACCAACAAAATGACAACATCGCACATTATATTTACACAGCATGCAAAAATGGAATCTTAAGGTGGGTGGGTGGGTGGAAAGGTCAGTAATGAGGATGCAACAAAAACAACTGCCTGCCTTTCAGGTCACATGAAAAATTACTCTGCTTGTTTTTACATTGTACCTACAGTTACATACATGTACATGTAGCTGTATTACTACCTATATTGTATTGCTGTCTAATGCACTCTCTCTTTACATGTATATGTTGTAGTTAATTTTTTATCTCAGGTAATTTTTATTTTTCCATTGTTTTTGGGTATGGTAATATATGCTAATGAATTTGAAACAAAAGAAAAACAAAAATTACCTGAAATAAAAAATTAACTGTAATGTAATGAACACTTGGCAAAGCGTATTGTAGTTACTGTGAAAAGGTATCTACCACCTGTCACCACATTTGTGATGCAAACACACTATTATATAGCTATATATATTTCTATTTTTTAAAAATGTTTTTTTTTGCAAACGGGTGTATATATATATATATATATATATATATATATATATATATATATATATATATATATATATATATAACCGTAGAACTTGTGAGGGGTCTCACGAAGACCGTTATGGTCGAAACGTCGAGCGAATAAACCAGCAAAGCTACATTGGAGTTGGACTCTTGACCCTCACATTTTCGGTTTTATATATATATATATATATATATATATATATATATATATATATATATATATATATATATATATATATATACTCTAACACAAGAGAAAACACTTTTTTCTTAAAACACCTATATTTCGGCAGCGTACAGCTGCCTTCATCAGGGTGAATCACCAAATCACCAAATCACCCTGATGAAGGCAGCTGTACGCTGCCGAAATATAGGTGTTTTAAGAAAAAAGTGTTTTCTCTTGTGTTAGAGTATAATTTACCGAGAAATTTCCAATCATGGAACTTTTTTACATGCTTGTGCTAATTTATATATATATATATATATATATATATATATATATATATATATATATACAAAGAAAACAAGTTATATATATATATATATATATATATATATATATATTATAACTTGTTTTCTTTGTTTTACATCACTACATGCGATCATGATTCTGAAAGGGTTTTATACAGAGAAGAAGCCCAATGTCTTTAGGCTTTGTTACAGTGATATTTTATCTTGAATGAGTATGATTTTGAAATAGTTGAATATTTAATTGTGTTTTTTAAGTCCCACCCCTTTTTTCTCCAAACATTAACTATGACAACTGATAAAAATAATAGACTGGTCCTTGAAGCATATAATCAGGCACTAAATGGATCACAGCACTAACAAGTAAACTAAAAGGGCAATTATTTAAATCTTTTTAACTTTTGTTAATTTTTGATTTAGCATCTTGTGAAAAAGATGCTGTTGGTTTGGCTGATGGATACATTCTAGACAGTCAGTTAAGTGCTTCCACTGAACTAAGTGCCAGCACTCCAGCCAAGAATGGCCGATTAAACTACACTGCAGGATCGTCATGGTGTGCATCCACAGGTGACGGTAATCCACATCTACAGATTGATCTACAGACACTTCATATCATCTGTGCTGTGTCCACTCAGGGGAATTCACAAGGAGATCAGTGGGTGGAGAAATACACCCTACAGTCATCCACAGATGGGACAACTTGGATAGATTATAAGGAAGATGGACAAGTTAAGGTTTGTAACATCACTCTATAAATGGCTTTTTTACAGTGCAGCTCATTTGTCCAGATGTGTCTAAATGTGCACATGTTGTGCACCCATATTTATTTGTCATGCATTTCCATAAGTTTGCTTTGCTTTGTATTGTCGTGTAAAAGAAAAGAAATATCCTGGTGAATTGGCAGCCGATATAAACATCATGTCTTGAATCTTTTGCCCCGCCCCGATTAGCTTTCCAGCTATTTGCAGGGCAAACAAATCAGTCAACTCTTTCATTGTTATACTAAGAATACATTGTTGTTGTTGTTTCTTGTTGAATAAATTGTTGTTGTTGTTGTTGTTGTTGTTATCTTTCAAACATTTTGTCGATAGATCAAGATTTTTTAAATGGCTGAAAATAATTTTTTTTTACTTCTTGAGTCATCGAGATTTCAAGCTACAGTAGATCTCTAGGAAGAAAAGGACGCCGTCGCTCAAATGTTGTAGTTTAGGGAATGATACTAGTAAGACTGGCTTTGCAATTACAATGTTCACTTCATGACGTTATGAAGATGGCTGAATGGTCCCGTTCTGGTACTTTAATTTTCAACAGTTCTACTACAGTACAAGTCCAATTATGATCATGCTGCATTACAATAAACATGTGTTTTGTTCTTTGAAATTATTGATAACTCTGACTTGGTCTAAGTCCAACTCCTCTTTAATTGATACAAAGTTCCAGGGCATTGAATTCTATACCTGTTGTATTCTCATAACGAGTGTTACACGTACATGTAGTATAATTGAAATTATATAAACAAACAAAGTGAGAAATATATGAGATTCCCACCCCTACTGTACCTTTTTCTAGACCTTGTAGAGACATTCATTAATATTCTGAATACTCCTTGATACCCATGTTAATCTGCACATAGCATTAAAAAAATGAAAGGAATCATGGGTACACAGTCTTCAATTTTTACAATGAAGAAATGCCGTAAAATGAACGCATGAAGCCACAGAACAAGTCTGTGAACAGGCTGCCATCTTGGATGCTTAGTAACCCAGCTAGGCTCGGACAACACCGGAAACCAGTAGCCAGAAGCACATGCTAATTTTAAGTGTGCGGTTACCAAGTTTCTAGCGTCTTGTCGATCAGAAGTAGTAGTAGTCATGGATTTCAAGCACAAAATAACCTCAAACATGCATACCGTATTTTCTCGATTTAACCCGCTGCCTCGCTTCAATGGAAGGTGGGTGCCTGGGATATCCAAGGGCTTCCACTGTGGCCAGCCAGCCCCTAGATAGAATACCGCTCCCATGGCTGGCAAATCCCCGCAACCCAGCCATGAGCCCCCATTCCAGGCACCCGTCACACTGATAGAATCAGTGGAAGGAAAGAAAAGAGGGAGGGGGGGGGGAACGCAGAAAAACCGTTGTTAAAAAACCAGCAGCGCGAAGTGCTAAAAGGCAACCGCTATAAAACACTAACCGCCCAAGAAAAAGAAAAACAACGAGCAGCGCGAGCTGCTCACACGCCACTAACAAGATCGCTAAATCACGCTGAAACGAAGCTGGATCCAACCATGTGAGCCTGCACTTGAACATGTGACCGCTGACCAGGAGGACCGCCCGCTAAGCTCGTGGCGGTTAACTTTGTTAAAATATCATTCTAACTAAATTTAACCCGCTGCCTCGCTTAAATGGAAGGTGGGTGCCTGGGATATCCAAGGGCTTCCACTGTGGCCAACCAGCCCCTAGATAGAATACCGCTCCCATGGCTGGCAAATCCCCGCAACCCAGCCATGAGCCCCCATTTCATGCCGAAGGGACTCTCCGACCTGGACGGTTGGCTTGCCACACCTATGATAGAGTTGACTGGAGTACGAATGTACAGTTGGTAGGCGTCGCTTGACCATCGGCCAAGGGTTTTGATTAGATGATCCGGGATCCCCTGAGTGGCTGCGGAGGTGGCCGCACCAATACGGAAACTGTGACCCGAAAAACAACCAGGAACTCCGGCCGAGGAGAAAATGGACCTGATGGAAGAAGCCAGCCACTGGCGGCTTAGAGGAGTGCCGTCTGTGAGTAGAAAAAGAGGGCATGGAGCGGAGCCGCGAAGGTGCAAATACTGAACTAGAGCACGCACGGGGCAGAGGTCATGCCTACCAGTACCGATGTAGATGAAGCAGCCCTGGCGAAAGGGGTCTGTCTTTGAGCATTTTATGTGGATCCTGAAACTCTTAGGATTGGACATAGAGTTAGCTTGAATGTCGTTGACTGTGAGATGAATGGCTGGATCAAATGGGGCATTGACCGTAAACTCACCCGCTCGAAGGAAACCAAAAAACCCGATACAACAAGCGGCCCATAGCATTGTGTGGTTGTGGGCGGAGAAATCTAGTGAGCGATGAATGATCCGCATCAGATCACTTGTAATGGGTTGACGCTTAGGCTGGTTTGCTCGTTGGTGGTGCTTGATGCCCTGCAGAACGCGTCGCAGCTGTAGGCAGTCAATAAGAGGGTCAGGCAGACCTTAGTCGATGTGGAGAGATCTAACAGCTGACAGGTAAACTTTAATTGAAGAGTGGTGGAGAGTATCAGCAAGATGAGCGCAGAAACGTATGAGTGTTTCCTCGCTGGCAGGAAGTGCTGACCCAGATGGATGGAGGCGATTATCCTGAATGCAGAAGGTTATGAAGCGACGCTGAGCTGACGAATAGCAATTCCGTGTCGACGGAGCAAGGCCATGAGTTAGGTAGAAACGACACTTGTCTGACAGACAAGATCCAAGTCCAAGAGGAGCTGTTGAGGGATCTGGGTCTGATGGAGGGCTGCATGTGGGGCCAAGCGACGGAAGCGCTGAAACTGAAAACGAGAGAGTGCGTCAGCAATGGGGTTACACTTTCCCCTGACTGAGGAGGCTGTGAAGGAAAAAGAGTGACGTGCAGCTAGGAGACAAAAGTAACGAACCAAAACCATTATGTCGGGGGCCCTCGAGGTGCCTGACTGCAGGATTTCCACCACTGAGCTGTTGTCCGATCAGAAATCAACCCTCTTAGATGTCCATAGATGACCCCATACGTAGGCCGCAACCAGGATAGGAAAAAGTTCCTTATACTCGATTGACTGGGGGGCCTGTGAGGCTAGCCAGGAGCCTGAGAACCAGTGGTGTTGGAACAAAGCACCGTAGCCCAGAGCACCTGAGGCATCTGAAGAAACTTTGAAGTTCGGCAGAGGGGCCCACTGGGGGTACTGAAGAAAACTGCAGCCATTCCAAGAGCGAAAGAGCTGTCGCCACCAAGTGAGGTCGAGAAAGAACTCCCAGTTGAGGCGAACTGGATGATCATCACGACGGAAAGCGCACAATAGGTTAATCATTCGGCGTAAGAAGGAGCGACCTTGAGGAACCACCTTGCAGGCATGTTGGAGGTGACCGATTAGCGACTCGAGGTCCTTCCGAGACCACTGTTCTAACAGAGCCGTTGTACTGTCAAACTTGTCTTTTGGAAGACGGGCCTGAAGGAGTCTAGTTCAATCCCCAGGACAGTCAGACACGTAGAGGGGCCTTCGAATTTTTCTGGGTGGAGGGGGATGCCATGCTGAGAAAAACAACGGATGGAGTTATCCAGATTGAGCTGACAAATAGGAGAGCCCGGTGGGCCAAGGGTGTGAAAGTCATTTAAATAGTGCATCAGGAAGGAGACGTCATAATTCTGTTTCGCAATCCATTCGACCAGGTCTGCAATACAAGTGAAAATGTAAGGAGCGGACCTGACGCCAAAAGGAAGGACCATGTCCACGTAATAGGCTCCTTGCCATTTCATGACGGTCCCCTGGGTGGATTGGTACGATGCGGTAAGCACTCTGGACATCGAATTTTGCCATCAGTGTGCCGCGACCCAGCTGCATGATGCCTGCAATGATGTGATCCACCTTCATGTACTGGAGGGAGTAATCCTCGCTGGCAATGCCATCGTTGACGCAGTGACCAGTTGGGCTGGACAAGTCCAGGATGACGCGCCATTTTCATGGCTGATTGCGTTTGGGAATAGCCCCAAAACGACTGACATGAAGACTCTGGAAAGGGGCCGGCCGCTGAAGAAAGGGGCCTGCCACCCTGCCCAATTGTACTTCAGTATGGAGGTAATTATCGATGACCTGGGGGTTCGAGAGAGCTGAAGCCATGTTTCCTGATGCTGACTTAAGGGAAATATTGTGGTTGAAGCCAAGGTAAAAACCGTGACGTAGACCCCGGATGACATAGGCAGCTTTGTGTGGGTGTGGATAATTGCGAAGTTCGTGCTGCAGTCTGTCCACCGCAATGGGGGAAAGCTGTGACACTGGTTTCAAGGGGCATGCTGCTGGGGGAGTGGAGGTAGTGTCCTCGGAAGACGACGAGACTGGTTGATGGGAAACCAGCTGTGACTGACCTGCGTGCTGATAAACTGGAGCTGGAGAAGAATGTAACTGTAACGGATGAACGTTAATCAAAGACGACGAATCAAAGCTATGTACAGGATTTGGCTGGGCTTGGAAAGACTGCGGTAGCATGTTGAGAAACTGGAACTTGAGGAGAATGCAACTGTGACGGACGAACATAACTCAACGAAGACAAACTAAAGCTATGAACAGGATTGGCCAGGCTGGGAGAGTCTGTGGTAACGTGTTGAGAAACTGGAAATCGAGGAGAACGCAACTGTAACGGACGAACATTGATCAACGGAGACAGAACCAGGCTATGTACAGGATTGGCTGTGCTTAGAGAGTCAGCGGCAGCGGCGGCCCCCCTTTCCCTGGGAAGGGGAGCGGGACCGAGCTCTGCGTGTAGGGCAGTGGGGGCAGTGGGTGCTTCGATGGTCTCCATTGCTCGCTTCGCATGCATGACGAAACCGGCAACGCCCAAAGGGCCAACGACAACATCCATCATTCCACGAGTGGCAGTATTGTGTGGCACTCGAGTTGCCCGAGGCAGCAGGTACCTTGGAAGACGATGAAGCTGGCCATGGTGCAGGGCCTGGTAAAGATGTTGAAGCGGAGGGAGATCTCGTATGGAAATTATATAGATCAGCATTCATGCGAGACCAATCCGTGGAACCTGAGGCTGCCGCTTCCTTCCTGTACGCTATGTCGTAATTGAGCCAGGACCTGTCGCGTAAACGCTTAGCTGTTTGGATGATCAGCAGCTTGTACTTGTGGAGGTCAAGCCAGCGGGAGGAAACGAGTGGCAGAGCACCAAGCAGAAAATTGAGAAGGCCTCTACCCAGGTAACGATGTCCGTTATTTCCACCACGCGCTTCTTCTTCTCGACTTATAACTTTCCCTCCAAGTACGCCTGGGGTTCCGTGTCCTGGGCCTTGATGTTGTCCGACAAAATGTCAGCGAGTTCAATAAACTGTCCTCCTGTGATTTTTACCACCAACTTGTGGGGGATGGGAGAATACCCGGGGCCAACTGGAAAATCCATTCCGAGAGTGGGGGGCATCGAGGAAAAAGCTGTGGCCGAAGAGCCCCCGATCGATAATGGCGGGAACGAGGTGGATGTGGCGGGAGAAAGAGAAGACACCACGGCAGAGGAGTCCAAGGTACTGTACGTAGAAATAAATGATGGAACTACAAGCGTACCTGACTGAGAAGACGATTGGCCGGGAATAGTGAAGAGCGAAGCCGATGACGCCGGAATAGAGTTTGACGATGGAACCAAACTGGAAGACATGGCCGTGTTTTCACCAACGTGCTCGCGAAGTGACGACAGCAAAGCAGGTAAAGAATCCGCCAAAGCCTTCGAAATCGCCAGAGAAAGGGCATTGCTGTCCGGCAAACCGACACAATGGGGCAAAGCCGAGGTTGTAGTAACGGTCGAGATGGAAGTCGAAGTTGTCGAGCTGTTGTGAGAGCTGGAAGGCGAAGCAGCTGGCGGAGAGAAGGTAGACATGATGTTGTTCGTCGACCACATTGCACGCTTCGAGGAGAAAGAATTCTTGAGATGCGGAACACAGAAAAACCGTTGTTAAAAAACCAGCAGCGCAAGCTGCTAAAAGGCAACCGCTATAAAACACTAACCGGCCCAAGAAAAAGAAAAACAACGAGCAGCGTGAGCTGCTCACACGCCACTAACAAGAACGCTAAAACACGCTGAAACGAAGCTGGATCCAACCATGTGAGCCTGCACTTGAACACGTGACCGCTGACCAGGAGGACCGCCCACTAAGCTCGTGGCGTTTAACTTTGATAAAATATCATTTTAACTAAATTAAATGCCCTCGGCGTTTATTTCAAACTTGGCCTAGTGGAAAGGGTTATTATTTGTTTTACTTGGCAGCCGTGTACCTTGAACTTATTAAATCTTAAGTTCATTATACCACAAAAATTAATAAACATTTGAGGGGCTTACTTACAACTTCCTCTATTATGCCCGGCGTTTATTTGGGACCCGGCGTTTAATCGAGAAAATACGGTATGCATGCATTGAGCGGGAAAATCAAACAAAATTGTCATTCAATAAACTAATCGTTTTTGTGCACTGAGATACCAAGTCTAGGAACATGAATATTCTTTTGTATTACGGATTTAATATAAAATTAAATAACTAAAGGTTTGCTGAAGAACTTCAGTAAGAATATAAAAATTATAGTTGTCCAACGTTTCGATGTTTGTAACATCATTTTCAAGCAAAGAGTGAGAATATCGAGGTGGCATTTAGTACAAACATGTAAATGAGTGAAAACATAATTTATTGTCATTTTTTGTGCATGTTATATTTTGAATACCTTTGCGCGAATGGAATCTGTTTGCACGTTCAAGGATGGTTGGTGTTCTTTGATTATCAGCATTTCACAAATGAGACAATCAAATTTGTTTCGGCACTTTTTGAGTACCGAAAAGTTTTTAATCAAATTCAGTTTTAACATTCTGTGCTCCTCGATCGTGCATGTGTTTTCTAATTTTCATTAAAAATAATAATTTGGAAGTGCTCCCTCCTCCTTGATTCACTGCTGATCATCTAAAGTAAAATATGCCCTTAATAATTAATATTTATAATAAAGCAAACTTACTGTACATATTTTTTTTGTTTTAGACATTCCATGGAAACTTCAACCGGAATTTAGCAGTAAAGCATATTTTGTTTAGTGGAGTTGTTGGCAGATACTTGCGTTTTGTTGTTGGCGACAAACATGGTGGAGCTTGTTTACGAGTAGAAGTATTTGGAATATCTCAGAGGGGCAATGGTTTGTAACATACAATTCTAGCAACTTTATTTGTCATTTTATGTTCAAATGTCGTATTTATAAACACTTGTTCAATGAGGTTTTTATTACAAACTGTATATCCTGAGCAATCAAGATGGTCTTCATTATAAGTGTTTATGATTTGTGACCTCTCATGCAGGAACGATATTAACGGCTATCTGTTCGAGCCGTTCAAGCCGTTAACTTGCCGTTCATCAGCCGTTCATGAAAGGCAGGAGGTTTGAACGGTTTGGCAGTTCAGTGATTCATGGGTTCAGTTCAACTGTCAAATGTTCCGTGATGTTGTGTGCATCATTTTGGCTGTCGTTTGAGTTGAGCTATTCGTATCCGTTACTTGACCTTTTGTTGTATGTTACGGTTTTGCACAAACAATAATTTAGCTCATTAGTCCAAACATTTTAAATTAAAGATTTGCAACAGGTATTAAAACATTTAGGGTGAAACTCTAAAATAAATGTTTTAATAAATTATAAATGATAACATTAGCCACAAATTAAGGGCTCTTTCTTTACTACAATTCTTTTTCTTCTAGCACAAAGGATTCGTTCAGTCCTTCTCTTGGTTGCTTGCGGGCTTTTGCGTTCGGGTGTCGGCTGCCTTGTCGTTCGGTGATTCATAGTTTCAGCTGTCCTTTCAGTTAATGTGCTCTGATTTTTGGTGCGTCAATTTGGCTGCTATAGCTTCCATTCGTTCTTTCTCGGTTTGTGATTTTTAGTTGGGCTGTTCATGTCTTGCTTTTTAATACAGAAAACCCCATTTTGGATCTGTTTTAAGTACCTTAACAATAATAGATCATTAATTTGACAAAACTGTGCTTTTAAAGGACTAAAACATATAATTTTAGTGAAAGTTGCCAAAAATATACTTAGGACGTTATTGCTAGGAGCCCTTCAATTGTTCCACAGACTCAGCTAGGGAACCGATTTCAAAATATGGGGAAAGAAGAAAATGTGTTTCCTCTTCTTCCTATTTCAAAATTAATTAATAAATTTAAAATAACATTTTTGAGGGAATTTAGCAGTAGCGAAAGCTAATGCTAAATTCGTCTGGCATTTAAGACGACACTCTTTTGCAACGACTACGTTTGGGACTTGTGCTGTAACGCAGTTCTTGTTATTTGTTCCTTGGACCTGCGTGGTCATGACTACCTTCTTAAAACTGTCGATGAGGTGGACAGCATATGAAAACTCACTTCTAATCATATCAAAAAACCTTGTAGAAATGCCCAAACTGATAGACCAGTCTCGGTATTTATTCAAAGTTTGATTGTTGTAGAAATCGCTAATCTTACAGTTACAGGTGTAAAACATCGAGGCAAAAAGCATTCCAGTTCGCTGCAAATTTCCCGCCTTTTGTGTCTGCATTAGGTCACATACTTTAAATTCCTTGCAAATAAAATATTTGTCAAATTTGTTGGGACACATGTAGGTGGCTCTCCCTTCTCAATGTTGGTTTGACATTAAGGGATCTCAGAGCTGCAAAATCAACATTGGGAGGGAGGGATGCCAACTGTAGGGTGAATATGTTTTGAGCGCAAGGTGTACCAACAAAATGTAACGAGGATATAGTTACAGGTAAAGATATGGAACCCAGACAATATTCATTGTGAGGTGAATATTTGGGTACCATGACAAATAGAACCCCATCCTCCCCCTCTCCCTCCCTCCAACCAATTCGGTTTTCGCATGATAGCGATAATTATCAAGGCCTCAGTTTGTGTTATCCGCCTCAGCCTTCGGCTTCGGCAGATAACACAAACTTTGGCGTTGATAATTATCGCTATCATGCTCAACCTCATCCAATAATTGTTTAATTATGCATATTCCTGAACTGCACTTGTAAAGACAAGAGTGCGCACAAAAAAGTGATCAATGCACAGCAGTCAACTTGTAAGTTAACAACTTACGTCACTTCTGCATGCATAAAGCTATTGTCTGTAGGTATGACGTCACTTCTGCATGCATAAAACTATTGTCTGTAGGTATGGCGTCACTTCTGCATGCATAAAACTATTGTCTGTAGGTATGACGTAAAAGAAACAGCAAGCAATAATTAGCTGCGTGCTTATAGCCAATCAAAATCGAGCTAGTGACACCAATGTATAATAATAAATGCTGTTGCTTTCATCCTAGCAGCCGGAACATTGAATGGGGGGAGGGATTATTATAACCTGTACATGTAACAGCTTTACAGTGTATGAATTAATCAGCCATTTATGTAACAGTACATGTTTCAATGTTATCATCGTTTGGTTTTGTTGCCTTTGAAATTAGTTAGAATTTGAAAGAATTTTAATTATTGGCCATCTATTTTTTTATTTTAAGGGAATATTGCCTTTTTGAAGCCCACATCTCAGTCAAGTACACTCGTGGTTAGGCATCCTTTAAAGTCAAGCTTTGCAGTAGATGGAATAAAGAACACACATCTCAGCTACTGTACAATCACTGACGATCGTGGTACAAACAAAGACCCATGGTGGAGAGTGGACCTGGGACGAGAGGAGCTTGTGGATAAAGTGTTCATACTCAACAGAGGAGACTGCTGTTGGACCGACTTGGATGGAGCACAGATTAGAGTTGGTAAGTGTGTGGACAGTGTTTGTAGTTTATATTAATTGTCTTCTTACAGCAGTTACCATAAACACGCTGTTTTGCACTTCATTCCTGATCGACAAAGTTGAGTTTGGTGGACATCAATCAAAAACAATAGTTATTATTTAAATTTTTAAATTCCAACCAGATTCAGAGCGACAGAACTAAGTAATAAACAATTTTATCTGCATAAGAAAAGTAAAAAAAAATAAGACGACCTAACTCTAAGCCAGTTATCGTAGTTTCAAAATGAAGATTTCGTTCAACTCATCAAAAAGTCACTGTGGCACTAACAGTGATATCAATGATTACCTGCAGATTGACCTGGGATCTGTTTACTTTGTCTGCGGTGTAGCGGTGCAGGGAAATCCTGCTGCAGATGAATGGACAAAAATATACAAGATAGAGACGTCCCTGGACAATGTCAACTGGAAATTCTACTCTGAAAATGGTGCAGTAAAGGTACTTCTACTTGTGCCCTGTGAAAAAATGCATTGAAGAACTGAAAAAAAAAAAACAGTAGTAAAACATTGCCAGAAAAAGGCTTGTGACAGCAAAATGATCATGGAGATGCTTAGTAAAATCGGGTTAAATGTTGGAATATCATTCTACAGAATTGACTAATAAGTCAATGGAGGGAGGGTAGGGTTGGGTAGGGAGTTTGACGCTAGGAGTGAGGGTCGTTAGAGCAAGATGCCTAGGAGAGGGGAGGGGAGGGTCGGTCAACATTGAGCCCGCGATATGTAATTATAATCACCTGCCTTGTCCCCCGTCCACGCAACGCCGGATGAATTTGAAAACTTAACTTTAATTATTCTTACGGTTAGGGCTACCGTCCACACTAGTCCAGATAAACTGTCCACCGAAAACGGAACTTTTCGAAAACGCTCTTCAAAGTGAATAAATGTGAAAACGCCGGCTTTGCGTTTTAGTGTGGACGGAAAACTTTTCGAAAACGCCCTCCAGTGTCTTAAGTTTGGATAAATATGAAAACTCTGGCTTGGCGTTGTAGTGTATATGGAAAACATTTTGAAAACGGAACTTTTTGAAAACGCCCTTCACAGTGGATGAAGTTGAAAACTAAGGGTAGCTGTTCAGTGTGACGGAAAACTTTTGTTGCGTTTTCAAAGTAAAAACGCCGTTTTCAAATTTATCCGGCGTAGCAGGGGTGCAGGGGTGGTGTAGTGGTGAGACCACTCGCCTCCCACCAATGTGGCCCCGCCGTTATATGTGGGTTGAGTTTGTTGTTGGTTCTCTCCTTGCTCCGAGAGTTTTTTCTCCGGGTACTCCGGTTTTCCCCTCTCCTCAAAAACCAACATTCTAAATTCTAAATTCCAATTCGATCTGGAACGCACGTACACGTTGTAACGAGCTCCTGAGCTCTTAGGTGTTACGTGGGTAAATAAATTTCGTTTCGTTTTTCGTAGTGTGGACGGGGCCTTAGCCATGGGGACCGCATTGGAGGGAGAGGAGGGTGGAAAGTTTGACACAGGGGATGGGGGAGGAGGGCGGCTTGGTGAGGCAAAACATCTAGGAGAGGGAATGGGTCCGAAAGGTTTGTATTCATATTCACAGGAGCCTTTGATTTAAAGTTTTGCTTGCCTGAAAGTAACCTGATGTTCGTTTCCATTTTTAGAGCTTCACTGGGAATAATGACCGAAACAGCATAATTAGAAGTGAACTTTACGAGCCACCTGCTGCTAAGTTTATTCGCTTTTATCCTGTGTCATTCAACACTAACAAAGCACTAAGAGTGGAGGTTTATGGATCCATGCAAGGTAGGCTTTTATTTCTCTTTACCAAAACACAACATTTTTAACTCGGGAATACGCGAAGCATTAAACGGGTTGTAGCATTTACGGGAAAAAGTCACTCGATCGCTCTATCGCTCACTCACTCGGCTGTAAACTTTTGTGGGGCAGTGCGCAGCTCTTACAAGGTCTTCTCTGATTTGCTGAGAAAACAATAGAACAAAACAACACAACAATTCAATGAAATTACAGGTTGTAAAGAGCTGCGTGGTATCTGACTTTTGTTGGTAATCATTAATGACCAGTGCATTACATCATCCAGTTGTCTCATTTCACACAATGCATATTTCTCACTCAGTTAATCGCTTTAAATCTGTTTTCTCTTCGTATCTTTGGCTTGAAACTCAGTATGGAAAATTAAAACCGATATGTGGACTTCAAATGGATTTTTCAAGACTGAGGTAAACGCCACAGCACGATAAATGTTTTTCTAATGTGTAGCCTGCGAGAAAGCGCTCGGTCTCGCGGACATAGCATGAACCAAATTTTGTTTTGAACCGCTGAATTTAAAAAAAAAACATGTCTTATCATGACACGAATACACAATGAGAACTGGGTGACGTAATGTTTTACATTTATTAAAAATGTGGTTATTGTTCATCATCTTTCGTGGTGTATAAGATAGGTTAATGTTTATTCATTTGTGTCACGATGGACTGTAAACTATATACACTTGCCGCATTCACCAGGAATCTTACAGACGACACCTTCTTGTTTATTTGAGTCAAGGACATCTTTAGGTCGGACATAAACAAACAAGATAGTGTCGTCTATAAGATTCCTTGCGAATGCGGTAAAGTGTCGAACCAACGTGCTACATAAGCTTCACGTAATCAATCAACCTAATCACCTTCATCGTGAGACAACTGTATAAGCATTCACCTATCTGTTTTAAATCTCTTTACTCATCAATTCTTTGACTAGTCTGTGAAACAACAAATCGCTTAGACTGATTGTAGGGAATCCACACGCTTATTTGCATTAAAAATGAATACACCTTTTGGTAAACTGCATAGCCAATAGGAATGGTCGTCGTTGTAAGATGCATTTTGCGATAGGAAACGATGTTCATTGCGTAGCTTTGACTGGTACAAGATAACACAATGCTCGTATGTGTTTATACAGTCTTGTATTGCGTCTCACGACTGCTTATCAAAGCTCCCGCTAAGACGTGTTTTTGTAATTAACCGCTGAAATATAAATGAATGATTCGCTGTTGAAATGCTAGAATCAGTCCTTTTCTCAGATCGTGAAAGGCATGACAGTGTTTCTTCGGTCATGGATAAAGACCCAAGCTTTTTTGAGAATGTAATTCTCTATGTTGGAATAATTTTTTAGTTTCTTCCAATTGTTTTCAGTTCCTTAGGGTTTAAATTATGTGTTTAATAGCTGAATGGAAAACTTGTTTCAGAGCTAGGAAACGCTGCTATTTTATTTTAATTCAGTATTTTTATTTTAGTTATTTGAATATCCTGCATGTTTTAAAATAGCTGCTGTTTTGTATGTGTCTGATACTTATCTGTCAGTCATAACAATGGCGCCTGTTTTTTTCCTTCCCTCGCCTCATGTCCTTTCCGTTTTGTGACTCCCAGTCCGACATCCGAGCGTTCCATATTTACGAGTTGGCTCATAGGAGCCTTTGACTTGGGGAAATGGTTAGTTTTCAATAACAAATTATAGAGTGTTTTCACTGACGTCATATCAAAATTCAGAAGCAGCTTTCAATTCTAAAATGTTTATGGAATTGTAGAGAGTTTAAAACTACACATCTGGGCCAAATTTTGAGGCGCAAGAGTATTTCATTCAAGAGTTATAGGCGAATGAGTATAGACATTTTTAGTAAGAAATGTATGGAGCGGCCATCTTGGTGTCCCACTTAGGGACACCAACATGGCGGCCAAAAATTTAAGAACTTAAAGTCTTAATAACACCAACAATCTCATCACAAAATATTGTATTCACTACAAGAGGCATGGAATCGGCTTATAAGCATCTATAATTCATTAATAACTTTCAACTAGTTCAATTTTGTTTATTTTCACGGCTTATCTAAAATAGCGTGACGAATTGCGTGACACATAAATCGAAAACGAAACATCGTTAAAACCTGAAACGTTTTGTGAAAGATTATAACACTGGTATCCACATGCCATGTTAGAAACAGCTTTGTAGGATGTATACTTTAGATTTTGTAATTTTTATGACGTCATGTGAAAACACTCTATAGGTAGACGAACCAGGAACCCGGCAGCATCGCAGGGATTTTCGTTAACTTAAACACTCGCATTTCTGTAAGATATCACATTTTACAGTAGTTGTTTTCCTTTCAAACGTTTGCAGTCAGCATTGTTATCTTAGGCGTATCACGGTCTCTTGCTTAACATTATTTTTTACAGATTGCTTATCATCTGTGGGGAACGAAAGAGGTGTTACCCGAGATTTGGGAATTCGTGCATCATCACAACTTGATGTTACTCACACACCTTCCTACAGTCGCCTCTATGGGGTAACGTCATGGTGCAGCTCATCAGTGTTACTCCCACAGTACCTAGAGTTTGATTTTAGAAGCGTAATTACAGTCACCGGTTTGGCTACTCAGGGAGATGCTGTAAATGACAAATGGGTCACAAAATATACCATAAGCTATGGATATGACAGGCAAAGATGGATCAGTTACGCTGCTGGGCAGGTAAAGTTTATAGCTACATAGATTTTCTTTACTTGTGATGGTATATTAAGTAAGAGAAAAAAAGGTGGTACACTAGCTAGCTTGTCATTTGGAGAACCATACAAAAAAAGCCAGATTGTTAACTTAAATAATGCGGCTGCAAAATGACATAGTTGCAAGAATACATTGTATATGTATTTTTTTCAATTGAATTGGAACATAGGAATCCTGTTTTCCAGTTTCTCGTTTCAAAAGTGTGAGCCAGCACGGTTTACGTATTGTAAACAACGACAATTTTCATATCACACTCTAGATTTAAAATTATTGTCGCCTTGGTAGGTCAGTAGGTGAATAACGTTACTTTCCTGGAAAAGTACAGTGACAGTAACAAATGTTTTTTTTCGTTCTTTTAGGAACTGACTGGAAACAGCGACAGAAGTACAGTTGTTGTCAACTGGCTTTCTGAACCTTTTGCAGCTCAGTATGTCAAGATATTTCCAACTTCACATTACAGTGGACTATGTATGCGAATGGACTTGTTTATCTGTAAAGATTGTAAGTAACGGTCACGAACAACAAACTTAGTTACGCTACATTAAATTACAATTTCATTAAAGCGTCTTCTGGCAGTTGATCGTTTTTAATGGTTTATTTTATATAAGAAAGAAAGAAAAGAAAACAAAATGAGTTATAGAAGTTGGGATCAAATTTCACTCGCTCCGTCGATCGCTCGCTCACTCAATGCCCTTAAACTTTTCTTTTTATTTCTGCTGACCAGTGCATAAGACTTGCGCATATTATTTGAAGACGGCCTTTTGCCCGTTCCAAATGCAAAGTGATATACCTATAAGAAAGAGCAGAGCATGTTTTGGCCAACATTGCGTGTAGTTATGAACATAATATACTAAGTTCCTTGTACAAATCAACTGAAGAGTAAAATCCCATTGCGAGTCATTAATGTTATTGTTGTTTCTATTCCATCCTTTTTAACTTGTGAATACGTGAAGCGTTGAACAAGTTATAGCAGACGGGGATAAATATGCAAATTTTCACTCAACCTCCCCTCTCCTACGCAGTTTGCTCCACCAATCCCCTCCCCCCAACCCCCAACCTCTGTGTCCAACTCCCCACCCTCCCCTTTCCCAAACGCCATCCTCATGGGTAAGGCAGGTGACCATTACTCATCGCATTTAGAACGGGCAAAATATATGTGGAAGCCTTATGCACTGGTCAGCGAAATTAACAAGAAAAGTTAACAACTTGGAGTGATGAAGATTGTTTCGTATGCACTGGTTGGCTTGTGGGAACCTTCGATATTATTTTCCTTTTTCTTTTTCAGTTCAAGTTCCATTCATCTTGGCCAATCAACTTAAAGATGTTCAACTGACTGCTAACACAAATGCATCTGTCACACTTAACTGTACTGCTAGGTTCAGTCGACAACGACCGCCATTATATGAATGGAGAAAAGGTGCCGCAGTGTTGTCTGAATCAGATTCATATCTTACAATAACGTATATAAGTGCAACTCATACTCACAAGAACTATAATTGTGCAAGAATGGCTCCATCAGGCCGTGAATTCAATTGCAGCTCAACCTACCAATGTACTGCATCACTTCTTGGAGTGAAAGGCGAGGATGTCACGACAGCAAATGTCACTGCTTTTTTAAGTAAGCAGGATTGCCCTATATTTGTACCTATCTAATGCCCGATATGGAGTTACGCAGGATTGTCGTATATACATGTACTGTACTTATCAACTGCCCATCATCCGTTAACTATAATATTAGGGAGCTTAAGCAACGACGACAGCAACGTCAAGGAAAACGTCAATTGCATGAAAAAAGGATTCGCGCTATTTTAAACTACTTTGCAGTTTTTCCAATTTGTTTAGTTTGTCGAAGGCCCAGTTCAAACGTCGAACTTCGCATGTGCCGAACCTAATGCAAATGAGCAAAATCTATTGTTCTTGCTAATTTGCATTAGGTTCGGCACATGTGAAGTTCGACGTTTGAACTGGGCCTAATGTGACTGGATAGTCCAGGAGCTGCATTTGAAGGGATGAATATATTTCGAGTTCAAACGGAGAAAGAAAATAAACCGTCAAAAAACCCTGTTATTTAATAATTGATGTTGTTGTCTGTAGGAACGGCAAATAAATGTTAAACGCACGTGCAGAGGCATTGTTTTTGCTGATTAAACCTATAACTTTGTGCCGTTCGCGCTGCCGTCGCCGTCGTTGTTGCTTAAGCTCCCTATTGTCAAGGTACAATCTATTGCACTATTAGTGAAAGTCACGAGTAACAGGTTCAGGAGATTTACCAGTGAGGATGCCAACATATCAATGCTTCATTATCGGTTGTCCCTTTTTTTGGTAGATGCCGTTGCCAGGTAAACAAAGCATCTAAAGAAAAGACCCTGATTCTTTAATATTTTGAGTTTTCTTCGGTGAACTTTATTTAAACTTAAGCCACCTTGCGAAAATGGATACGGTCAACATTTTGGAAATGAATAAAAAACATGCAATGTAGCTACTGAGAAGTAATTAGTTGTATGCTGTTTGGTTTTTAACTGCACTTTTAAAGCGTTGAGTAATATCTATGAGAACCACGGTCAGAAACAGAGACCCGCGACTGACACTTGGGTGTTGTTTTCAGAGGTACCAGGGCCACCAACTGTTAATTCTAGTAACATCAAAGCAAGATCAACATCAGTCACGTGGTCGTATTCTCCAGGATTAGATGAACTGTCTATAGATGAATATACTCTTCAGTATCAAAACAGCTCTTTCAATGATAATATCATCTTGTCAGGTGGCTTATCAAGTAAGGATTTGATTAATCTCAAACCATATACATCCTACAGTGTTAGGATGATGGCCAAGAGTGCCTTGGGAGAAGGCTTGTGGAGTGATCTTGTGAACTTCACAACGAAATCTACGGGTAAGTAACGGTAGAAATAAGTAAGGGTTATTTTTAGGCAACGAGGGGATATGTTATTTATTTTATTTTATTTTATTTTATTTTATTTTATTAAATAAATCACGCATCCCCGAGGTGTCTAAAAATAACCGGCTTATACTCCACATGGGCGAGGTAGACTCCCCAATGACAAACAAACGCTTTTGAGCAATGCATATATCGGAATGCCTTTGTATGTGTGGAGAACAATAAAATAAAAATGCCGAACGTACACACTGGGATTTCGACGTGGTAAATTCGTACAGAACAAACGTGTTTTGCGTCGTGGCTGAGCTTTATTCACTCCAACATTAGAAGACATGAATGACTCAGAAGACGACTTGTTTCTTACTCAGAACAGTTTCAGTGGTTTGTTAAATGTAAGCAGTAAGCTAGACGAGGAGCTACAATTAGCTCCAAAAATAGTTGAGATACTGTTATTCACAAGTGCTTTTTGGAAGAAGTGTACCATTGCTACCTTTCCTTACCCCCCCCCCCCTTATCAATGTTGTTTTGTGACCAGTGCCATGTCCAAAACTTTGGCTAACAACATTGAACGGGAGAGGGGGAGTTGTGAGGAAAAGATATCGTTCTTTTGTTTTTCAAGGCATCATTTTTTTTTATAAAAGTGAGTGTTTTGTGTGCCTCAACAATTTTGCAGCTAATTGTAGTGACTGAACACCCTCGAGGTGCTTATGATAACGCGCAGTTTAGCGTTGCAGAAGTGACTGAGGGGTTGTTCGAAGATGCCGAGTATTGTCAAGATATCGCAGCAGTTTGCAACAAGATAGAGATTAATGATGCTGGCAAGAAGTTAAGTTAAGGGAACAAAGACTCATTTTTAAACGAACCAGAAGCAAAGAAAGGTAAAGTAGAATTCAGTATTTCGGAGCGATCATCGTCTGTGTTCAATATAACAAATTGCTCGGTTGTGTTCAAAATGTAAGAATTCTTAAAGTTGGTGACATTTTTCTTGCTTTGCTGTTATTTTTGTTTGCAACGTTGAGTGTTGAGAGGGGAATATGTCAGGGGAATATGTCAGGGGAATATGTCGGGGGAATATGTCAGGGGAATATGTTGAGGTGAATATATCCCATTGTTTTGCTATTGTTTCAGCCCCGCACTCTCCTGTAACAATCAAAAGCCGCCACCAGCTAGTAATTAGCGGGGATTACTCAATATAATCCCCCATGAGAACAAAGGAAACCAAGCCATGTGGAATATAAGATGTAATGTTCACATACGTACATGTAATCATAATTTTAATAAGCAGTGGATGTCGTCATCTTGCTATGTGTCTGGTGAACTTTACACTAATCTTATATTAGTGATACTGCTAATCAGCATAGACTAGATTTTAACACTGCCTCAATTTCATTACGCCTCATGAAAAAAAAATCGAGACATGTAAACGGCTAATTTGGACAGTACAGTCATGTACATGCATTTAATTATTATTAAGTATTCAATCCCCTCCCACTGTTCGTGCTATCGTCTTAATATTTCAAAACGAACGTTTTTATCCAACCTTTCAAAGGGAACCTCCATTGTTATAACAAATTGACGTTAATTGTTGCCAATGAAGTCTAAATTTCAATTGTTTTTATAACAAACGAGAAAGCAAATTTGAGTGTCCAAAACCTTTGATATGAATATCGCCTACTTTCACTTTTATACTTCCCGCGCGTCGCCACTTAGAATTTGTATGGTTGTTTTGTATGCAACATTTGGGCAACCATTTTTTTTTTATGGCATCATAAATACTCAAAGTGGCGCGCGCGGGTAATATAAAAGCGAAAATAGGTGATATTTAACAACTATTCACCGAAGTGGAGGTGGGTAGTGGTGAAGGTAAATATCCACCACTACCCACCTACACTGAGGTGAATAGTTGTTTTAGTATATACTGAAACAGTGAAATAATATAACGAAAATGAAGCGTTTTAACTCATTTATTCCTGTCAACGATGACAATACAATTTTCGCGCGCAAATTGCTGGGAGGTGAATAGCACTTGCTATTCCGAGTTTCAGTAGCCAATCAGAGCGCGCCAACAATGCTATCCACTGTTTCAGTATATACTAATCATTATTATCTTATTGTTACGTACACTAATCAAAGGCTCCTTAGAGCCAACCCGTGAATTTGAAATGCGTAACGCGTTTAAACGCAATGCGGTAAGCTTATGTTTTCACTCTGTCACGGTTCAATATTTTTTTTAAAATTAAACGTAAGGATTTTTGACAAACGCAAAAAATAAAAATACAGTACATCACTTTCATAATGTTCAGTCCGAAGAAGAAAGAAAAAAAAAACGGAAAAAAAATGAAAGGCCCGAGCGAGATTCGAACCGGGGCCTTTCGGCTGTGAGTCCACGCTTTACACCATTCCACCACCGTGACCACTGACCTGAAATGGGATAAATTTTATTACTTTAAGGTAGATAACCATCAAAACGCGTGTCTCAGTTGAAAATTCCTTTTAGATCGATTTTAATGTTGCATTAAAGACTCCAAATGCGAAACATCTTTAAGCTTATTGTTGTGTATATTCGTTTACACCAATTTAGTTATTGTTATCGTTGGATTCACGCTGTTCTTGTTACATAACGCATTCGTAACAAAGCATTACGTCACTAAGTTTACAGCTGATGGCAGGAGTGAGCGAGTGAGTGACTCATTTGCATATCTGTCGCCGTTATCGATAACCCGTTCATTACGCATGCGCGTATATTCACGGGTTAAAAATGAAGCTATATTTCCACTTGTTATTAACAGAATTGAAGTTGAGACTTTCCAACAATATAACATCAGTTTGTTATAACGTTCGCTTTAAAAGAAATTTAAAGTAAACCCTTAAGTTGTGATACATGTTGGTGTCAGCAAAAACAGCAGCAATTTTCAACAACAATTTTCTTGCATAGCTCGGACAGTATGAGATCGGGCCGAAACTACAGTTGAATATCAATGACGTTTCCATGAATATGTGTTTGTTTAACGCATGTTTTAATACTCTTTACTTATTTTCCCTTTTTTAGTTCCAGAAGTCACTGTTCAATTCGTTAATGTGACGGGTCGTACTTCGCAGTCAATTTATGTGGAATGGCAGGTAAGCCTTATTATTTTAACAATTTAACACCTTATGAATGCCGAAGTAAAACAACAACAGGAGTAGCAGGAAGAAAAATTATTGCTTAATGTATTTTATTTAAAATAAAATTCGCCGCTACGAGACTGCCTTTAGTTTAGTTTAGTTTATTCTAATTCGTCACAGTAATTCATTCGATTTATTAGTATTAATTTGTTTCCTACAAAGTTCAGTTAGTATTTATAGAATCCAGATGGTCTTCTTCGTTCATTTTTGTATCTCAAAAATGCCCAGTTTTTGCATTTAATTGAGCATTCCGAGAATCCAAGGATACTGAGAATAATCGCGTTTCACAAAGTCTCTTTTTAAGTCATTGTCAGTCTTTCAAACCGAATTCAGTCTAATTCTGTTCATTTTAAGTTTGTAAAACGTATGATAGCGCGGACTAAAACGCGGATTTTGCGGCCATCTTGGATTGTCCAGCTCAGCCCAAACTCCAAAGACCCTGGGAACGACTTTGCAACAAACCCTGCTGACCAAAGGCATCTCGTGCTACGAGAACGCTGGTCCAAAGCAACATCGAATTTTAAATTTCATTTTTGATTTTCAATTTTGACGGCCCATCGTTTACATATCAAACTCAAAATGAAATTGAAAATCAAATGCTGTGAATTTTTTTTTTTATGTCGAATTTTATTTCTTAGATTTCACATGGCCTTTTTTTTCTTTTTATTACTATTTTTATATCTATTTTTTTGTAATTTCTTTTAATTTTTACAATTTAAATTACTTACCGTGGATACGCGCAAGAGTAATGAACGGGTTATCAGTAACGGTGGCTAATTCACTCACTCACTCGCTCTCTCCTTCCATCAGCTGTAAACTTAGTGACATAGTGCTTTGTTACGATTCATTTCTAACAAGAACAACGTGAATCCAGCGATAACAAAAACTATTTTTTTGTAAACGAATATAAATATTATAAAGCTTTAAGATGTTTCGCATTTGGAGTTTTTAATGCAACATTAATATCGATTAAAAAGGATTTTTCAACAGAGACACCTTAAAATAATCAAAGGGCTCTTAATGCCATCTCGTTAACCCTATTCGGCCTGGGGGGGGGGGGGGGGGCACAAAGTGCCCGCGCTAACTTTGAACGTTGATAACTTCTTTAATATGTATTCAAACGCCACCAAACTTTGTGACTTTTCCTAAAATTTATCTGGCAACAATTTTGTAAGACAATTTTTTGATCACGTGACTTGATGTTTCCATGGCAACAAGGTTTTGACAGCCATGTTTTTTGAAATTTCCATATTTGTACCTTTGAATGAAGAAAAACAATGTTTATTGGTATAACTTTTATATGTTTGCGTCATTTAGCACTTATTTATTGGTTTTGATTAATTTTGAGTCAATTTGGACGGTTTTTAAGAGGTTTTAAAAAATTTCAGAAATCCAAGATGGCGGATCCAAGATGGCGGCCGTATAACTAATTACCTAATAACTACGTCATATGACGTCATACGTCACGTTCCATTGTGCGGACCGCAAAGGAGACAGTTTCGGACGTACTATGTACCCTCCAGGTTTCATTGTCGTAGAATTAATATTCTTGAAGTTACGAAGGGGGGGGCACATTGTGCCCCCCCCCCCCAGGCTCAGGAACTCAAAAAAAGCCCAGGCCGAATAGGGTTAATGCGTTATAATGCGAGGTTATTAAAAAAAAGAATGTTTGTTGTCAAAGGTATTAGGTGGGGTTGTCTTCTTGACTATATTTACCTATCAAAGGCACCCAACTTTTCCAATTCTTCTCGTTTTTTTTTTAATTTGGTAAAGATGCTGTTGTAGCGCACTTTTAGAATAAGTCTTCTTAAAATACGTACATGAAAACATCACATGATGCAAATCTGTCTATAGAAATTTATGTTCACGAAATGGGCGTAGTTTTATTTTAGTAGCCATTTGTGTTTACTTTGGCATTATTATTATTCTTTTTTTTTTGCAAAAGGAGGAGAACCCGTGCCCCTCTGCTAACAACTTTTCTGTACAGCATTGGGGGATCTGCTCTTATCAGTGTTCCACTTTTTCAAGACCAAAACGCAGAAGTGTCGGAAAGTGATGGTGTGGGTCGTGTGGTAATGTCACTTGGTGTTTGGGTAAAGGGGGGTGATTATGTTGATATGAATTCTGTGATTGAGTTTTTATTTATGTTCTCGCTAGCTTTCTAGTGACCTTGATGAATAGACTCAGTCTTGATGAATGGACTAGAATGTCAGTTGTAGGATGTTTTGTTTCTCTGGTTTTACAACAAACCATGAAGACAAATGAAATGGTAGAGTGATTTTTTTTCTTTGTGTTTGTTTGTCGTAAGTATCAGTTTGTTGTTTTATTTATTTTGATGTGAAAATGGCGGGAAAATGGTGATCGCGTGGTCATTTTTCGTTGACGTTTGCTATGGGCGCAGTTATAGTAATTGGTTTTAATGGCATAGGTAGTAATTTTGAGAGAACTGCGGAGTTTTCTCGCTGACGTGAAAATGGCGGGAAAAGGGTGAACACGTGGTCATTTTTCGGTCACGTTAGCTATGGGCGCAGTTCTAGTAATTGGTTTTGAATGGAATAGGTAGTAATTTTGACAGAGCATGTGGGTGATGGAATGGCAGTGAAAATTGTGTAATGAGAAAGGGTCAGTTTTCGACACTTGCGATATTGTACTCAGTCACTTGCTAAAAAAAATAAATGGGAACTGGTACTGGGTTTTGAAGTGTGGGTCGCTGTCACTGCTATGGGACTGGGTACCAAAAGACCGTCATGCACTTCTTGTCCGCTCCCTGTGATGAGGGGGACTAGGGCGATTTGCCCACACGATTATGAGCTTTTTGAAAAGTGTGCTAGGTAAAGTATTTTTACTCATGCGCATAGCGGCATGAGTCAAGGTTTCGGTAAGGTCCTTTTGTCCATTTTTAGCTTTCGTCCCGCTTTTTGTAGTCACAAATTGTCTTTTTTTTTTTTAAAGATTCCCGTATCCCGCGGGAGGACTTTTACTGGTCTGATTGGTTGACATGCGACCTCGGGATTTTCGGCTTGCCCCTAATCACGTTCTTGTTTTCGAAATAGCCGAAATAGCCGAGTCAAGCCACTGGCATTTGGACTTCACCGGAAAAGAAATTACATTTTTCGATGGGAATTTATGTTGATATCAATTTGTGATTGAATTGTTCTTTCTGTTGTCGCTAATTTTAGAGAAATGCTTATAAAACGTGTTTAAGTTCAGTTGTAAATTCAGTCGTAATAAATGATATCTTATAATATGTAAACAAAACAAGACTTACATGTCACGCAAAATTCGTTGAGAGGGAAGGGGTGCGTGACCCAGTTAAAATAAACCATAAAACGTTCTTATGCAAGCCCATGAGTACAGGCTACCAGCTAGCCTCTTGTTCATTCTAAAAACGGAAACGGCGTTTCTGAGTCTTCTAGTTTGAACATTTCGTGGGGGGGGACATGCTGGCAGACCGCCGTAGGTAGTTTGCGTTTTCGGCGCAACTGTCTGCTATAAAGGTTGGATCCTGAAAATTAAAATGTTGTAAAGGCAAAACTAAAATAGCTGGGCCTAGCGTGACTGTTTATTCTGATCCTGTCATGTCCGATATTTCAGAGAGAAAAGTTAGAGAAATTGAAAGCTTTCGTATATAAAAAGTACATGGTAATATTAATGGCTAAAAGAACACGTGAAATGCGAGACAAAAAAGGACGCTAAAATGAGGTCAAAATCAACGGAGCGCAACACTATGGGAAACCGCAAGTGACGGAGTTGACCTTAGTCCATTGGACTGTGCTTTTGAAAGGTTTAAAAAGTCAGTCTAAACTAAAATTTTCGTTGCAAAGGGCTAAATGTACAAAATCTGGAGCAGTTTGAAGGATGGTCTTGGAGATTCGAAGACAGTATTTTTGTTGGGCGTACGTGTGTTGCAAGACAGGCGGATTTCTTCCCGTTCTCGCAGGGCTTATTGCGGGAAATAGTCGCGCGGGAAATCGAAGAACTAAAGATATTGTTCTAAGATTTGCTATCAAACTTTTAATAAACAGTTTTTGTAAGTTTAATGAATGAAATCAATGGTTTTGAAGGTGAAGTTTCATGGTATTTCATTAAATAATTTAATAATCTTGGTTCAAACAGGTCACTGTTGGCTATTTCAGAACTGACAGGATTCGCGGTCTCATGTGGTTCGCAAGGGCCAGTTGTGACAGGACTGTTTACTACATAAGACATTGTAAGAACCCGTTTCGATTTTCCAACAATATTATCTAAAATTGTATCGCTTGAAATCCCTTTTGTTGCCATAAATAAATATATATATATATATATATATATATATATATATATATATATATATATATATATATATGCAAGTCGACCTCTAGCTCTGAGGTCGTTGGAGCGCGTAGAAATTCGCAGCCGAGAGCACAGATAGAACAGTATACAACATTCCGTGACTACCGAAAACAATTCGTGATCGCGGCACACTGTTTCCCTGTAACTATAATTACTTCGTAACTGCGGTAAGGCAAATTGGTAGTAGCAGTAGTAGGATATACTGGCGGTTGTTGTAGAGTCGAATGGTTAGCCTGCAGAACAGGCTTTTTTTAAGCGTTTCAGACGAGCGCTAAGCGGGTGGCCACCGCGGAGCGGAAGGGGATCTGAGGAAAGTGGTTTTAATGATAAAATTTGACAGTGATTTGCGTTTAAAAACACAGGTGCTGTAGCGATATGATGGCTGACAATATGCGGTGAATTTGGCTTTCCACTGTTCGTCGTCTGGTGTGAATGAAATTGGTAGTTGTTAGATCGGTAGATGATTTTTGTCGCAATGGAAAGTCTTCAATTGACCTTAACGACTATATAATATTGGTCACTTGGATAAAAAAAAAGGAAGAATTAGAAAACAGGTGTCATGGGCGTCGTGCCTTCCAGGAGCCATTGTAGCCATTGTAGTCGAAGTGTATCTGCTAGCTACTGTGTAGGGAGGGGGGGGGGGTAAGCGTAGTGGGTGAAGTAAGAAAGATCTGATTTTTAGAACAGAATGGCTGTTACAGAGACGTTCGTTTAGACTACGAGCAGTTTGTTTTCTTTGAGAAGTAAACTACATGTAGTGTAAAAGTGGCAATTTATCTGATTTAATTTTATGGTCATGTTATTGATTTAAAAAAAAAAAAAAAAGAAAATAGCGTGCAGATAGGCTTCCAGTCAGATCGTGGCGGGGTTGTTTGAGTGACGTTATTAAGAGTAGTGTAACGATAGCATGTTTGAATTTTGGAAGGGAAGAGCATGATTTTAATGTAGTTTTTTTTAACTTGCGTGTCTTTCGATAATTTTGTTCAAGTTGCGTGTGTTGCTGTAGAGCGATTTTCTACTACAAGTTAGCAAACGATATAAAGTTTATTGTTTTAAAACGTCGCTGTCGGTGTTTTTATAAGTGAACATTTGCGTGTTAAAGGGTGATAAAAAGCGTGCGCTTTTTAATATTGTTTGCATAAAGAAAAACCGGCTAGTTCTGTAAGATTTATTTAGCAGTTGGAAATTGTAACAATATTATATGGTGATTTGATAAATAATAAATCGGGTATTTGTGTTTAAATGAAGATGAATTGGGATTTAAAGAGATTACTTGTCGTTCCGTGCGTGTTTATTGATTTAAAATAGTTACATCTTATCAGTTTTTAGGCGGGTCTGTCTTTATACAAGAGGTGTTAATTCGATTTCTAGAGTTGTTACTTTAAAGAGAAATATTTTGAAAACGCGTTTACTATTCTGTATTGTGTAAGATGTGTCGAGTATATAAAAATTGTATTTTGATTTAATAAGGTCTTGGCGAGTTTAATACAGTGGCTCTTTTGTGGTTAGTAATCCGAGATGAGAAGAGTTAATGACGTGCTAATTAGAGTTAAAAGGATGTAATGCATGTTTGGGGTTTTAAATTTTGATGACTTGTCAACGATTTTCATTTCTAGTATTCTGAGACGACAATTTCTGTCAAAAATGTTCGGCAAATTGATGTCGGTTGTGGTCGCTTTGCGTGGTTTTGTGTGACTCTACATACAAGTACTTGATTTTATTTTATATTTCTTGTTGTTTTTTAGTTCATTTGAATATTAGAGTTAATTATACACAATTTATGAGAACAAAATATGACAACAATGATATAAAATTTGCGTGTTTAAGGGTGGCAAAAAAATGTTGGTTTTTTAGTATTGTTTGACCTGACAAAAAGCGGGTAGTCGTGTTGGATATATTGAGGAGTTTGAAAATTGGGAATACTAAAAAATTGTGTATGTTTGTTTAATGAAGATCAATTGCGATTTTAGTAGATTTCTTGTCGGAAGCAGCGTTTAAATTGCTTAGTTTAAAATTGTTTCCGATTTATTTTGTGTCGTTGTGGATGGGTGGGCTAAGTGTATTTCCGGTATGATGTCGTTAGTAAGTATAAAAGATGTATTTTGTACTTACGGTAACGACATCGTTTGTATTTGAGAAATCTGTGAAGTTGACTTTTTGTGGAATTGTTCAATTTATTTTCGTCTTATAAATGTATTTTAATTTTGTTGTAAATTTCCGTGCGTGTTTAGTGATTTAAAATAAGTACATGTTATCAGTTTTTAGGCAGATCTATTTTTGTTCGAGAGGTGTTAATGCATTTTTCTTATGGTAGAATGGTGAATGAATTTTTTGATCTCTAAAGTTGTTGCTGAAGAGAGTTGCGTACTGTTGCATGATCAAACTGTAATAGCAATGATTAATTGTTTTAAAATAGCACAAAAGCGAAATCCATACTCTTGCATAATCAAACCGAAACATTTTTAGTTAGCTGAATAAGCAAAATCTCACCTCTCTTGCATACTATTGCATAATCATGACATCTAAACATTTAATAACTATTGGAAAAGCGGACAAAGATTACAACTCAAAAAGCGAACAAAGATACTGCGTGACATTTCTTAGCTTCGTCGAGCGCGAAAAGTTGACTCGCTTAACTTTAAGCGAGTTAACTTTAAACGAATCGTAAAATTAACTCTTAAGTTCACGAGATTTCCCTTTGGCATTCGCTAAGCGACATGAAAAATCGCTCCTCGCTGTTCATCGTACCGGGTAGACAACGTATAGCAGAACCCCGGAGAGGGACTCCCATATGTGATCGGGCGGGGGTGCTCGTCGTATCTTTTAGGGATTAAAATTCGGGATTTAGGTATCTTTTATAATATATGATGAAAAAAACCTCATTTTCCCAGAAAATGGTATCTTTTAGGGTGTTCCTAGCGAAAGACGAGTCGCTACTCGCTACTGCCTTCCGGTGTTCCTTCTGATGGTGGCTGGAATTCGAGCCCATGTATAGTCAGAACTATTTATTTCCAGCACTCTAGGCGCATTGTTCCATCGCATATTTGGTTAAAAAAATGGTATCTTTTAGCGGTAAAATTCTGGTTGACCACGGCCACTTTGACATCTTTCAGGGTTCCACTTTTTTTTTCCTGACGAGCACCTCCGCTTGACGACTTATAGGAGCACCCCCCCCCCCCCCCCGGGAGCAGAATATTCTTACCAATTTTTCTTTTCACGATATTTCCGGTTGTCACTCGGTAAGCGACTTAAAAGGCAGAGCAAAATAGCATGTTCTTTTGAGAACAAGCCATATCTAGAATATTTGATGTCACTTTTAACGTGATTAGTAATACGAGTGGTTTTAATTAGTCCCTCGCAGCTATCAAGCGTACTGAATACAAGCTAAAATTAAAGCTTTGACTGAGTCAAACTTCCCATATGACTAAAAAAAGATCGTCGGATTGACCCCTTTCATAACATAGAAGTCCGTATAAGGGTGAATATTTTAAGTTCGTTTACCTACAGGTTGCAACTGATTTGATTGAAAATTCTAAAAATTGGCATAAATGTTCTGCGATACCTTGCACTGTAGCAGTTAATTTATTCTGCGGCTTCCGGTCAGGTGGTCGTAAGGAGATACCCTTACTAGTCACACTATATCAAGGCGCGGATGGTTCATTTGGTCCTCTTTGGCCTAGAACATCCAACTGAGTACCGTCCTACGTCCATCATTCAAGGGAATCTCTCTATTCCCAGCAAACAGAGCGCAACCAAGGCAACGAAGAATACTAGCAGTTTAATAAAATTAATTACTAAGGCAATGGGGCATAAAGAAACTTTAGATAACTTTGACGTTCGCGTGATCGCTAATAGAAAATAAAAAAATCATTAGCCTGTTCCAGGCGTTCAGATAGTGGGAAAAGCGCGAATAGCTGGGAAGGCGCGAAGGAAAGCGAGCGAAAAAATTGCGGGAGGCTTCCTCTCCCCAGCCTCCCCGCAATTTTTTCGCCTGCTTTTCTTCGCGCCTTCCCCAACTACGTTTTCCCCACTATCTGAACGCCTGGAACAGGCTAATTTTTATTTAAAAAATATAATTAAAATAGATAAAACAAAAGATTGAAATATTTCCTTCTAGTTTATTTTTTTAAATAAAATCAGTTAGGATTTTGTTCTTCCATGTAATATGTTTGCGCAATATTGCTATGAGAATGCTGGGCCACCATAGTTGTCCATCGTTACTGTTTGAAATTTAAGCCAGCCAATTCGCTCCTTGTTTAAGAGTGGATTCTACTAAGAGGACTTGTTAATTCATCTATATTTCCAAAAATATGTTGCAAAATCGTTTTAAGGTGGGAAGACACGAGGGGTCATGCAGCGGGGACAAAAATTTGTGTAGTACACACTGAGGGTAGTTCAACAAGTTGAACCCCCTACGACATGTCGCACGGACAAAATGTCTCTAAAATTGGTGTTGCACAATTATGATAGTATCAGTTCATACGAGGGGACGTGTTGCTGCAACATGTCCCTGAGACATATCCCCGCAACATTTTCACGTGTGTGCAAGCTCTATGATTTTGTCCCTGCTACATGTCCCTCGGTGTGTTCTACACAATTTTTCGTCGCTGCTACATGTAACTGCTACATAACCTCTCGTGTCTGCCCACCATAGTACTGTGCAAATGCAGTACAAACAAAATCGGCGAAATTACTACCGGATTCAATTGTTGAAGAGCGAGGGGAAAGAGTGAGACGAAAGTTCGCGGAAAATGACAAAATATCGCCGTGAACTGTAGTTGTGGTTGTAGTTGCTAAAATTTCTTTTTCCTTCATGTCGTAGAAACCAGACTTCAGCAAGTTAAATGGACCCCTTCAAGACTATACTATTTCTTACAGAGAAGCCGGGAAACCTGCAGTGACGGTCACTCCCTCTGGTTCATTAACGTCTTGGACATTAAGCATTCTAAAGAAGTATACAAAATATTTGATAGCAATCAGGGTGACTAATGGTGACTACCCTGGCCCCTGGAGTACTGAAAAGGAAGCTTGGACTAAACAAGATGGTTTGTTTTACCCATTTGTTCTGATTTGTTTATTCGTTTTATGTGTTTGTTTTACCATTTCCCTATTTAGTTATTTTGTGAAAGATGATATGGTTAATTTTTGGTTTATATGTTTTGTTTTGTTTTTTTAATTCCCTTACAATAATTTGGAAAACGATTTATCATAAAATTGAAAGCTAAAAGATTTTTACAAAACATTTTTAAACTTTAAAAACCGACGACGTTTCGACGCTACTTCACGTCATTATCAAGTCAAAAAACGTAAAATTGAAACAAGAATATATATGAAGTAAAACAATACAGAAATATTTGGTGTTATGGGTATAGTTACAAAGGTAAAAAATAAAACTACTTATTCAATTCTAAATTTAAAAAGTAAAAAGAGTCAAATAAACAGTTTTGCGCGAATCGAGTCAGTTTGTGTGTTAAGAGAAGGCTTGATGTCCTTTATAAACATTTCGTAAATTAGGCAATATAACTTGCTTCTGCATTTCTTAGTAACAAGAGGCTTCACGTAGCCTATACTCATGCGCATGAGACTCTAAGACGCACTGATTGAAGCTACCAATTTCATGTACTCGCTTTAATTATATAATTTATAGATTCCCGATCAAACCCACACTAGTCTAATACTTCCTAAACCGTGATTACATTGGGTTATCCCCCCTGATGGATGGCAAGGTTTTTTTACCCCTCCCCTTCCACCCGGATTTTCTGGCCCGCTTGACCCCCCCCCCCCCCAACCCCCCCTCTACCGCCTGGATTTGCAAACCCAGAATACTCCTCCTGCATGGTTTTCCAATAAATTTTTGGAAGCCCTAAATTTATTGTTAATGAAGAAAAATACATGTTATCGCATTCTGGAGATTCTGCTTTTAATTTTCAAAACTGTGGTGATAAGTGCTATAAATTGGTGAAACATTTTAAAAATAAATATTGCGTGACGCATCATAAAAAACCCCTCCGTGATTTCAAGACCAAATCGAAATGAAATTTTTCCATAAACGGCTAGTTCCTTAAATAACTGCTTTGATTTTGCCATGTATTAGTTTTTTCCAGGCTTTACAGTTTCTTCAAAGTGTTGTTGGAAATACACAATTTTGTTTGATGCAAATTTTGAAATGGAATTCGATCCGGCGCGCTGTTTTGTCATGACCTTCATGAATCAAAAATATTTTTTGTAAAGGCCAAAACTTTTTAATGAAACTCATATTTCCTTGAATGAAAATGTCTTTGCCTTGAATAAAAGAGTTAAACACTGAACGAAATTCAGTGCTTTTCTGCTTCCGGAAGGCTTGGCGATTTATTTATCCTAATTGCAGCGCGGAGAGCGTCTGTGAATTGTATTATAAACATCACAAAATAATATTTGAATTCAGCAGCCTGCTTTATTATATATAGTGTTTTCTAAAATTTCCGAATGAATGCCATTCTTATCCCTAAAGATGATTCGCATAATGTTTTCGCGAATCAAAAAAATCTTGAAAGCAAAATTTATTTCAGAAAGCGCTGTTTAATTCAATTATATTTACCGTGATTATTAGCTTTATGAAGAAAACATTCGAACAGGTTTGCGTGTAATGTTTCCCAAACCGTGACTGCTTTCTGTTACATTTGAAAAGACTATTTTTAAAAGCAATAAAATCAGTAAACGACCGGGCTATTTTTCAATTTTAGCAATTCTCAAAGACTCTGTGTTCAGAGTGCACAAAAGCTCACAAAAGCAACCTTTTCTCGGTGTAGTATAACAAGTATGACTACTCCGAATAAAATACACCAGTTGTGTATTGAAAATTGCCCGAGAAACTGATTTGGAAATCAAAATTGTTTTGTTTACATATTGGCCCATTTCACACTAGAAGACGGACAAATCGTCTGGACGGACAAGTCGTCCGACGATTTGTTCGTGTAAATGTGAATTCTAGACGGACAACTCACCTTGTGTTGGTCATCGTAAATTCATATCTGAACGAACAAACAGACGATTTTGAAAGCAAGGGGTCTGGCACTAACAGGCTTGGTTACCTTGCTTTAAGAAAACAAATGGCTGCCATTTTGATTTTCCCATAAAACATCACTCCCTTTACTAGTTCCATTCCCCTTAGCGAGTACTGGGACCGAGATACAACCATTTGTTCGTCTGGTGTGAATTTAAGTCGGACTTTGGACGACTTATCCGTCTAGATGAACAAATCGTCGTCGAAAAATCGTCTTAACAGACGGCCAAATCGACGGACAAAATCAGACGACTTTTACGTCCAAAATTTTGTTCGTCCCGTTTTCACACTAAGACGACTTGTCCGTCCAGACGATTTCCCCGTCTCTAGTGTGAAAATGGCCAATATCAGATGTCATTACGACTGAATTTGAGAATGTTTTATAAACATTTCTCCAAAACTAACGAGAAGGCAAAGAAAAAGTGGATCACAAATTGATATCAACATAAATGCTCACCGAAAATTGTAATTTCTTTTGCAGTAAAGTCCCTCGTCTGTTTGAAAATTCTTTAAAGCTCCGCCTCTTCGGTTTTGATCGCCCCGGTCCCGCACTGATAAAAGTGTTTGAAGTTCCTCGAAGCAAGATGTTGTTGTTTAAAGCTCTCCTTTTTCTCCACTATAGCGGCTTTTGGGCACTCTTTAAAGCTTTCTCTTTCCATTTTGAATATTTTTAATGTGAGTTATTAATCCGATGACACGAAACTACGGTTTTAAAAACCAAGCACATGCCGAGCGCGGCAGCCATTTTTGTAGAATTTGTTGGTGACCCGACGACCCGTCACTAAAATATGCGTGCATAAATTTGCATGCAAAATCGTGACACACTAAAAAACAAAAGGCTTCAAGCAGCCTATACTCATGCGCATGCGTAAGAAAGTTTTACTATATATTTTAAACATGATAAGAAGATGTCTGACATGGAGAAGAGTTACTCCTTTCATTCAGTCATCGTTCCTTTAAACCACGTTGTTTACTATTGAATGTTTTGTAAGTGAAGGCTGTACCACAATGAAGGGAATGATTCTTCTAAGTCTCATATATACCTAACGTGAACATTAGTAATGTAAGTAGGATTGTAGGAGACACTTCAGTAACGCTGTTTTACCGGAAGTGAGAGTAGCCGGAAGTCTCTAAACAGGAAGTTTAAATGGCAAAGCTATGAACCGGAAGTACACAATTTAAAATATGCGTATGCATAAATTTGCATGCAAAATCGTGACATAAAAAAAATAATAATAATAATAAAAATAAAAAATAGAAAAACGGAGGCCATTTTATAACTCATGGCGCTACGCGCATAAGTAATTAAAAAAGATGGTCAATCGGTGCTTTTCCATGCAATCCATAGAGAGCCACGAGCGATTACACCAGATCCATCTCTTTACGTAACATTGTCGTTTAACGATCAACGATCAACCAATCGCGTTTGGCAAAAAAAAAACATTCTTTGGGATCCATGATTGATGTTAACGTACAACCCGTCTTCACAAGCTGAAAACTATTGCAGATTCTGAGCGTAAAGGAAAACAAGCCCCCGATCGTCAACACGCAATGCGTTGTATATTTATTTGAATGTAATTTGTGTGATGCAAATTGTGTTTGGTATAGTGCCCGACATTTACAGTACATCAACGCATTAGCGAGCATCGCTATTCTGCCGTTGGGAAATATCTTGCAACGCAACATGGATTGCATGGAAAAGCACCGATTGACCATCCTTTTAAAGTACTAAAGAAATGCAGCAAATGCAGATTGAAGTAAGCTCGATTGTCTAATTTACAAAATGTTGTTTATACATATGTGAACGACTTCAAGCCTTCCCTTAACACCCAAACTGACTCGATTCGCGCAAAAATGTTTGTTAGACACTTTTTTACCTTTATTAAAATTAGAATTTTATAAGTAGCTTTAATTTTTTTATTACCTTTGTAATTATACCCATAGGACCACCAAATATTTCTGTATTATTTTCCTCATATATATTATTGTTTCAACTTTACCTTTTTTAACTTGAAAATGTCGTGAAGTAGCGTCGAACGTCGTCGGTTTTTAAAGTTTATGTTTTATAATTATCTTTTAGCGTTCAATTTTATGATAAAATCGTCTTACAATAATTAACCCTATTCAGACCGGGCTTTTTTGGATCTTCTGAGACCGGGGGGGGGGCGGATTCCGCCCCCCCCCTTCGTAACTTCTACAGGAAAGTAGGTATGGACACCAAATTTTCAGGAGACATTGTATGTCCGAAATTCTATCGATCCACATAATTATGTTGTCATGACAACTTCTATGACGTCATAATTACGTCATATATTGACAGTTCATTCACAGAAAGTGTTTGCCGTACCTATCTCTAAATTGTTTTGAATAATGACAATAATGTTTTCTCTTATGATGTTGGAAAACATTTTTAATGTATATATTGGTACTTGTAACTTGTAGCAACATGATGACGTCATCATGACGTCATAAAAATATATTTGTTTTGATGTTTTAATTTTTGTAATTAAACCACAATCTAAGGGAAGTATCAATTTTTCTTACTCTGTAATTGTTTAAACATTTGTATAACAACAACTTTTTATGTTACCATGACAGTTAATGTGACGTCATCATGACGTCAATATGACGTCAGATGTGCAAGAAAACGTCCAAAAGGCGAGAAAATGTCACCTTAATTGTATTTATTCTAAAAAAATACATAAAAAATAAATAAAGCTAAAATAACAAAAAATAAAGAAAAAACAACATTAAAAAAAAGAAAATAAATTTCGAATATTTTTTGGAGCCGCCACCTTGGATCCGCCATCTTGGATCCGCCATCTTGGATCCGCCATCTTGGATCCGCCATCTTGGATTTGGAATATCGTATCCTGAGCACGGAATATGCGCTAAAATTACACAAAATCACTCAAAATTAAAAGATTAACATTTAAATCAAGCAAAAGGTAAAAAACAAAAATAAAAAATGCGATAAAAGGTAGAAAAAAGTGAAATTTGAAAGTACTACAAAAAAGCCTCTTTAACTACGGTTACCATGGAAACGCCTCCTTCCTTTTTTAATTTTGGATCAAGGACGACAACAATGCATCGTTTGGTGTTTAAATCCATAATAAAGATCAGTGTAAAACAGAATAACATAAAATAAACAGAGGAAATACTTATCTCTCAAAATGAGCAAAAAGCATCCGTCAAAATGTGGTTGCCATGGCAACGTCAAATTTTCTTTGACAACATACTTTCTGCCAAAATATTCACAGATAAATTTTAGGAAAAGTCGAGAAGTTTCAAGGCTGTAGGTAAAAAGGCTTAGAAGTTATAAACGTTCAAAGTCGGCGCGGGCACTTTCCGCCCCCCCCCCCCGGTCTGAATAGGGTTAAGAAGATTAATTATGGTACACGAATCATTTACATTATCATAGAATCTCATTTTCATATGAAACAAGAGAAAAGAAAAAAATTGATTTTCAGTATTTGACCCCATATTTAATTTATGTAGCTCCCAGTGAGCCAAGGAATCTCCAGCTGCGGGTCCTTGGTCCAAGTGGAAATGCCAGACCGCGAATGACAGTCAGTTGGGGAAAACCTGCTAATGAAAATGGTATCATCACAAAATATACATTGGTCTATACATGCACATTTCAAGGAAAGGTGACAACAACAAGACACATCACAAATAGTGATATCTTTAGATACAGTTTTGACGTTCTTGGCGGAATACAGTATACTGTCAATCTTTGGGCAGAAACTATTAAACCAGGACCGAACGCAACTAATGCTATGAAAGTATTAGTATACGGTAAGTAATGTTTATAATGTGTATGTTGCCATTGGGTTTCGTTACTCAATTTGTTCACTGTTAAAGCCCGTAAAACGGTTCCAAATTCACGCCAGCATTAATCCATAATTTTGTCGGACCGTTTGAACAGGTCGTCCAGCATTATTGGAAATGTTGGAATATTGTTGGAAGCGTGTTCAAACCAATTTAAATTGGATCAAACTTTCATCGATAATCACTCTAACATTTCCTTTGTCTTCGAAAATTTTGGACCGTGTTTAAGGTGGTTCCCAACAGTTTCCAGCACTTTTCAAGACTTAGAATTTGATGGGTCATTAAAACCACTCTTTATCAGTTGATGATACAATCATGATATCAAACGAATGCCCAGTGACTGGTGAACGCGTTATTATCATTTTTATAACACAATATGTTACTATAGCACGTTATACTGTTGTATATATAGTAGCATATTGTGTCACCAATCATTGGGCATTCGTTTGATATCATGATTGTTGCATCAACTGATAAAGAGTGGTTTTAATGACCCATCAAAATATAAGTCTTGGAAAGTGTTGGGAGCCACCTTAAGCCGTTTGAACACTTATTCAACATTTGTGCACATCATTTTTAACGACAACATCGCGCCAACATTAATCCCTTTGTTCTTGAAAATGTTGGATTGGACACTCTATTCAACATTTGTGAACATCATTTTTAATATGTTGGCCTAATTGTTTGAACGGTCTAATTTGTGCCTAATTTATTCGCTGCTCCCGATTAATGTATTATTATTCACAGCTAAAGCTCAATCCGTAGAATATCCTTCTTGTATCACAGAAGTCGTTGGTCAGTCAAATCCTGTTCAAGACTGACTTGTGTTGCATTCGTAGACCGCTTCTTCATTTAATGAATGTCATTACTTGCATAACTCTCGGACGTACACGCAAACTTATACCCCCACCGTGGCACAAGGGGGGTTGCAACCCCCCCCCCCCCCCCCTTGGGTTTTTGCGATGTTGCAATATTTCGGAAATATTTTACATTTAATAGATAGCCTGCGATGTGCTCTACAAGATAAGGTTAATATTATGGGTTGTGGCGCTGCTGGGGGTCCGTGACGTCATCCAAGACGACCGCCATCTTGGAATTTACTAAAAATTTAAATTTATCGGGGAAATGTGGAAATTGCAAATATTCTTTGCTATAGTTGCAAAATAACATACAATTAAACATTTTGATGCTTTTGGTTGCATTTTTTGTTGTTTTTTTTGCTTGACCACATGTTACTTATGACATCATATCTCGTTACCATAGCAACCGGTTGTCGCCAAACTTTACCAAAATGTGTCTTAAGGATAAACGAACAGCTACTGAAAACGGCATGTGCTAAACGTAAATGGTCTTGAAAATATCGGAGAAAAACCTTAAGGGAGGGTGCCAACCAATTCCCCCTCCTTGTGCGTCCGAAAGTTAAGATGTACATGTAGCATATCTTGCAATACGACAATGCATCTTGTTTTTAAATCCAGCTTTCATAGCAGAAATTAAGTATTTTATTTTTACTGCAGTGATTTACTTATATTCTAAAAAAAGCTTACGTTTCTGACGTCCTACTTAAGGCAACTTTCTGTTGCCTGTCTAAGAATTGTATCTCAAAGATTTGGTTTAAAAGAGATATGGCTTCTGACTTTAGTCACTAAGACTTCTTCTTCTCTTTAGCACCAAGCATTGCTCCACGAAACATTACTTCGAAGAAGATTAACGAGTACAGAATAAGTTGGGATCCTCTCCCCAGAGAAATGAGTAATGGTAAAGTGATCGCTTATGAAGTGAACCAGACCATGGTTTCTAGTTCATGTACTGCGAGAGCCATCCCAACTGCCACAATTGTGTTAGTAAACACAACGGACACGTTTACAGTTTTATCTGGTTTGAAAGCATGTTCTAAATACAGTGTTCAAATACGTGCTTACACTACCGCCGGTCCGGGAGTCTTTGGTAGTATTCTTCTAGATAACGTGACTTCAGGTAGGGTGTAACACCAACAGCGAAAGTTAATAATTTCATTCACACGTTCAGGCCCACTATTTGTACAGTTTAGTTCAGTTAACAACAAAGTAAGATCAACACCAGTCACGTGTTCTCAATTAGCTGAACTGTATATAGTTAATAATCGCTCATAGAAAGGTGATATGACATTGTCATCTGGTTTATCGAGTAAGGTTTTGGTGAATCTTAAACCATGCACATCCTACAGTGTAAGGATGATGGCCAATAGTGACATGGCAGAAGGCTTGTGGAGTGGTCTCGTGAACTTCACCATTTAAAAAACCCATTCGGGTAGGTGACAGTGAAAATAAGATGCCATATCTACATACGCAACGAATTGTGTCCTCTCGTTAGGGACCGGTCAATAAGTATAGGGGGGGGCAGAGCACAGAGGGGGTGAATCACCTCGTTTTCAGCCTTCCGAATCATCATCATCATCATCTTTATTTAAAAAAACACGGTAAATACATCAGGCATTAACAATTCAATATAAACTACAACTTAATAAGAAACTGTGTATGTAAATTAATCTTCTATAATTTAAAAATATAACTAACTATTAAAGAAAAGTAAACTAAAATAAAGCCTGTTTTACATGAATGCCGTGTCGGAATTAGGGTAGACTGTTCCAGAGGACTGCACCACTATAGGGGTGGCGTGGGTCAGGCTATTTTGGGGAATAAGTTCGTGTTCCAGTACACCGTATGATGCCTAATGATATTGGAAGATGTCTAGTTGCGTTGGATGATGCCTAGTGATGTTGGATGATGTCTAGCAATGTTGGATGACGTGTAGTGATGTTGGATGACGTGTTGTTATGCTCGGTGATGGATTAAGGGAAGACATTGTTGCTGGTGTTTACTTTAGTATACTGGAACACGAACTTATAACCCTATTTTGTGCCTCACAAAGGGGTGGCTCATCATATTTTAAGCCTTTGTACATTGAAATACTGCAAACTCCCAAAGCCTTTCGTTAGCCTAGGGGCATGAAAGTCCTTGCAAAATCTACATAAAACTTGCAGGGAAAGGCCATTTGAGCAAACAGAACCCTACAAGCTGAATTTGGAAGTTTGCAGTATTACTTGTTGAAGACAATTCAGTCGACATTCAAGTAGTATTATCATATATTAAAGATCTTCCAGAGTCACAAACAAAGTCACTAATATTATAATATTACAAATGTATCTACAGCGGAAGCTCAACATTACATTTGGTGGTGAACATCTACCAATAATACTGTACAGGTCTGTAACTTCCAAGTGACTAACATTAAACATAAACAATCATAAATGCACATATTAAATAAAATAGTTCTTCTGTATGAAAAATAATATCTTTCCCAAAATTATCATATGAACACTTTTCTTAAAATTTTCATACTAACATTACATGAAATGTACTAAAAGTAATCTCTTTTCTCAAAATTATCTTATGAACCTTTTCTCTAAATTTTCATACCAACATTGAATATTTTATAGAAATGTCAACAACTTGATCCTTTTAAATATTTACAGTTTTTTCTTGGATGATGACACCATAACAAAAGCAATTTTACCAAGACCATTTCTCATACAATTTAATATCTTATACAAGGACCCTAAAAGAGGACACGAACATACGAACATGAACATGAATATGAACATGAAAGAGTACTAAATGTGTCCATAGTCCCATGACAAACTTCCATTTTTCTGAAAAATCAGGACCAGGCCTTAAATATAAATGAATAAAAAGAAGACTGCTGTTTTCTTACAATGTAAGTATTTATATCAAAAATATATTTCAAAGTATCACTGTTTAAACACTGTCTGGAGGGGGGTCATGTTATTTTCAGCCGATACCCTTGGGTGGGTCAGCAGAATTTATGTCCACATAAGGGGTGGGTCATGCATTTTTTGGCCACCACTTTTCCAGCTGCTCCGACCCCCCCCCCCCCCCCCCCCACCCATACTTATTGACCAGTCCCTTATGCGTCTGTTAAACGTTTGATTCTACTAAGGGGGAACCATTTGATTTTTTTTTTTTTTTTTGGGGGGGGGGGGGGTTGGAAGATTTAAAAAAAAAATTCCCTGCAGCCGCCCAAGCAAGGTAAAAAAGTTCATGCCTGGTAAGCTCTGAGGAAAATAATAACATGCATCGATTGTACGCCAAAAAAAATTCCTACAAATCATAGACATTTTTCGATGGGTTGGTTGGCAGGGGCGGATTTAGGGGTGGACCGAGGGGGCCGCGGCCCCCCCCCCCCCCCCCCCTTTGCCTTTTGCTCCTAGATTGTCACGCCTTTGGCGCTCCTGATGGACGTTGGCGCGCCCATATTGTCACTATAAAAATTGCTCCGGCCCCCTCTTTATAGATTTCCTGGATCCGCCCCTGGTTGGTTGGTGCAAATCCCTGCCTGTAGGCTAGCAAAGCTGAGTGCAGTCTTTACATCCAAGCTATGTTCTTTTATTTAATAAACCAATGTTGTCTCAAAAACAGGAGTTCATAGTGTCTTAATATTTCTGTTATCTAATTTCTTTCAAATTACATTACATCTTAAGAGATCACATGAAAACTTTAACCTCAAAACCATTATAAAAAAATCAGTTTTACATCATTGTTGTCATACTTTAGAGCAGTTTTCAATTGAGTGTCGAAAGTAATTACACAATTGCTTTGGTTTTGCATTGCTACGCTTTGTGATTGGCTAAAATATCTCGCTCCACTTTCTCGACCAATCAGAAGTAAAACCAAAAGCAATCGTGACTTGCTCGCACGCGTTTTCCCGCGCTTGGCGCCACTGACATGTAATTGCTTCGAGCTCTGATTGGTTCATTGGATTGTTTACGACTGCTGTGATTGGTCAGAGTAATTACTTTGGTTTTGGTTTTATGACACGCAAATGAAAACTGCTCTATGTGGGTCTATTGACATTAGAAATTGAACATGTATAACATCAAAATAAACCTTTGAATTGAATTTTTCGTACCATAATGCATTCCATTTCTTTTACAGACTGTCCAACCATCCCGATTTCGTCGAGATTACCCCAATTTGGCTTGAAAATCCCGAATCCCGACCAATAATTATGCGATCGGGATAGGAAAAATCCGATTTTGACATCTGTTCTGTCATTTTCGTCAAATTGTCATAATACTTTCTATACAAAAACACGAAATTATGTATACTTAACTCTGATATCCAGATAACTAAATAAACAGCAAAAAATGTAAAATAAAATTGAGTACTTGTATGCAGAGTCACACAAAGAGACTCAGCGACGAGAAGCCACGTCAATTTGCCGAACATTTTTGACAGAAATTGTCGTCTCAGAACACTAGAAATGGAGTTTCAAAGCATCGGGATTTCAAAATTTTCAGGGGGGGGCGTGCCCCCAGACCACACCCCCCAGCGGGGGGGGGGGTCGCTCGGCCACTCCATCTCAATTCTAATTTATCCCGATTTTTCGGTCTGCTTTTCCAACGTTTCTGATGACACGATGACGCTTTTTCCTCCGTCTCTGGTGAATGATTGGCCTTTTTGCTGCTTCCTGTTGATTTGCATTTTTCCACTCCTGGAATGCCCGAAAAAGTCTCTTTGCTTGAAACCTAGACATCCCAAAGTCAGATTTTGCATCTTCTTCTCCTACGTCTTGTATATGTCGCACCTCTGTGAGTGTCACTTTCTTTCATTGAAGCGAAAAAAAAATTCCTGCAATGGGAAAATCTCAAAAAAAATATCATGCACCGCTTTTCGACTTAAAAAAAAAATATCCGCTTAGTTGGTCAGTGGGAAAAAAATTCTTTCCAAGGAGAAATCTTCCACCCCCCCACCCCCCCCCCCCACCCCCCAAAAAAGTCAAATGGTTCGCCCCTAACCTTATATTAGTGATACTGCTGATTAGCCGGCGGCATAGCTGGAAATTCGTGTCATTTTTAAGTCGTGAATACGACTTATTGCGGTTACTGGAAAAAAGTCACTTGCTCATCGTAAACCATTGGTAACCTGGCAAACTTGTATTAAATTTGTATTAAATTTTTGATATGTTACACATCGGTAATAGCATACATCGAGTAAATGCGAGTAAACCGAGTCCGCCATTACGGCCGTTGCGTTTACGAATGATCGATGAGCTGAAACGTCGGTTTGGGAAAACGTTGGGGTTCTTTTACTTGTAATTATTGTTTGGCAAGAATATCTGACATTAACAATGAAGGAAAAGGTAAGTTTGTCCCGTAATTTTCATTTTCGCTAGTAAACACCCCCTTCATATGAGGCTCACAAACATTGCCGAGCTGAGATTGCGCAGTACGGACTGTAATTCATCTTTAAAGCATTGTTGATAAAAATCACAGTGGATTTTACCTGCCACGCGTTTGCTATACGCTCTGGAGAATAACCCAAGACTTCCTCAGCTACACACGAAGGTTTTAGAGGTCCTTCGTTGATCTGCAACATAAGGGAAGTTGTCATAACATGTACAATCTAAGAGGACCCACCTTGTGTAGGGTAGGAAAAGGTCCAATGGTTGTTTCATATTCACGACTTGGCTCGCAAGGAGCCTTTGATTGTTACTAAATATTAATGTCATATTTTGCAGATCAATAGAAATATACAAGGTGACTAACTTCTGCTATAGAATCACTCTCCGTTCTCACCGTATTGCCCGTAAACGTCTTTGATGTTTTCACTCGCTGAGATCCCCCACCCGCGAAGATATGTGGTCCTCTTTCAGAAACTCAGAAACGACACGATAATTTGCACAAAAAAGTAAAATGTTGGTATTAGTTGAAACATTTACTTCCAAAAATGATATATTTTTTTTTTGCATTAATGAGCCATCCATACAAACTGTGCAGTGTGTACGTTAGGTTTATCTGTATCGCATGACAGGGTGTTGCGCCTGTCATCAGGCCTTGCTAATGCTGTGTGTAACCATTATGAAGAAAATGGAACAGTATGCCATCCGAACCTACTAGACAGTTTTTCACTATACTACTGTTGTAGTAGACAAAATAGACCACAACCCTTCATCCACAAAAGCAACAGTATTTCTACAGTATCATTCAGCATCAAGTACCACTGAAGAAGGCCATGGGGCAAATTATCTTGCGATAGTCGTCGCCTGAAAAGCACAGCAATCCCTTGCCTGAGAGCTATACCAACGTCCCAAGCACTGTGTTCAAGAGCGGCAAGTCTACTGTAAGCCCAGACTCAGAGTCCATGATGGTCCGTAAACAGAGAACAATTGCTGATGCCACCCACGCGGGACGCGCTGGAACAGCATCTTAAACGGGCAACCTGGGAGGACACACGAGGCCAATCAACTGTACCGATGCCTCAGTTACCGCACCCGGAAGAATGGTGCTGGATGCCCAGAGAGGAAACCCGGCGACGGATATGGTTCACAATGCCTGAAGCTGGAATTATTTTCCTGCCAAGAGCTCGTCTGTTGTGGCTGCAATACCAATTGTGGCTACAAAAGATGGAAGTGCTGTAGAGCTAATTTGCCTTGAACTTCATTGTACGTATGTGATGGAAAATGTATCACAGAATAGTTTTCAGAAAGCATTTTATCTAGAAAAACACAACATGTATGTGCCGGTAGAGCTGGTAGTGGTGGAAAGCTATATAAACTCAGCAGTTACCTTTAGGTAACAACAGATTCCATCTGTTTTTTCTCACTTTTCCAAGTCAATAACTGAACACGTGGCAAGTTGCAACATTGTATCTCTAAACAGATGTATAAAGTGTGAACGTGCAACACTGCATAAATGGCATAAATTAAGATGCGGTTACTGTGGCAATGATATGAAACCCGTTTTACATTTAAAGGGACACTGTCACGGGTTGTCATGCGCCGGTTCTCGTCCGATCACCGAAGTTAAGCCCTGTCGGGCGAGGTTAGTGCTTGGATGGGTGACCGCCTGGGAATACCTCGTGACGTAGGCTCATCATTTCTCTTTCCTTTACTCCCTTTCATTTTTCTTTTTTTGGTTCCGTCAAGGAGCCACTCGTCCTGAGGAGGGCAAAACGAAGCCAAAGTCTTGAAAACATAGCATACCTTCGACGATATTCCAACGACAACAAATGGGCGACGAAGTCGCTGTCACTGGAAGCTTCATACCAAGCATCGAATTCAGCCTGAAGCCACGACCCAGAGGAGGGACGACTGCCGTCCCATAATACCACGCAATCGCATTTCTGTCACGCTTTCAAAGATGGCGCGGAATTTTCTTAGAAATACAGTGGAGTGAGGTGCCGGTTTCTTACTGTTCCGTTAGACGAATTGGAGGTTAGATACCACTTTTGTACTTGTTAATTTTTTATTTGTTTTCTTTTTTGGAACAGTTGGCCGGCTTTTAATGTAAATTATTTAGGTTAACAATGTGAGGTATTTTGACCTCGTGCCACAGGTCAATGACCTTGTTGAAATAAATACCTCTTACTAACCGAGTTCGAGGTCCGTACTGTAAATTACGGCCCGCGTTTTTCCCCTTCGTTTTATGGCCCAAGCGCAAAGCGCGCGGGCCATAAATCGAAGGGGAAAAACAAGGGCCGTAATTTACAGTACGGACGGAGGAAACGAGGTTAGTAAGATATTTATTATATCTCTAAATCGGAGATAAAGAAAAACCTTTCAAGTCAAGAGATGGACGGCTTCATTTGACTGACGTACGTCACAAGAAAGCAAAGAGCAAATTTTATTGGCTTTCAAAAATAGTGTGATCGGTCCTCGATTCGGCGTGAATTTGCGTGGCTCTTGAATGAAAACTCTATAAACGAATTAATTTAATCTTCCATGTGTTCGGTAGGACGACGGAAACCTGACATAAGGTAGTTTTCTTTGAAAAGGATTCTTAGTTACAAGCGAAGGCAAGAGAGGAAAAGAAGAATGAAGACGCCGCGATAAAATCGCGTTTCACGTGCATGTGTTTGTCCGCCATTATAAGCAGTGCGTACAGTACGAACAGGCAATGAATGACAAACTATCCGAAGCAGCAGGCCTTTTAAAGCGAGCCTCGGATATGTTGCTAACAGTGGATTCTCCATCGACATCAGAAGGTTCGACAGAAAGCCAACCAATGCTCCATAGCGTCGCGGAAAGCGTTACTAGAGCAAGAAACATGATGGACAGGAGTCGGCATGGAGAAACGTTTAGGAGACTTGATTCTAACGAACGACTACAGTCTCAGATTCCCCGAGGAGGAACAAAAGGTAAACCGAAGCGGGCTGTGCAAACTTAAGGCATCAAAGAAAAACCTTTTGAGTTTGCTCTTCTAAACTCTAAGGAAGATGACACGGAAGATGATTTTTTGAAGAAAGAAATGGTTGTAGAAAGGGGCATGATTACACTCGGTGAACAAGACAGCGAGGCGCAGGTCAGAGAAAAGATCACATCATCCCTGAAAGAAAAATACAATATTATTGGACCGAACGATTTTGAATTCGTAAAAGTAACTCAAAAGAAAATCAGTGTCCTGCATCTAAGCAAACAAACCGAGTATAATTAAGATGTAGTGAAGAAATTGGTTGGCCAGGGTCTGTTGTATATCAGGATCAAAGTGGGATTCGAATTCGTGCTTAACGAAACCCACGCATCCGATTCTGACAATGAGCTGCTGCAATTTGGAGCCCTGGAGACTAGCACCATCCCTAGCAACTCTAATGGAACTTCTGGTATTGTCCCTGGCACCTCTAATGGCAGTTCTGGTAATGTCCTCGGTACCTCTAATGGAACTTCTGGCATCGTCCCCGGCACCTCCAATGGAACTTCTGGTATTGTCCCTCGTGCCTCTAATGGCAATTCTGGTATTGTCCTTGAAACCTCTAATGGCAATTCTGGAACGGTCCCTCACAGCTCAGCAGACAACCCGGGCATCTCTAGTATCTATGTCAACACTGTACAACAAGAGGAGAAGCAGAAAGAAGAAAGCCCACATGACTTCTTTTGCCGAGTTGTGAATGAGTTCCCAGTTGACATAATGGAACCAACGGAGATGCTTAGATATCTGCAGAAGAAAATTGTCTGTGGGAGACCATTAGAGGTAACCAATTCTTTGCGAATCCTTGAAGGAGAGACCAATTTCATAACTGTAGACAGACACAATATTCTGGAAACTACATTTGAGGAACTAAAGCATGTAACTGATCCAAGAGTCACCCTTGAGGTGCAGTTTTATGGCGAGCAAGCTGTTGACAGTGGTGGGCCTCGGAAGGAATGGATCAGAATATGCAATCAAAAGATCAAAGATACTTACTTTGATAATGGCCTCAAAGAGCACATGTCTGATGATTACTACTATATTGGTCAAATGGTCTGTATTGCTCTACTTCAAAATGGCCAATTGCCTGTGTACATACCTGAAGAAATACTGCAGGCAATTTTTATTGAAGATCTGGAACTGCCTCCTTGTGTCAAAGAGCTCAAATGTGGTATGGATACTTTACGAATTCCTATGTTTGGAAGGAAATTTCCCATGCTTCTTTATCTCCTGAGGCCATCTAGTGTTATCAGTCTATCAGTTCGACATCTTTTGTTCTTGTTGAAACCAGACTTCTCAGAAGAAGGATGCAACATGCTCATTCATGAAAAAGCTATCTACAGCAAATTTGTGAAATATGTTAGAGATGTGTCAAGTGGCCGCAGAGTTGTCACCCTTGGAAACATCCTTGCATTTGTCACTGGAACAAGTGAAGAACCACCCCTTGGTTTTGCAAAGACACCACAAATTCAGTTTCCAGTCGCTGAAGTGAGAGAGCCCTTGACTACAGATGAGGTAAGAAATAAGTACTAAGTACAGGTACTGGTAGTTTTTGAAAAGTTAAGTCAGATTCATTAAGATAATATTTAAAAGTTGAGCCATAAAAGAAACATAAATTCCAATATCATTTTTAATATGTTAGGATAACAAATAGGGCAGGTAAAATGTGCAAAACAGCTGTGGTGATTAAAGCATTAAACATAATTTAGGTACACTGAACTGTAAAAGCGAATATTAGCAGTCAGCATGCCTTGGAACACACTCCAACTAAATCCATTTCTTATGTGGAAGGCAACTACTATATGTTGTATTATATCTTATTATTCATACAGAACATGCGTGTATGACTTTCTAATAATGGACATTGCATGTTTAATGGTAACAATATATTCCACCTTTTTCCAATCTGTTGCTAATGATATGACTTTAACTTAGCATGCATGTGATTATTTAGTTTATACAATAGTATTCTCAAATACTGACTCTAGGGAAGACTTGTCAGCTTCAAACATAATCTGTACTCTTCCTGTGCAAGTTATGATGTAGCTTTTTCCCACTGTTACTTTCCAATTTACCTTTATGTACTGTCTACATACATGGATATTGTTACAGCTACCACATAATAATTTCCTTTTTCATCAGGGAACTGGGGAATCAGAAGAACCACCTCAAAAGAAAAAACCATTTGGCATTTCATGCCAAGTTCTCATACCTGTTGAAACACATTGGAGTTGCCAACAGGTAATGCAGTTCTCCCTCTCCCATCAGATAATGAACTCTTCGAACTGTATGACCTAGCTTTTAAGAATAATTACTTTGGTGTTATGTAGGTCAAGGAGTTAACACTCTAATTTTTATAACAGTGAATCAAACATTGTATACAGCCATGCAGTTCACTTGTGACCTGTGTTGGTTTCCGTGTATGATCTTGATGCATTGTACTAAATATCAATACTGTAGAGTGGATTTACTTTAACTGTGAAATAGTTACTAAGCAATTTGATACTATAACACTAATTCCATTGTTTTCTTTTGTTTAGTTTTGACTATTTATCACTAAATGTGGGAGACTTTCACAGTTAAAATAAAATCACTCCAACAAATTGTCTTTTTGGTGGACACATCTGTACTTTCATTAATTTTTTTCCTTTGTTTAAAATGTTACAAAATAATGCATTTTTATTTTAATTTTCCTTTGTTTCATTCATTGCCATAATTTAAAACAATGGAAAATAGAACTCGAACTGATTTAATTTTTTTTTCTTATTGTTATGTTTATTGATTCTTGTATGATACTCAGCCACTAGTCTTTGGCAGTGGCAGTAGACACTGAAAAATCAGACTAAAGGATAATGTTATTGTATCATCATAATAACAGTACACTTAACTGCACAGTGCAAGGTTATTTTTACTGGGCAGTGCTCCTTGCATTGTATTCTAAATCCAAGTTTATGTGTGCAATTTTTGTTGTTGTTGTTGTTGTTGTTACTGTTTAAAAATTTCATTGTTCAAAGGTTACCTATTACCTGTCAATAGCTGAGTTCTTCCAATGCTGTTGAAAGGCCCATTTTCACCCACATGGCTTTGCGACTGTGTGTTGAGCTACTTCCCAAACAATAAAAGCAATCAAAAAGCCAAGTGAGTGAGCATGAGCCTTAAGGTGACTGGTAGCAGTTTCTAGAAGTTTCCAGCTATTACACTTAAATGGGTCAGAACTACAAATCTTTATCAGTGGCTGCTACAATAATAGTATCAAACAAGTGCCCAGTCATTGCAGAATAACTTGTAGTTATTACTGGTTACCATAACAACCATTCTTGGAGGTTACGGAGCTTCTTTTTTGAGTTAAAAGTGCTTGGAACTAAAATTAAGGTGTTTTTACAGGTTATGCCATTGTTATTAACCAGTAATGTTAAGAAAACAACCAGGGGAAAAACCTTCCACTCGTCCGCCTGTCTGAGACGAGTACATTTTGATCTCGGACAAGTGGAATTGCAAAAGCACTTGTCCAACGGGACGAGTAGAATTTACTGGATAATTTTTTTCCATTGAGTTCTAGGTTGCCCAAGCATCTCTGGACTTCTTTTCAGACTTTTTACCTTTCAAAACAAACGAGAAATCTCTTGACTTCCCGCAATCGAAGTGCTCAAGCGGAATAAATTAATAACGAGGCGTCAAATTACATTTGCACGTAATTTGCATAAACTTTCAAGTTGTGTTTTTTGCGGATAACTTCAGAGAATTTGTTTGATGCCAGTATTGTAGCAGCAACTGAGAAATGTTTAGTATAAGAGCTGGAAACTGATGGAAACTGCTACCAGCCACCTGAAGTTGAGGGTATAAGAAAGGGGAATACCATTTTTTTTTAAATTGACATCAGGTTAGTTACAAAATGTTAAAATTTGATGATTAAGGATCATAACAGAACTCATATACATGTAAGTGCACAGTTGAAGACTATTGATAGCTGCCTTTCACTTAAATGTTGCATTCTTAAAAGTGCTTGAGAACAATTTTTTTATGCTTGTACTGTTTTTTTTTTAAAGTTTCATTGCTCAGTTAGGGTTACCTATTAACTATTAAGAGTTGAGTTCTTAAAATGTTAATTAAGTTGATGTTGATAAAGTTGAAGTGCTGAATAAAGCAACGCTTCATTCATAATGTTATTGTGGTACATCAAGTTGTTCAAGTCTCTGAAAAACTAGTTCTAAAGCTTCGGTATAGATATCTGCACCCATTTCAGTTGATGGTCTCAGCGGATCCAGATGTTCCAAAACAAATGACTCCAGTAAATCTCCATGGCTAAGATTCACAGGATCAGTGACAACATGATTATCTCTTCCAGTGGGAGATGGTCCCTGGGGGTCATATCCATATATTTCCATATCAGATGGCTCTTCGTCTAATAGTCCATGTGATAGTGGATTGTCAGCATGGAACATGCCATTTGCCCACATTTGGTACGGTGACCAGTTTCCCTCCGTACGTACCTTGTGGTGATTAAAGGCTTCACAAAACTCATCAAGGGCTTTATTGATTCTTGGAATGAAGATTAAGTGAAGAGTAAACACATGAATTGGATTATCTGTGTCGAGGATACCAGTGGACTCCATAGCATAGAATAGATAGTAATAAAAATGACAAACACACCTAAAAACATCTCTCCATAGTCTTTCAATGCGTTGGTTGTGAGTAGAGGGACCAGCAATAAAACTCCCCCTTCCCTCCCCCCTAGCTTGAACCATGGCATCACACACTAGGACATTTTCAACACCCTTGTCCACTCTTATTCTTGATGGCCAAAGGTTTCCATCACGATTTATGGCATCTAAGAACAGATCAAGTACAGTTTCTGCAAGATTGTTTGAGTTACATCTCAGAAACATTATTTTTCTCGAAAAGCCATCTATGCATCCGTGAATAACAATTTTCCAGCGTATCAAGGCGTGATGTCCATCTAAATGCCACAGGGAGTTTGGCCAAGGTACCTGATAAGTCCTGGGTGAAACAACAACGCCCCATCGTAGTGCAGTATTCTGTGGATCCGCTCTTGCCATGCTTTCTCTTATCCTTTTTCTTTGAATTCTGAAGCCAAGTGCTTTTATGTAACCTCCAACATAGCCCTGTCCAGTACTTCGTCCATGATCTGAAATGAAGCCTCGTACGATCTCGTCTAGTTCTTCGTCAGGCAAATGATGAAATCCTGTCATGTTTTGCAAACCATATTCTTCTACTCTCCTGTGAATCGTCCACCTCGAAACACTCAACATTTCTCCAATCTTAATCCAACTGAATCCCAATTCACGCAATTCTTCCAACATCTCAGCAGGAATGTCAAAACGTGGTCTTCCAGGAGTTTCCTTTTCCTCTTTTCCTGGGGCAAAACAATGTTCAGCAACAGTTTCTTGGGTGACAGGCTTAACTGCGATGTGATGATTTAAAGATGATAACACGTCCGCAAAAGCTGCTGCAAGTGAATCCAGCTCCTCTTTGTCACTTGTTCCAATCTCACGACAATCTGTTATCGATGTAAGCATCCTGATACTCTGATCGATAACTTCAGCATGCGCTTCGGCAGCTCCTTCGCCCACATCATTTTGGCAAATATATTCCGTTTTGTCCAAAACTGAGGCTAAAAACGCCGGCAGGTCTCTTCCAACGTCAAAACCTTCCTCGTCCGCCATATTGTATTTGCAATGATTCTTTCCCAGGCCCTTATCTTTCTGATCTGGCGACGTGACCCAGTCCCCGAGATTAAATGAATATTTTGACGGATTGAATTGAATGAATATATTGGGATTAAATTAAATGGATATAAAGCGATTAAATTAAACCAATCTAGACATATTAAATTAAATGGATTTTTTAAAAAATTCCATAAATATAAATATTAAATTGAACAAATAAAAAAAATATTCCATAAATATAAATACTGAATTGAATATATATCAAATTATTGAATATTGCTACAATCGGCTTGCCATACATGAGGTAAGGTTTCGGCTCCTTTTTTCTTGTTATTTTTATTTTTTGTGTCACGATTTTGCATGCAAATTTATGCACGCATATTTTAAATTGTACACTTCCGGCTCATAGCTTTGCCACTACACTTCCTGTTTAGTGACTTCCGGCTACTCTCACTTCCGGTAAAATACCGTTACTCAAGTGTCACAACAGCGTCTCCTACAACCCTACTTACATTAGCAATGTTCATGTTTGGTATATATAAGACATAGAAGAATCATTCCCTTCATTGTGGTACTTCATTTCCAAAACAATCAATAGTAAACAACGTGGTTTGCAGGAACGATGACTGAATAAAAGGAGTACTCTTCGCCATGTCGGACATCTTCTCATCTTCTTATCTTCTTATCATCTTCTTAACTTACTTACACATGCGATCAGTTTGAGAAGGTATACAAACACCTTGAAGTGGGTTAAAAATAAAAATCGGCTGCGCCTCATTTTTCAACCCAATTCGCGGTGTTTGGATATCTGATGGAACACTATTCCTCGTGTTTGAAATATTACGTAAAGAACGGTACAGAGTGGTGACTACAAGAATTAAAACATAGTAAAATGGCATATAATTTCTTAGTTTCAAGTGTTACGTGTCTTAAAAAGTTCAATTCAGAATCAAAACAAACTGGCACGGCTACCTAAACATAGTGGCGAAAAGTCTGAAGAAAATGCAGCGTTGACGGTATGTCTTACAAAAATTTATAGCTAAAGGATACAAGAAACGGTTAAAACATCGTTACCTGTATTTTGATGTGGCTTTTTAGTCACTTTGTTCAACATCAAATTTTGTAACATCAAAGTACCAGCTGAGCCGATCGCTGTTGTTTACAAACTTTCTCGTTTAATTTATTTGTTGTTGTAACTAATCATAAATTATCCATTCCTTATTTTCTTATTTATTTCAATTCATTTAATATTTTATAGTGAGCTTCTGTAACTCTTTAGTGCGCAGCAACCCGCCATGATTAACTCTAGTTATTTTCGGGTTGCTACTATATTTTGTTTTATTATTTGAATAATAAATTGTTGTTGTTGTTAGTTCCTACAGCACCCTGGATCCAGAGGTCCGTTCTCTGAATATCATGAGTGAAAGTGAATGAAGAAGCTCGCGAGACGGACCTCTGGTCACTCGAATATACAACCTCATTTCCATGCGAGGATCTAGTTCAGAATCTGAACTAGGTCGCTGATTGGTTACTCCTACTTGTTTCCAGACTCTACCGGGAGTTAACGATGCAACAGCAACTTCGATTGACTGGACCAAAACAATTCGCAACGGGCGCGTGAAAAACCGGTCTCCCAAAGTGAAGCCACACAAACAACAATGGCGGACGTAGATAGAGATCGCGGCTTTTTGCGATCTTTAAGAAACGCTGTGGATTACTCTTTAGTATCAAAATTTTCAAAATATCAGAGAACTAATTTATTCAGCGCAAGGATGTCTTGAAAAGAGGTGTTGACAGGCCAGACACGACTTATTAATTCGTGTTATCGTGAAGTGTGACCTTTAGAGTTTTGTTTGAACGAGGAAAATTTTTATCTCTAGCACGGAGGCGTGCTTTGGAGTTGCAGGTATTCTCGCTGAACGATTTCGCTGACCACTGGTAGGTGACAGGAAGAGAAATGGGTGTACTGGATTAATTGCGTGCGGATATCAAGGATTCTTTGTTTGTTAAATCTCTCGCCTTTGAAAACGGTTGTATCCAGAAAGTTTACTTCTTTGTCTGAGATTAATGTTTGTTTGCAAGGACAATAAAATCTTCTATCTCCTTTTTCTCGACACTCTACAGTGAAAAAATGTCATCGATGTATCTTTTTTGATTTAATATTTCTGTCTCGACCGCGTTTTAAACATGTCAGCTGTTAGATTTAATGTAAACAAACAGACACGCTTTGGTCCCCAAGGTTTAAAACCGGTTTGGTGAGATATCCGATCCACAAATCGCATGGAAATGAGGTTGTGTACTCGAGTGCCCAGAGGTTTTTATTTTTTCTCGGCGCGTTGCGCCTCGTTGTCGCGGCTTCGCCGCTCAAACTCGCCGTTTTCACTAAAAAATAAAAACCTCTGGCACCCAGGGTATTCCTACAGCTGAAATGGCGAGATCGTTTAACTTCAATCCGCTAAAAACAGAGATCAAAAACTTTTCTGAGGAAATATGATATGATCTATATCATATTCCAGAGGTGATTACTAAAGGCATTTTCCAAAAATTGTGCTTCCAATCACTCAGTGTCGAACGGTTGAACGTTTTTTTGAACTTTAAACCAGCTTTCATTCAGCTACGCCAAGAAACACTGCGACCGCGGCAACGCGAAAATTTCGCGCCTTTTTTGTCCAATCGTGTGATCAATAATTTTTTTCTTCTCTTTTTCTTTCTTTTCCCTTTTTATCTAATAGTTCACGAATGTTTCTCCAAAAACACGAAATTGTAGGCGCAGCCATTTTCACTTTCCTTCAAAATGCGAAAATTACCTCTATCGCTGGATATACGTCATGTAGACCTAACGTATATCGAAAGCCTTGCGACCATATTTGGGCAGTGTATCAATGTGTTCAATTATAAGGGGCGGACCATTAGAAATCTTGGGAGGGGGGGTGACAATTACCAAAAAAAAAATCCTGCAAAGGAAAATTGTCTCAAAAAAAATTCCTGCAAGCAGTTGACCATAAAAAAATAAAATCCTGCAAGCTAACTGGATATATATAATTATATATTTATTTATTTATTTTAAAGTGGAACATATGAGAGTATGACATGCTCTCTGGTAATAAAATTCACTGAAAAAGCAACTTCAGGTTAAGTCAAATGCTGTCAAAAATTACGTGCCTCAAAGGTCTATCTGGTACCTGTACCAATATCTTAATATAACCAAAACCTTGTTTATGTACATATTTGAAAACACTGTAAACATCATGAAATATGTAACCTGCTGTACTCCACGCAAGTAGTTTTTTAAATACATTACAGATTGTCCAACCGTCCCGATTTCGTCGAGATTACCCCGATTTTACTTCAAAATCCCGAATACCGACCAATATGTGATCGGGATAGAAAAATCCCGATTTTGACATCTGTTCTGTCATTTTCGTCAAATTCTCATAATACTTACTATACAAAAAGACGAAATTGCGTATACTTAACTTTGATATCCAGATAAACTAAAGAAACAGCAAGAAAATTAATATAAAATGAAATCGAGTACTTGTATGTGGAGCCATTGCCAAACATTTTTGACAGAAATTGTTGTCTCAGAACACTAGAAATGGAGTTTCAGAGCATCAAGATTTCAAAATTTTCTGGTGGGGCATGCCCCCAGACCCCCCTAGCGGCTCGCGCCTTCGGCGCACGACCACTACATCTCAATTCTTATTTCTGCTCATTTCATTTTTCATGCAAAGGTTAGACAATCTGGCTTAAATCTACTCTCCAGCATTTAATACCAAAAATGGATTGGGCCAAATATAAAAAATTGGAGCTTGCACGCATTTATAAAAAAGATCTGAGAAAAAAAAACCTGCAGGCTTGCACCTCCCCCAAAAAAAATCCTGCAGGACACTCAGGCCGAAAAAAAAATTCATACACTGAAAATTTTTTGACCCCCCTCCCAGGATTTCTAATGGTCCACCCCTAAAATGGAATTGCCGCTCCTGGCCATGCCTATACGCCGACATGAAAAATCTGCTGTAAAGCATGCAGGAAATCGTTTTTCACATGTAGCTCATTTAAATGCAGTTTCCATGGAAACGGTATTTCTGTCGAGGTGTTTCTATAGCTAAACATGATTTCCTCAATAGTGTCTCTCTGTGTGCTAAATTTCAGGTTGGTAAAAAGAAGTACACAATTAAGCCGAAATTTGGAACTATGCCGCCGGACTAATCAGCATTTACAATATTTTAAAATAGGTAATCATACGGTTTCGAACTCAATTTGAGATTAATTTGCACGAGCGAGTTTTTCAAAAAGCTCATATTGCACGAGCCGCTTCGGTGAGTGCAATTTGAGCTTTTTGAAAAACTCACAAATGAAAATTAATCCCAAATTGAATGAGAAAACCGTATGATTACTTATTAATAACTATACATGAAAAAAATTTGCATTCATTTTTTTGGATTTTTTTTTTCCTTTTTGGGGGGATTTGTTTTTTTGCAAAAACATTTTTTTTTTATTTGTAATTTGCACTGGTGTTACACTATTTGCACCGGTGTTACACTTTTTGCACTGGTGTTACGCTTGAACTGCACTTCTCTTAGCCAATCAGAATTGAGTAATTTTTTTCTCGGAGAGCATGAGATCTGGTGCAAAATCACAATTGAGTATGAATGACTTAACTGTGTGTATGTGTTTACTCAAAGCATTTTTAAATACACTGTACTTTTTTCCCCTTTCCAGTTCCAGAAGTCACTATTCAAGTCGTCAGTGTGACGGCTCTTTCTTCGCGATCAATTTATGTGGAATGGCAGGTAAGCATAATAATTTTAACCCTTGAACACCTTATGAATGCCAAAAAAGTAAAACGACAACAGAAGCAGCAAGGACGAAAAATCGTTGCTTCATAGCTTCCATTTATTAAATAATCACTCTTTTGGATTTTTTTTTTTCATTTACAGACTCGAAACGTTGCATCCACATTTTGTTGGTTAATGAACACTACAAAAGAATAGCTCCTTTCACGAGGTTTCATTTGATGCATTACTATTCACGATTTTATCGACCAATTAGAAGCTACGTGAAAAATGTGTTTTACATAAAGGACCGGTCATTATTTATGTAGAGGGTGGGAGGGAAAAAAGAAGGGGTGGGTCAAGGCTGTTTTAGATTGGCTAGAGGGGGGGGGGGTTAATTTTTTTAAACAATTAATAGGGGGGTCATCACTTTTTAGGTTTTGCAAGGGGTCTTGTCTGTGCTTTTGCATATGGGATTACCTTTACGAAATAAATTAATTTCAAAGATCCAGGTGGTGAAGATGGACAACCTAGTTAGAAGAATATTGTCATAAACTTCATTGCTTTAATATTTCACACCTTAAGGCAAATCCAGATCAGCCTGTTTCAGTGTTTGATTTTGGCTGCATTTAATATCAAAATTAACAAAATAATTTTTGGTTCAATAGCCCATTAAGTCATAAAACATGAATAACATAACACAAAAAATATTGCTTTCCACCTTGGAAAATATATTGGAAAAAATATTTATCTTCCTGGGTTTAATATTGGGTGTCCAACATCTGAAAAGCGGCACCTTGATTGCAAATTTTGTGATGGCAACTTTACAAGATATATAACTTTTCCAATGCTGGAAAGGAATATTTTTCCTATACTGCATGACTGCAACAAAACACTACTTTATAGAACCAGTACTTTTCAAACAACCAATACTTAACTATCACTTTTCAAGCTTGTCCATAATTTGTCCTATTGCTGGAAGGGCATCCAGTGCAAAGAAGCCTTGGCTGACTAAGTGGAAAAATGGGGGGGGGGGGGTCATCAATGAAATATTGAATTAAGAGGGGGGGGGCTATTTGCCATTTTAAGACCTGAGGAGGGGGGGGGCCTGACAAAAATTTTCATCTATTAAAATGTTTTCCCTCCCCCCTCCCCCCCTCTACATAAATAATGACCGGTCCCTAAAACAAGGACAAATACATGGTGTCAAACGGTTTAACATGGCATAAAGAAAGTATATCACGAAATTGCATATCCCTGTCACATTCATCGCTTTAACTCTCGGAGTACAAGGGGGATGAATGCCACCCTCATAAGGTTTTTAAGCGATGACGAAGTCATCGCGTTATTGCCATCGTGCCGTGGTGTCTGTCCGGCTGTCCGGCTGTCCGGATTACCCCCGAGAAACATTGGGAACTAGCCTTGGATGATACGATAAGATCATGTGACCACTTCGCCTTTGTTCCGCCATTTTGTCTTCAGAAAAGGTTTGTTTGTTTTCAAATTTTACACCGCCGTGCTTCATTTATCGTGAATATATTTGCGCTCACTTGCAAACAAACATACATACATCAGCAGTTCATACTCGCACTCGCGATAGGCAAAAGGTCTACACTAAATTTTCGAGTCTGGGGGCTGTTTTGCCTGTCTCAGAAAGAACTTGTCAGAACTGAAGGCCACAAATAGCACTGAAATAGCATTGATTTACTGAAGTTGACTTATAACTGAGTATCCTACGAGAGCTGTTACTTGAAAACAAAGTGTGCGATGGTTCACGATCAGCATCTTCATTGTATCGAAGGAAGAGAAGGAAATTAAACAGTTGACACGTATCTCGGATTCACGCTATTAATAAAGGTGAGCCATCATTACCAGCATAATTATTGTGTATACAGTTAATGGTATCTTTAATGCAATATGGAGCCGCTGTGGGGTTGCTCATCTCAAAGCCAGAGAATGTTTAAATCGTGTCAAAGGAAAATTCGGATCCGTGTTGTTATTTCTGTTTTATCTAGAAGCTATATACATTAAGCTTTGGTTCACACAAATCTGCATGTATCGTTGTTATATTACACTTTTGATTCGACTTGCTAACGATGTAGAAATGAATCCTGGTCCTTGCTATTTTGTAGAAACCTCAAAGATAGTTACAGCTGATTTTCATCAGGGCAATGTCTCGCTGTTTGGAAGTATTTCTGGTAAACAGTGTGTAGCTATCACCCCCTCTGCTTGACGGCCGTTGTTTACAATTTTAGAACGAATGCATCGACTTGGATTAGAAACAATTTCAATGAAATAGTGTTGCTTGGTAATTCACTTTATTCCCATTGATGTAACCATTACAACCTTCTTTCGATATGTTGATGACACAGTATAATGCTATTCTGTTGACCATTGAAATAAACACAGTTGCTGTGGTCATTACATGATCATCATCATAATCATTACAAATTATTTGATTCCCATTCACGAGATAGTCATGGAGATGTTGCTACAAATGGATAGGGGAAGTGCAGCAATATCTTCCGAATTTCTAATTGACAAGCAGGTAGTCCCGTTTGAAGTATTGGGTGTCAATGTGACTTATTTTCCAGATGACCACAGTTCCATTCACAACTTTACTTATCTTGTAATCTGACATTTACTGAAAAAGAACATACAACAGATAGTACAAAGTCGTGATAATAATATTACGTATAAAATATGCGACCCTTTGTCAGATGGAAATGCAAATCAGAAAGCTATATTAGACTCGGAAATGGGGCTGGTGGCTGTGCAAGCTCTACCTAGGGAAACAGGAATTTTCTTTCTGTCTAAGTTCACCGGTTATTTCTTTCCTTTGGCTCTTTGTGCATGAATGTTTTTCGCTACTTTTGCCGGGAAGAAATTTTTCTTTGGTGGTCCATCCCTAAATGTGACTCAGTAGCCACATGTAATAGTTTTTTTCAATACAAAATAAAATCTTTCAGCTCCCAAATTGAATTTTTCACCATCCATTGTATTTCTAAATGAAGCACTTTTGAAGCCATTTTGGTTTTAAACTTTAGTATGACAAAACTCTTAAAAAAATGAATTGAATCTCAAGGTAATTTATTTATTTTCTTTTTAAAGGTACTTAATCACCTCCAGCCAATGCATCTGCAAACATTTAGCACATCAACTAATGCTTGTAACAATGACGAAAAGTCTCAAGTGCTGAAGAAACTGGTGACCTGCTGTTCGTACTTTAATGAAGCCACAAGATGTCAAACTACAAATAATCTCTGAAAACATGTTCAGAGCTGCTGAAGTTCTGTCACTGAATTTGTGAGGCACAAACATGGAAATAATTTCCAGTTGTTGTCATTTAGCAATTGTAACAGTTTTTTTTTCAATTCTGACTTTATTGACAAACAAAAAAAATAATACAATGTGACATTTAAATTACACAACAATACAGACAATAGGGTGAAAAGATAAACATATAGATAATACATACATTCTACGACTATATCATTATATATAACAATTATTACCAACTATAATTTATTAACTCATCCATTTCTTTTTAACAAAATCCTTCTTACTTATACGTTTTTCCGTTTCATATTTACTTATAATTTTGTGTCGGAATACTTCAATTTTTGGAAGAATTTGATTTCTTATACAATCCCATAGAAACAGTTTCCCAATTATTATTGTAATATTTAAGTCGTGAAACTACAGCATGAAACGAACCATGTGCTAGTCCTCCATTTTTAATGTACTGCGCAAGTGCAAAATACAAGGAGCCTGGAACTTAATATATTACACTCCTCCCGAATAAATGGGTTTGTTAGCATAACAACAGCAACAATAACATGCATGTCTAACAGATAAACAATGTTCAGCGTTCATCATCTACTTAAGAATGTTCACATTTCACATATGATTCTGCGTGGTGGTCTCCTATCCCGACTCGGGTACCTCAATGCTGGGTACGGGGACAATGGCTCCCCTGAGGGGCTTGCTCCCTCCAAAACATCTCCCAATGATGATTCTGGTGTCACCTCAGTTGTGTCCTGTTCCTCCACGTCACCGGCATCCGGAACTCCTCCTGCCTCGGATGTACTAACCAGTGGTTTAGAGGGACTCCACGCTCCACTCTTCAACTCGGTTTGGGAACTTGGCAAGTTTCGTGCGTAATTACTATCTTCCTCGCCCTCCCAAGAGCTTGAAGACTGGTTCCAGCGAGCACTCTTCAAATGGTCCACATGAACAAAACGTATTTGATCCTCAAGCGAACTGGGTAAGTGCGCGGACCTTTCACCTGAGTGATCCTTCCAGGGATCCACCTTTCAACGCCACGCCGCCAATTACGAACCAAGACCACTTCTTTCAACTTGAACTCTCGGAGTTTCACTCGTCCTTCATCGTGATGCGCTTTCTGCTTCAACTGTTGCTCCTCCACGGCTCTGTTAAGGTTGGGTTTCAGTAATGTGAAACAGTTCCTAATCTGTCGTCCCAAAAACAGCTCAGCGGGAGATTGTCCAGTGATAGTGTGAGGTGTGCTACGATTCAGAATAAGGAAGTTGGCCAGCCTATGCTCCAGACTGAGGGAATTTGCTTTGCCATCCAGCACTTGTTTGGTCAAAACCGTTTTGGCAGTTTGTACAGAACGTTCAGCAGCTCCGTTAGATGCAGGATGGTACGGTGGAACCCGGGTAAACTTGACTCCATTTTGCTTCAAGAATTGAGAAAACTCTTCCGATGCTAGCTGCGGCCCGTTGTCCGAAACCAACTCTTCTGGTATTCCGTAGCGTACAAACAACGAGCGCAAAACCTCAATGGTTTTCAAGCTGGTCATGGAACCCATGGGAATCACCTCCAACCACTTGGAATAGGCATCAACAACAATCAAGAAGTTCAACCTGCCCTTCTCAAAGAAATCAATGTGGATACGCTCCCATGGCTTAGCAGGCCATTTCCAAGGGTATAATGGTGCCCTTGGAGGAGACTTGCCCAAGGCAGCACAAACATGACATTGCTGAACCCTCTCAACAATAGCAGCATCCAATCCCGGCCACCAAAAATAACCCCTCGCCAGCGACTTCATCCGGCAAATTCCGTGATGCTCTTGGTGCAAGTCATCCAATAGACGAACACGATACTTCTCAGGGATAATCACACGTAAACCCCACAACACACAGCCTCGGTCAACAGAAAGTTCTTGCTTTCGTGAAAAGTAAGGCTACAACACTGGATCATCGAGCGCTTGGGGCCATCCATGCAAAGTGAAGTCGTACACACGAGCTAAAACCGGGTCTTTTCTAGTTGCAGCCGCAATGTCTTGGGCTGTAACTGGAAGTTCTTCCAAGTAACTGATCAAATACACCTCTTCCTCTTCCTCTTGCTCTTCTAAAGAAGCCTGTACCAGTCTTGACAAGGCATCTGCATTTGCATGTTCAGCAGACTTCCGATACTCAATTTCATACTGATAAGCTGCTAAAATCAAAGACCACCTTTGCATTCTCGCCACGGCTAGAGGAGGTACACCGGTCTTTGGCCCAAGAATCGTGACCAGCGGCTGATGATCTCTAAGCAATGTAAACCTCCGACCATACAGATACGAATGGAACTTTTTCACTCCAAACACGATGGATAAGGCTTCTTTCTCTATTTGGGAATAGTTACGCTCACTAGCTGTGAGAGTTCGAGATGCAAAAGCAATAGGCTTTTCCTCGCCGTTCTCCATAACATGGGAGATAACCGCTCCTACCCCATAGGGTGATGCATCGCAGGCCAGCCGAAGTGATTTCTTCAGATCATAATGGACCAGCAAGGGAGAATCTTGTAACTGCTTCTTACTCTTAACAAACGCTCTCTCGCACTCCTCCGTCCACTTCCAAGGTCTGTTCTTTTGCAAACGGTCATGAAGAGGATGCAGTGTAGTCGCCAGATTGGGTAGAAACTTTCCATAATAGTTAAGAAGTCCCAGATACGACTTCAACTCTGTGACGTTGGTCGGACTCTTGGCTTGCATGATTGCATCGATCCATCTTCTGAGGGAGGGGACGAATGCCATGCTTGTCAATCCAGTGGCCAAGAAACTCGAGGCCCGACTGGAAGAAAATGCACTTCGCTGGATTCAACTTGATGCCATGTTCTTGTAAGCGCCTGAAAACCTCCTCCAGGATTGCCAAATGCTCCTCAGGGGAACCCCCTGAAATCAGTATGTCATCCAAACGGCAAACCGTGAACTTAACCCCCTGCAGAAGCTGATCCATAATCCTTTGAAAAATAGCTGGTGCACTGGAGACTCCAAAAGGCAGTCGTTTGTAACGGTACAAACCCTTGTGGGTGTTAATTGTTAGGTACTTCTGCGAGTCTTCATCCAGCTCTACCTGCTGATAGGCGTGAGATAGATCAATCTTGCTGAATACTTGTCCCCCAGCTAACGTCGCAAACAAATCTTCTGTATTAGGCAAAGGGTACTGGTCGACATCAGCGCATTGGTTCACTGTCATCTTGTAGTCGCCACACACTCTCAGTGAACCATCTTTCTTGGGGACCAACACCACTGGCGCAGCCCAGTCACTTTGACTCACTTTGTAGATAATCCCTTCATCCTCCAGTCTCTGAAGCTCCTGCTCCACCTTTTCTCTAAGAGCATATGGGACGGGTCTTGCTTTCAGGAATAGGGGCTGTGCACCTTCACGGACCTGAATGGAGGCTTTGTACGGTTTGATGTGTCCATACCCCTTCTCAAACAGGGCTTCATACTTAGCTACGATATCATCCACAGCAGGCACATGAGACACCTTGAAGATGGTGGACCAATCCAGGTTCAATTTCTCCAGCCAGTTCCGCCCAAGCAACACAGGCTTTTTCCCTTGAGCGACCACCAGGGGTAGTTGCATTTCCTGGGTCTGATACCTCACAGCGACTCGAATTTCCCCCAACAAGGGTAATGACTCACCAGAATAGGTTTTCAAGTGAAACTGCGTTGGCTGCAATTTGAGATGCTTAAACCACTTCTTATACTCCACCTCAGAGACAATGGACACCGCTGATCCCGTGTCAACTTCCATGCTGACTGGATTACCCTCCAACAACAACTGAACTTGAAACCCTGATCCACCTTGTCCTTTAGACTTGAGAGTGTACAATCCCAGTCCGGACTGCTCTTCAGTAGTACCCATGGGTGAATCAACCTCCAAATAACGCGTGGGTTGTATCTTCCCTTTCTTATCGCACATCTTAGCAAGGTGACCCCTATTGTGACACTTGTAACATTGTACCGACCTGGCCCAGCACCCTGATGGAGAATGCTTTGCACCACAACGAAAACAACTCATGGCTTCCTTAGTCGAATGCCCAGAACTGGCATACCTGCCGACCTTATTGACGGAGTCGTCCACTGGCACACTGGTGTCTCGAAAATCTTCTTTGTTGGCTAACTCCATGGATTGTGCTGTTTCAAACGCTTTCTTAAAAGTCAGATCTCTCTCTGCCAACAGCTTCTTCTGAATTTGCACGCTTTTCAATCCACAAACGAGACGGTCCCGTAACGCTTCTTCCAAAAAAGTTCCAAATTCACACTTCAATGCCAGTCGCTTCAACTCAACCACAAACTGTGCGACTGTTTCACTCTCATGCTGGTTCCGACGATGAAATTTGAAACGTTCTGCGATCAATATAGGTTTAGGCGAGTAATGTGAAGCCAAAAGCTCTTTCAACTCATCAAAAGACTTCTCTTTCGGAACTTCAGGGGCTAACAAATTCCTCAGTACGCCAAATGCATCTGCTCCAATTAGCGCTAGAAACGTAGCAACTCCGTGATCCGCTTCGACGTAATTCGCCGCAAAATACAACTCCACTCGTTCTATATAACTGGCAATATCTTCTTTCCCGTCGATATATTCTCCTACTTGCCCCACGAGCGCCATCCTCGTCGCCAAAATGTAATATTTAAGTCGTGAAACTACAGCATGAAACGAACCATGTGCTAGTCCTCCATTTTTAATGTACTGCGCAAGTGCAAAATACAAGGAGCCTGGAACCTAATATATTACAATTATAAAGTAGTTTAGCAATCTAAGCAAAGGGCTTGTAGTAACATTTATTGTTCCAAGCAAAACATTTTGTAGAGTAAGGCGAACTTGCTGATTTGAGAGAAGGCACCAATAGGATTCGAAATCATTCCAAAACTTCTTGGAATGAGAGCATAAGTAGAGTAAGTGATATAGCGATTCCGATTGGGTTTAACCATGTACATTGTACAGTTTGAATTGTGCTTCCTGTTTTAACACTTCATAGGAGACTGTAAGGAATCAGAAAAATGCTCAAAGAATGCATGTTAGCCCACATAATAGAGCGTATGCACTCACGTGGCAAGCAGCTATGCAAATTTATTGGAACAAAAGAAAGTGTTAACATAAGAAAAGCGTTCAAATCCCACAGGATTGTTTTGGTACACCAACATGGCCGCCGTTCTATTGTTTTGGTACACCAATATGGCCGCCGTGACGTCATGTGCATACGCTCTATACTCCTGTAAGTTAAACATTAACTTAAAGGAGATAAAAACAGCTATCTGGACAACAATGGACTAATTATCAATTTATTGTAACTTGCAAAATGTACAAATATTGAATTGCACACAAGTTAAACTAACTCAGATGTAATTTTAATCTGAAATAATTTGAAAATGAAAATCTTACCTCTGCTTAACGGGTCTGTGACATATATTAAGCTTGGTCAGCATAAAATTATACCAACCAAGTATGACAAAATAAATTCCATTCCATATTTGTCACATTTCTTTTCAAATTTGAAGGAAAAACGATGAATTGTGTTGATTTTGCGCACGACTTTGTGCAACATGGTTTGAATAAAATGAACAATTACCAATGCAGCAACCACAGTTGTATAATATATATATATATATATATACTTTATTAAGACACATTCCACTACACTAAATACAATTTACATACAATATTTATAAAAAAAAAGAAATACAAAAAAGAAAACGAAAAAATAAATATTATATACTTATACAACAAGTTAATATAGAAGAAATACAGTTTTATTTAGTTTTAACATTTGGCCTTTTTCTATCGGTTACTATGTACTGCAATGTGCAAGGGCAGTTTCACATTTTTCAATTTTCCATTGCGTTAAAATGTTACGTTTCAGTTCTCTAAATTCAGGAAACTTTTCGATCATTTTACTTGAATAAAAGTACTTTTGAACTAGTACTGCGAAGATTCCGAATTTGCGGCTTAGTATTGGATTGGTCTCTGGGGGCAGGTTATAATCTTTGAAAAGCAGTTGTTGACTGGACAGGTTAAAGTCAGTATTATGTTCATTGTTAAACCATAGTGTACTTTCACGGTAGAAATTGGTGGCAATAGAGCATTCCAGAAACGCGTGTTCTAAGGAGTCAGGGCGTTTACAGAAGAAACACTGATCGTTTGACGCGATTTTAAATCTTCTAAGTTCCTTTTTTGTCACTAATATTCGATGTAATAATTTAAAAGAAAATTGTTTTAATTTATTATCTACAGACAAACGAGATATATTACGGAATAATTCTTTCCATTTGTTCGCTACATTTGGATAGTTTTTTGACCAGGATTTAACAGATGTGGGAACAACATCTGTTTTTTCTTGGAACAGAGCGTAATAATCTTTACAACGCATATCTAGTAAAATGGACTTAGTATTGGAAAGGTTAAATACATTGCGATCATCGAGAAAGGATCCTAGTGGCCTTGGGGTGGAAGCTGATTTGGTTTTAAGGTTTGTCGGAATTGATGCCAAAATTTGAAAGTAATTAATAAAGTTTATATTGATTTTATATTTGCGTTTGAACTCATCATAGGTAAGGAATTTTCCTTGTTCATTTAAGATATCATGGATGAAGTATATTCCAGATTCAACCCAGTTCTTCCAGTAGAGCGATTTTCCTTCAATAGTTATGCTTTGGTTGTTCCATAGAATAAGATCACTATTGTACTCGTCGTGAACTGAGTAAGCTGAACGCAGTTCTCTGAAGTAATCGAGCATTTCTAGGTAGAAAGGTGAAACATTTCTATCTAAGTTTTTGGTGTCATAATTACATTTCAGCAAAAAGGTCAGACCCCCATATCTGTTAAAGAAAGCATTTGGGATAGCCTTCCAAGCATCATTGGAGTCATTTAGCAATCTACTTATCCAACTCAACCGAAGCGCTTTCACTGTAGTTCTAAAGTTCGGGAAGTTTAGGCCACCTTTGCTTGGCTGCTGAAATAGGACATCTCTTTTTATTATATCTTTTTTTGTTTCTCCAGAGGAGTTAAACAGCTTCTCTTGAACTCTTGAACAGTTGTATAATATATCTTCTCATGCATATCACAAATATCAGTGTCAGCCAGGACCTTAAGTAACAATCCGAGTAAGAAGTAGGCAACCCAAACGCACGGAATGCAGAAAGGTGTGAATTGTCCTATTGTTGAAACCGTCCACCTCATTGGCTAAAACGTGAAAATCTACCATAACTTCATCAGGCCGCGCATTTATTTATCTCTAGATTACTAATTGATTCCCTTTTAGTGAAAACTATTGTGATTTTTAGTGCAACAAAAATTCTATGTGGGGAACATGCAAGTCTTGGCCATTTTTTTGGAGTCTCACGATTGGCTGAAATCTTGTAACACAAAAGAAACATCGCTTTAAAACAAAGTTTCAGTAAATTTTATTTCAAAACCATATTGTCCATAGGTTGACGTATTCTCAGTACGAAAATCTAAACATTCTTATGTGGGGAAAGCGAAATGCAGCGGAACAATAGAGAATTGCCTTCTTCTTACACGGATTGTTACTTAAAGACCCGGTAATGACCATCACGCTCCGAGCGCCTCTGTTATTGTTATTTATTTGAACACGGGGTCGAGACTTTTCACGCAATGCATAATGGTCACTACTGGGTCTTCAACAGGAAGTTCTGGGGCTTGACCTGGCCATTCTCGCCTTTGGTTTTCAATCAAACACAAAAGAATCAACAACTGACAAACATACGTTATTCCTTCGACCATAACATAAGTACAACAATTGAAAATGTTTGGAAAAAAAGTCATTTTACCAATGAAAGTTCTATCACAAGTCCTTGGCTACTTCTGGTATTATATTATTTGTTGGGGCGATATTCTGGTTTGCAAATTTCATTTATAGGACGCTCTCGTCGACGTCAGCGCACAAACACGCCGCACTGCAGTTGAGCCAAAGTTATAATTTATTCATATGTACTAATCTTACATATGCGTTACTTTAATGTATGCAGTGTGTGAATAGCCGTTAAATACAGGAATAGTGTAATATTATACCCTGGGTATTGTTATTAATGACATGGTAATAAGATATGGAGAATCGCTCTGGCCTGGGACAAGCCCAAGACCAGGCGAAGATGGGAGCTGAGAGGATAAAGCCCGACTTACTCGATCGGGTGGGAGGGTGGGTTGCCAAACTCTTCTCTTTTGCGGCCTCGAGTAGAGTGATGGGGTGGGGCACATGTAACTTCTTTTATAGTCTCATTAACATAATCCCCAGGGTATTAATTACCAATGCAAATTGGGTTTGCATAGTGTAATATTATACCCTGGGTATTGTTATTAATGACATGGTAATAAGATATGGAGAATCGCTCTGGCCTTCCCCAAGCTCACTTCCATTCTCATCTTTTCGACATCACAGGAAGTTCATAACACAAACATGATCTTACTCTTCCCAATCCTTACTCTTCCCAATCCTCACCCCTACTCTTACTTATCCTTAATATGTAATATAACCTAATGTAACTCGTAACAAACCTATGAGAAGACTAAAATGATAATACTGTAACACAAATAACACCTGACAACTGTTGATTTAGCTAGCAATGTCCAAGCTCAATTGTAATGCCTCTAACTCAGGAGACTCGCCCAACGAGAGCATGGCACTTCAAAAAGTTAACTACCTTTGTCGCTCCCTCCTGGTCAGGAACCCCGTTTATATCAACCTAGGTCATACAGAATCTCGGCTTGATTCCCTTAACCTAATTCCGAAACTCTATCTAGTAACTTGCTTGTTTCGGAAACCCTTCACCGGATATCATGGTCTTTCTCTTACGACCCACCATCTAAATAAAAGAAAAGATTAAAAAGGGACGTCACCTATTGTCCAACCGATCGATAAGATGTATGGAAAGCAAACACGTCTAGTGGTATCGGGGTTCCTGACCAGGAGGGAGCGACTTCAACACGTCTGAAATCAGAACGTGTGGTGAGTAGGTGGTAAAAGAGAGTTCTGAGACACCCTCAAATTCCCCTGAATTTCACACAAATATTTCCTGCAGATTTCAACAAATAATACATTATTTATCATCAGTCCAAATCAACAGATACCACGCAATTCTGATGAGTTTGAGCAGATTTGACAAATTGCGGAGTTGTGTGAAAACTGACAGAAATTGTTGAATTTGTCAGATTTGTTGGGTCTGAAATATTTGTGTGAAATTCAGGGGAATTTGAGGGTGTCTCAGAACTCTCTTTTACCACCTACTGACGCCCAAATGACCACAAGAAAAAATCTTGAAATTGGCCAATTTCAAGATTTCTCCGCTGAATTTCCACACGAAAAAATCAATCATTTTCCAAAATTTCATGCTCATTTGGGGAGAATATTTCTCCCAGTCTCCAATGCCCCAACGCCAGCGTATCAATTCCATTTCCCAAAATCACTCTTTTGTCATCTTCCGCACTCAGCGCAATTTTGGTCATGTTTTCCGTGAATAAATGGTGCCCTCTGCTGCGAAAAATAGTTTGCCTCCTGAGTTGCTTTTGTTTTGTCCTCAAACATTTCACAAAATTTTCATGCCTCAAACTCTTCCTGATCATGCATTTTTTCACTCCTTTTGCCTTTTGTTCCTCTGTGGTTTCTGCATTCTCCTCAATCAGGAGAGAATACAGTTTTGGTCTCAGGGCGACAAATTCTGTCAAAATGGCACCCTCGCATTCATCTTTCATCAACCCAATCTTTTTCTTGTTCCCTGGCACGATTGGCATTCCATTCAACACTGCCGGATGCTTTGGGGAAAAATCATTTGTGTCAAACCATTCTGCCACATCCCCCGCAATGTCCGCAAAGAAATCTTCCGTTTCAATCTCCAGCACCAAAGAATCTGTGTCGGTGTACAGGAGAGAAACATTTTCCCACTTTTTCTTCACATACTCATAGTGGAAATCATACATCAAAAGTTTGGACAGATCCAAGATTGACATCCCGACAAAGATGGGTTTTGACATGACCACTCGCGTTTTTCTCATCTTAACCGCAATCAGAAATTCATCGAAAATTTTCACATCGGCGAAGTTGCATTTGCTCACCAGCTTTTCTGCCCTTTCCGCATCTTTCACCAGTTCAATCGTGACTCGATTTCTCAGGTTTTCTATGGTTTTCCCAAAGACTGAGTTGTTCATGAGTTTGAAGAAATCTTTTTCAAACTTCGTTTTTCCCTTGGATCTCAGGGCAGTGTTTTTGTCAATATAACATTTCATAAATGTTGCTTCTTCAAATTTTATTCCTCGCCTGATCTTTTTCAACTTCATTCCCTGGGAAAGATAAAACGCCAGATTGCGACCGTGCAAAACCATGCCTTCTTTGTCCCTCAGATTTTGCGTGAGTTTTTCAATCCCACCCAGCGCCAGTTTTTCCGGAGCCAGGGGAAAATCATTATGCTCGTCATGCAATTCTGGGGGATAAACGAGATCAACTTCAAGAATGCAGCCTTGTCCTTCTGTTTTCACAAACTTTTCCCAGTTTTCCAAATCTTCCTCATTCATCCACTGGAATTTCCCAACTGGAAGAGGCTGCGACATGGCCCATCCATAAAGGTTGTTTGCGTCCAAATAAACCAGGAAACGAGATGGTTCATTTGGATTGAAATTTTTCATACATTGATTGTTTGCTTTCGCAAATCGTTTGAATGCATTTGCGTTTCCTCCCCTGACTCCTTTTTCAATCATCAACAACTGTTCCACATCATCTAGAAGTTCCAACTTCACTCCTGTCACTTTCAGCATTGCATCCCAAGCTAACCCAGGGGTGGTGAAATAGTGCGCGGGATCCAGTTCATAATTTTCTTCGCAAAGTTTTCTGAAACTTTCCATGACATCTGCAAGCAGTAGCACATCCGTTTTCAAATAAAGATCGTGAAACTCGCCCATATTTTCCAATTCAAATTCTTCCCAGACTCGCTGGGCATGGGCAAAATCTTCATCTGAGATTTTTTCCTGATTCAATCTGGAAAAAAACGCGGTTTTTTTCGGTAATTGCCGCTCGAATTTGTCAAATCCTGTCATGAATTCATAGGGATAAACTCCTTTTCGCCGCATCAAATCGCTTTTCTCACCAAAAAATCTGGTGATTTCTTTCAATTCTTCTTTGGGGAGATTTTTTGCCAGCGAATCCAATCCTGCCAGCGTGAATTTGAAGGAATCCAAAAATCGAATTTCATGTTTCACTGAAAATTCTTTCCCTTTCTCCTCATTCCATTCTTTTTTCAACTCAAATTTCAGGGAAAAGGAAATATATTTCTCCTCGTTGTTGGGAATGCATGTCACGCTCAAAACTTCATCCATTGTCCCCAAAGCTCGCACAAAAAGATGCGCGTCATAGTTTGCCAGATTGTGAAAAAACACAGGGGTGAATTTTGGCCTTTGAAACTTCAGGTTGCAAGATTGATGCGCTGCTCCCCTGAATTTTCCTGAAAAGTGACAGTGATCCCTCACCTTGGACAGACTTTTTTCTCCAAATTCTTCTCGACACAGCCAGCACACCTCCGCTTCTCGAAATGATTTCCATTCTTGGTTGGTCAGGGGAATCATTTCCTTTTTCGGCAAATTCAAGTGAGCTTCTCTCACTCGGGAAATCAATTCTCGAATAAACTCTTTGGGAAGTTCTTCATTTTCATTTGCAGCTCTTTTCAACACAGGCTCCATTTGCAAAAACGGGGAAACGAGATGAAACGCAAATCCGCAGGGAATATGCTCGTGGGTTTTTTGAGTCCCCCCCAGCGGTTTCAAAATTGACTCAAAATCTGCATATCCAACAACAGGCAGATGCATCATTTTTGGGAAGTTTTTGAAGGAACAAGTTCCTCCTGGAAGTTCAATTCTTGCGGCTTCAAAATCTCCGCAAATGGTTTTGTGTTTCTCCAGACTTTCCACTCTGGGAAATGAATTGAGGCATCTTTTGCAGAAAAATCTTTCATGCCCATTTCGCGAAACTTGAGAGCTTGCCAAGCGGGAGAAATTTTTCACCAGACAGAAGTGCGTTTTGAATTCTTCTGTCAGCAGAATCAAATCCACATGAAGTCCCCTTTCTTCCTTGGTGATTCTCAGGGGAAAAACAGATCCATTCCAGCCAAAAACGTTCACTGAAATGCCAGGATTTCTGGCCTCAAAAAACTTGATTTTTTCCACGGCCATGGGAAATTCGCAACCATCCCAATTCATCTCTTCCGTTTGTTCTCGCAAAGTCGGTGTGATTCTTTCCGGATGAACTTTGACCATATTTGCGGCTCTGCCCAAGCACCATTTAAAACACATCTCGTCTTCATTTTGCATGTTGATCACGGCTTTCTTGTTTGCCAAATCAGCAGGCAGTTCAATCCACCCAGATCCTCGCAGGGGGTTCCAGCGCACAAAATGAATTTCCAAACGCAAAACTCTTTCAAAAACCCAATTTGATCCTCTGCGATTGAAATTTTCCAGATTCTCAATCATTTCTCTTTCCATTTCATCCAGAATCTCTGGGTTGTTCCCCAAATTCCTTTTCTGCCGGGAATGGAAAAATGGATTTTCAATCACTTCCTCCCCAGAAGCCAAATTTGTTTGGGACATTTCCACATTCAAAACGCATCTCACTCTTGTTTGTGAATTTTCTCGCAGGAGCCTGAGAATATGCCATCTTGCTTTCCGGAAAAAATCTTGGGGAGAAATGGAATCATCTCCTTGAATTATAAATTGTTTCGCGAATCCTTTCAAAGCGGATTTTCCTTCTTCAACGACCAACCTTTGTTTCCACAATTCAGCGATTTGCTTTTTCAATCTTTCCACCGCGGGATTGGCTCTTCTCCGAACATCCGCGTCATCCACACTTTCCAACCAATTTGTCCAATCGATAACCGTATCTACATTTTCTTCAATCGCTCTGGGAATGACTCTGGGGGGAACAATTCTTCTTTCCGGAATCAAAAAAGGCACATCAATTTCTGGATTTTCGTCATCTAGGTTGGCTCGTCTTTTTCGAGTTTTTGGCTGATTTTTTCCCCCTCCTTGCCAAAGATTTTCAACTAAAAACTTCACCAGTTCATCTTTTTTCAATCGCGACCAACCTCGCAAATTTGTCGATCGTGCAAAGGATTGCCATGCAGCTAAAGACATTTTTAATGGAGAAAAAAATCTTTTTTCCCCATTTAAAATGAAGTTTTCAATTCAGGAAGAAGGAAAAGAAAAGCAAACTTTTTTCACATTCAAAGAAGCCAGCGAAAAAACGGGGCTTCCCTCCAAAACGATTTTGCGAGTTCTCAAATCAGGCAACACTAAATATACCAGAAGAACCGATCAAAAAGTGTTCTGGATTCAGGAGGAAGAAGACACACCATTCATCCAGATTGATGGGGAAGATTTTTTCACCGCAGAGGAAATTCGGGAACGATTTGGGTTATCACGCACAGTTTTTTTCAATCAACTCTGCAAGAAAAAAACTCATTTTCTGGATTCAGGGGAAAAATCGCACGAAGTCACTTGGGTTTCTCCCAGATTGCAAGAATTCATCTATCTCATGAAAAAGAAAGCTGCATTGGAAACGGCGATGCACGCGCACCCCAAAAAAGGGCTTTATAAACATCATAACCTCTGCCAGGCTGAGATGAACGACGCCCTTGTGGATTTGCAAAATGCGTTTTGAATTTTTTCTTCATTGGAGAAAAAAATGTCAAGTGAAAACAAATCCACTCCTCCGAAAGAGGCTGAAAAAATCAAAGAGGAAACGGACTGGGAAAAAGCGTGTGACGCAGAAAGAAACTTCCAAAAAGCTGTGGACATAGCCACTGGTTTTCTCCCAGTCAAAACGGAAGAGGATCGCAAGTTCATGGAAAAATGGATTTTCGCGATTTAATTTATTTTTTATCTCCTCCCAAAAAATGAATCCCGAGAAAATATCTATCCCCGACTGCTCTCTCGACAACCCCGTGAAAAAATCTTCCGGAAAAATCTCTTTCTGCCTTCTCCCATGCCTCCACGATGGCAAATGGCTCAAAGTGAAACTCCAAACCAAATTCAAGATTTTCGCTCATCAAGGTGACTCGTTTTCTCTGGGAATCACTCTTCCGGAAGAAAACATCGAATTTTTCAAAGATTTGGAAAAACATCTCAACTCTGCTGCGATGAAAAAGAAGTCGGAAGTCAAAGAGATCGGTCCGAATTTTGCTCGATTTCAGGAGGGAGATTTCACTCTCGTGAAAATCGACAAATCCGAGCAGGAAAAGATTTATGCCAAGATTTATCCCTCCAAACTCAAGCACACGGATTTCTCCTGCAGATTTTGGGAATTATGCGACGATGGGAAGAAAAAACCAATCCTGAGGCAAAAAGAACTCATTGGCGTTCCTCTCCGGGGGCAAGTTGTGTTTTCAATCAAACATCTTTTCTGCGGAAATCTGAAAGCCATCACATGCATCGTGGATGAAGTTTTGGTGGAGGAAAAGGTGGAAGCTGCCTCAGAATTCGATGAGTTTGAAGATAAGAATGAGGATGATGAAGTTTGATCTCACTGAGATCTGGAGGAAACTCCAAATTATTTTCCAGAATCTGATTCTGAAAAATACTTTTGTGATTTTTTTCAGTGAATTTGGGCAGAACCTTTTTCCTGATTTTTTCAGATTTGCCACGTGTGGTAGGTCTGATTTTGCCCCAGATTTTTTCAGTTCATTTTGGGCAGATTTTCCACGCACGATCGGTTGATTTTTTCCCAAATCCGCTCCGGGAAGAATTTGGTATTCGGTTTCGGGAAAATAAATTCTGAATCCCCAGAAAATAATTTGCGGAATCCAACTCCGGGGAAAAAATTCTGAAATCCACTCCGGGGAAAAAAATTCTGAAATCCACTCCGGGGAAAAAATTCTGAAATCCACTCCGGAAAATAATTTTTGAAATCTGAATTCTGAAATCCACTCCGGGGAAAAAATTCTGAAATCTGCTCCGGAAAATAATTTTTGAATTCTGAATCCTCAGAATTTGATTTGCGGAATCCAACTCCGGGAAGAATTTTTTTTTGACTCCGGGAAAAATATTTTTTGCTGAACTTGAAATTTCTCCGGAAACTGATTTTGGAATGAAATTTCTCTCCGGAAAATATTTCTCCAAAATTATTTTGAGGAAAATTTTTTTCCAAAATAATTTTGAATGAAATCCATTTCCGGGGGATGAAAAAATTCTCCGGGATGAAAAATTTTCTCCAAAATGGATTTCAGAACGAAAAATTACCCACAAAAACTGATTTTGGAATGAAAAATCTCTCCAAAAACGGATTTTGGGATGAAAAATCTCTCCGGAATTAAAATATCTCTCCGGGAATAAAAAATCTTTCGCTGAAAATCAGCTTTTAATTCAAATTCAGGAAAATTCAGGAAAATTTCTGCTTCATTTCATCTAAATCCTAGTTAACTAAATTGGAGAAATAACTAGCTAAAATGGGGAAATAAATGGATAAAATGTGATTTTAATTTTTTATTTCCTTTTTTTATCTAAATAAAATGTCGAAGCCAGCAACTAAACATTTTTCAATCTCCGACGGGAAAAAAACCAAAACCTTCTTCTCCGTGAATTCGGCAGCGAAAGAATATAGCATTTCAAATTGCGCCATCACCAATGCATTGAAAAAAGGAAACTCATCCATCACCCGGAGATCGGATAAGAAAATATTTTATCTCAGAGAACCAAAAGTGGAAGAACCAAAAGTGGAAGGATCAGATTCTCCCCAGATAGATTTTTCTTCACTCCCAATGGATGAGGAATGGTTTGACAAATTCAAGATCGTCGTTTCAACCATGGATGAGTTTTGCAGAGAGATTGTTAATAAATTATTTGCGGATGAGGATATCGCGTTTGATTGGAAAAAAAGGGAAATTATCTACGATGAGGAAAGTGTTTCATTTATCGAGATTATCTCCGTTATCTGCAGAGTGGCGTTTCCGATTAACAAAGAGAAGTGTTTAGCAGAACTGGAGAAGAATTGCACTGTTGGAACTAAAAAACCTCTTAACATGAAACAAATGAAATTCATTGCCTGTTTGAAGAAAAATGAAAGAACATTTCACATGGATATGTTCAATAAAATCAGGAAATATAAATGAATTTTTTCCTCTGATTTCTTGCATGATTTTTCATTTTCGGGAAATGAAAATTCTCGTTCAACCCTCAAATTTTTTCTCCCATTCAGCTTCAAACTTTTCCAAATCCAACCCCAAATCAATCACAATCCCATCAATCGCTTCCATTGAAAACAAAAATTCATCCCTGTCGAATTTTCCTCCCCGCAAAGCGAAGCGCAAATCACTCAATGTTTTTTCATAGGTGGTGAAAGCGAATTTCGACATCTCAATTTTGCTTTTCAGGTTCTTCATTTCATTCGCGGTTTTGACGACCAAACCCAATCCTGAAATCACTCCCAACACGATTGGGTTCAAAGTCGCGGCTCCAGCAATCGTCCCGATTGCAACCAGACCGGAAGAGGTTAAATTCATGAGCAGATTCATTTTCTTGAATCGGCCATGCGCTCGTTTGAGGCACCAGAATCTTTTGTGATAAAATCGAAAAAGTTTTTTGATCTCTTCCAGTTCTTCTTCCCGAATTGCGGGGTGGATGTGATTGAAAGCAAAAATGTTTTGTTTTCTCATTTTTTCAGGGAGAAATCATTTTTTTTCAATCATGCCTATCTTGTTTCAAAAACCAGTGAAAGATAAACTGCCTCATTCAACCCGATCACCAGGTCATCTTGAGGGGAAAAAGAAAAATTAGTCATGCTTGGGATTTCAATTCCATCCCCAATAACATATCTCAGGCTTCTGCTTCTACTCCCAATCCAGGTTCTTTCAAATTTACGGTTATTCACTGACATGGAGAAAGTCAGATCAATCTTTGGGATATGCTTTATTGAGGCATGAAATAACCCCACTTCCACCAGTTTTGTTTTCATTGGGAAGAAAAGAAACCTCGAGGTGCTGCCAATAAACAAAAATTTATTGCTATCATCATTTTTTCGAAAGACGCCGGTTTCCACAATTCGGCTCCCAGACAAGTTGTGGCCATTCAAATCCAAGTCAGTCTCCATGACCATCTTCCCCGCTTGGAAAACGAAAGGGGAATCGAAGACGCTGCTTTCAACATCAGGTTGAGAACCAGCAATGCCATATATGATCAGATTTGCATTTCCTTTTTCAGCGGACTCGGCAGTGCCTCGCCATTTCAAATCCAGATAGATGAATTCAGGTGGAGTGATCTTCCATTTGTGCATATGGATGATGGATCTGGAATACCCCGAAAACTTCTTAGTTGATTGCTGATTGACATTCAGACTGGCGCTCACAACGTCAACGCTCACACCATCCATTGACGCGGGGAAGAATTCAATGCAAATCGTGTATTCTCCCTCTGGGAGTTTGAACATATTGAATCCAAGTCTCCCAGAGTATTCATTTAAAAGATCTTTTGTGATTTCCAAGTCATAAGCCTTCTTGTTGAAATGATGCGGTGAATCTGGAAAATCACTTATCCCAGTCACTGTCATATGATGTTCAGAGCTGGATTGATCCACATCTTCCATCAGATAGCGGAATGCGTCCTTCGGGTGAGAGGTTGACGTGATATGCGATTCATTGACATATTCTTTAAGTTTCTCTTCTAATTCCATCGTGTGGGCTACCACACCTCCTATCTTGTTATCCACATAAGATTTTGACGTGGGTTGATGCTTCAGAGTTGGCGCTGCGATATTGTTTATTTGTTGCGAATTCATATCCAAGTTTCCGGTCATTGTTCCACCTTCCAACGAAAGCTTTTTCGCGGATTGGGCATCCACATATCGCATATTTGCGCCCTGATCGGCAACTTCGGGATCTTTCACGTTAAAAATGGTGTGATTTCCCATATCCAAAGCCGTCTCCATTGGAAACGTCTCTTTGCGGCTGAGAAAGATATTTTTGGTGTCATTATAAGAAACCAGGTTGTTATAATGCGCTCCCAAATCATGCCATGTTTGTTGTTTTGAGTTTTTCACGTTGAAAAGCCCTTTCAAATCCAGGTCCTTCGTGACTTCATGAGTTGATACATCAGGGTGGAATTTTTTCAGAGTGACCATATTCACCGCTGACAAATCCTGGTTTTCATCCGTGTCCAGATTGACGATCAATTTGCGATTCATTTCTATTTCCCCGGGGTTGATGAGTTTTTGCCCCCTGAGATCAAGATCCCCAGTCATATGGGAAGACCCATCCACCTGGAGAGAATCTGCTCGCAATTGCGTTGCAAGCGTGTCAACTTGGTGCTTTGTGATTGCGTCATCATTGTCAACTCCTTCGGCAACATTAACCAGTCGTTTTTGTTGGATATCATAATTATTGTTGGTGTCTAATTTCAAACCACCTTGTTGAACTTGTTTGTTGAAATTTTTCATGTATTCCCTCATGTCAACACCGGTGTATCGTCCTACATTGTTGAATATGCCCATTTTAAAAGGTTTCATCAAAATTTTTGGCAACACTTTTCTTTTCTTTGTCAAGGAAAAGGAATTCGAAGGGTCCAAGTTTGTTGAAAAGATGGGGGTCAATCAAATTCTCTTTTGCAATGAGATCGAGGTGAGTTTTTGTTGCTGGTGGATAAAGCAGCATGTGTGAACAATTCAAACGAATCTTTTGTGGAACATCATAATAGGACTGGGAAAGATAAATTGGACTGATTCCGTGATGCCTTCCATCTGTTCAATGATTTGCGATTTGTTTTTGAATTCGATCGGATGAGTTCATGAGGTCATCAAACACGACGACTTTCCGATTGTTGCTTGGATAATCTGAGGTATTCATGATGTCATCTGGCCCCAGAATTTCGAGAACTGGATATCCGACTTTTTGGCTGACACCTTCCATCAACTTTTGTAGATCAACGATTTTGTCTTGATGTTGATTGGGAGAGTAGAAATAAATTTTATCATAGAAGACGAGAGGTTTTCGCAACATGTGCATCAAAGTGTTTGTTTTTCCGCAACGGGTTTGACCCGCAATGAGCATTCGGAAATCTTCATCAAGGAAATCACAATATTTTCGGTCTGGCTTCGCTCCGCTCGCGTTTCGATCATAATTTGGAATCTTCATTTTAAGTGTTGAGATAACATTTATCTTTGGAGATAAATGTTATTTTGTCACTTAAAATGGATCTTAACAACATACGAAAGTTTGTCGGTAGAGAATTTGAAGGGTATCAAATCGCGAAAGCCGTCACAGAAGTGAAAAATGAAATGAAAGACCGAGAAAAAGGGCGGGATGTTGTCATGAGTGATTATTTCAAGACTCTCAGAGAACCCTTGCTTGAGCAACAAAAGAAGACAGATGCAAAACAAGACGCGGTGATTGAGCAACTCCGGCAAAATCAACTTGCTTTGACTGATGGCTTCAAAGACTTGGTAGAAACGAACAGAGATATTATTACGCTGTCTACCGAGCTTCCGCAACTTTCGGGCCCGCCGGATGAAAAAGACACTGGTATTTCCATTGCAGCTGTAGAAAATAGGTTTGATAAAGATGATAAAATTATTTTAAATAATTATCATCTTCCCAAGCCTAATGACCTGATGGCTATGAAAACTCAAGAGCTAAACAAGCTCAAAGAGAGTGCTCAGGCAACTGTTAAAATTATTTCGAATAAAATAAGTGGAGTAAAGAGGAGCAAACAAAAAGACACACCAAAAGGTTTATCTGACATTGAATCTTATAAAAGAGAGCAAAAGACATTATCAAGTTATGCAAGCACAATTAATGACATCATATCTTTGCGAAAATACTACACACAACCAAAACATGGGGAAGGCATTCGAAAATACAAACAACCTCGCAGAAATGCCTTCAAGATTCAAAAAGACCACTATGGTGGGCTTCTCATCGATGTCCCCAAACTTTTCAATGAAATGAAACTGAATGCCTTCCGAGGTGGTAAATTGATCTATCAGGCTGATGCAGACAAATCACTCATCGACCTGCTAACAAAAAGATTCAACCCGAAAAAGAACTATTCCTTGAATGCCGTGAGGATTTTCAACGATTTGAACACACTGTCAAATATGCCACCTCACAAATCCTCAGGTAAATCAAGGATGGTGGGATCCAGCGTTGTCTTCTATCAAAAGCCAGAAGAGCTGGCAGATCGGATGAAGATCCTGGTTGGCTCAATGGCTGCTGGCAACAATTCGCATGTCTTGAGGAATGATCTTTCCCAAATAAATGATGAACTCTTGAGAATTGGAGCAATCGATAGAACAATGCATGAAAAACTTTATCAGAAGTATTTAAAATAATGGATGTAAATCGAGTACTTGTCTTTAAATCAATTGATGCAAGAAAACAAAACCCACAAAATAAACCAGGGAATTTCACAACGAGGTTTTCTCCAGAGTTGCAGCTGGAAGAGAATAAACCGCACTGGCTGGCTTTGGATCATCTTTCCATGACGGCAAGCTGGCATAATATCAGGCCTAAATACCACAACAACAAGTTGGTGATTTCAAAAGACAAGGGCAAGACATGGGAAACAATCACCTTTCCTGCAGGAATTTATGACTATGAAGACATCAACGAATTCATTCACAAAAGCATTGGGAAAAGGAGCGAAGCGACCTCCACAGGTGATAGTTATGGAATCAATGTGTTGTTTGATTTGACCACTTTCAAAGTTTTCATTCAACTTCAAGAGAACTTTCAAATTGATTTTGCAAACAGTGGAAACTTTCACATCTTGGTGGGATTTGATGCGGCTAAACTGACAGCTAGTGCTTATGGAATGAATTTTCCAAATATATCAAACAGTGTTGACAATCTCTATCTCAGATGCAGTCTTTTGAGCGATTCAATTGTCTCCGGGAAAAGGTCAAATGCGCTTTACACGTTCTCAACCAACACTAAAACCAGATCATTGCCATTCGAAATTCAACCAATAAATTACTTGTGGAATAAAATCAACTCCCCACATATTTCTGAGGTCACCTTCTACATTACTGATGATGAAGACCGAGAAGTTGATTTGAATGATATTGATATTTCTTTGACTGTGGTAATTAAAAATGGATGAAAGAAGAGAAAGAGATCCTGATACAGGTGAAATAAGATATGGAGGTGGTTTTTCTGATGTTTTCTCAAAACTCGCAGCTAAATTAACAGGAAAAACAGCTTCAAAATTAGCTTCAAAGGCAGCAGAAAAATTAGTTGAAAAAGGAGCAGAGAAAGTTGGAGAAAAGACTGGACAACTCATTGGTGAAAAAATTTATGATAAATTTACAACAAAGAAAGCGAGTGAAGTGAGTGAAGCGAAGCGACCGGAGGGAGCCTCAGTGCCAGCGCCCCCGGAAACAAAAGGAAAAGAAATTGGGGAAATACTGAAGAAAGTCCGCTTCCAAGAAGACACTGATAAATTTCAATATGTGAAAGATGTTTATAAGAGCCTCCTCTGAAAAGAAAAAACTATCTAATAAAATGGCAGTGAATTTTAGAAACCCGGAATTCGTAAAAAGATACGAATATACATATTATGATCTAACAACACCACTCAATGACAACATTGCAAATGGCAACAGGCAGGAAAAAACTAATTATCACTTCAACGTGGATAATTCCTCAGAAGCAAACCCAATTGATTGGTACAATGCATATCTGGAGGTTGACTTTAAGCTTGTTACAACAGCTGACAGTGCAACTGGAATAACCGCGGGGCCAAATAATGGTAACCAAGATTGCACGACAACTAATGGTTTGACATTCATAAAATCAATCCAAGTCGAATGCAATGGGCAAACCATCTATAACAACACAAGAGCAAATGAAAGTGCAAATGCATTGACGCTCTTGAAATACACGAAAACCTATGCCGATTCGGTTGGGCAAGATCAGTTCTTCTATCCTGATACATCAACGGGAACAACAGAAGCACGGCCAGCAGAAGCACTTTATAATGAGGGTTTTGCCAGACGAAAGATCCTGACTGATGCGGCGAATATCAACAAAATGTCAATTCCCCTGAATTTATACAGTTATTTCGCTGCTTTCAAAAATAACCTTCACCCAAATATAAAGACAACTCTTCTGTTGGAACTTGAAAATGACAACAATCTGATTTTCAAAAAAGGCGCTGCGCCAGATTCAAAAGTAATTCTCACTAAACTCAGATTGTGGTGCCCCAAAATCATTTTCAACGGAAAAGGCTTGAAACAATATCTTGAAGATTATCTGAAACCGAAAAAGTGGACATATTTGAAAGAACACCATGAAATAACACAAACAGCAGCTGTGAATAGCTACTTTCGCATTTCCACGGGGCTTCGAAGGCCGCGACATGTGTTGATTTGGGTTGTTCCAACAGCATCTTACAATAGCCAGACACATGATATCTTCAAATTCACGACATTCGGCATTGGAGCAAACAACCGGCACTTCAGTCGAGCCCAACTGGAGTTGAACAACTCAATTTATTACCCTCAATTGGAAATGACAACGGATGAGGAAACTAGGCTTTATCGAGCTTTGATGTCATTCAATTCCGCTTATAATGACGTTTTAAGCGGACCATTGATTACCCGAGCAAATTTCAAAAACCTCTTCGGCATGCTTTACTTCGATCTCCGAAACCAAGAAGATGATGTGAAAGATGGAGTTGTGTCTCTGACTTTCCGATACGAATTGAGTGGCGCCAACCCAACACAGTACACATTGAACGCCTTGGTGTTGCATGAAAAAGAAATTGAGCTGTATACAGCATCAAACAAACTTCTAGTCAAGGCCTGAAAACTTATTTCGATATTCAAAATATTGAAATGACGTCGTATATTCCATATGGTGTGAAATTATCAGATGGGCAAAAAACAAAGCTTGCAAAAGCTGTGAAAAATAACTCTTCCATAACATTGAGACTTTCGCGAAATGAATTGAAAGGGCCAGATGAACTGTTGCTGACAAAGACTCAAATAAGCAAAGTTCAAAAAGCCATCAGTTTGGGGCGGGGAGTTGAATTGTCAATCTCTAAAACACAAATCAGAAAAGTTGTGGGTGGGAGTCTTTGGACTTCGTTGATTTCCCTGGGATCGAAGCTGCTTCCATTTGCAACAAAAGGGGTTTCAAAAGTTGCCCCGCATCTTGCGACTGGAGCGTTGAGTGCCTTGGGGAGCTTGGGGATTGATAAAATATTTGGAAAAGGAGCGCAGCGACCTCGACTGAAAGGAGAAGGAGTGCCAGGAGATCCGTTGTCCTTCATTATGAAGTTGATTGAGAAAGGCATTGAAGTTCTCGCAGTATTCTTATCAAAACTCGCTTCCCTTGGAGACCTCTTGACAAAAGGCCAGAGAAACTTGGTGGGAAAAGGAATTCAAAGCGGAAGTGGAATTACGTTGAAACCAACGCAGAGACAGATTCAAGGTGGGTTATTGGGAACACTTGCCGCTATAGGAATCCCAATGGCTATTGAGCTTGCTTCGAAATTATTCGGATCGGGGCTTCAAGTACCCAGAAAAGGCAAAGGCAAAGGCAAAGGATTGATGGTAAGTCCAAAACCGGGACTGTATCCTTATATGCCGCCGCCATTTTTTGGAACATGGGAAGGTCGTGGGCGAAAAAAAAAATCTGGATCGGGGCTTCTGCTGGGGCCAAACAGTCCCTTTCAAAACATACCGCTAGTAGGGGCCATCCTTTGAGGCCAGCTTGGAAAGATATTCCGATTTCAAACTTTGATATTCTTGAGTGGGTGAGGTTTCTTAAAATTCCCAATTTCAAAGGAATCTTTTCAAGAGATTCAAAAGATCATTTACATAAAACTGGTTCCTGCATAATTAATCTAGATGATTCTATTGGGAATGGAACGCACTGGGTTGCCACATTCATCAAGACACATATTGTCTATTACTTTGATTCATTCTCAATATCACCTCCAATTGAATTGGTAAAATATGCAGATAAAATTGGGAAAGAAATAATTTACAATTATGGGCATCCAATTCAAGCTTTGGAATCTGTCCGATGTGGATATTATTGCTTATATTTCTTGAATGAGATTCGACGAAAATCCTTCTATGACACGTTGAAGGTTTTTTCATTGAGTGATCCAAGAAAGAATGAGAAATTCATAAAAGAATATTTCGATTGAAAATGGAATCATATTGCGTGAAGGAGAAACGCAGGACGGGATGCGTGGAACCGTCTGGATACATGACTGCAAAAAATGGGAGGAAAATGTGGTTTTGCCATTGCGCTTCCTGCGGAATCAAAAAAACAAGATTTGTGAAAAATTCGGGAAACTGAATCTGCCCTCACAAGGTGGGGGCATAGGTGAACTTGCGCTGACTGGCGTTGCGCATGCGCTGCCTTGGTTGGGAAAAAAGACAGTTGAAATGGGTCGTTATGGAGCCAGTGAATTATTGCGAAACAAAAACACTCAAAAGAAAGCATTGGATTTTGCCCTGGATAAGATGAAACCATTTCTTGCCAAAACCTCTGCTGATATGCTCAATCAACTGAGTACGGCGATCCGACCAAACAGAAAATATAAAACAGATCGAGCAGATTTGGATGGGGGTGCTTTAGATGTTCATTCCCTGATTGGGAAACTGCCAAGGCCAAAGAAAGGATTCACTTTACCTGGACATAACTTCACTGGACCTTATAACCCATTGGAGAAGCAAGTCAGATTCGATGAAAAGGGAAAGATTCTTGAAATCTGGCAGCAACCCACAGGAAAAACAGACGCAGTTGCTATGCAACACGATGTGGATTATTCAGTCTGCGCGAAGGAAAAGAATCCACGCAAATGCAAAAACAAAGCCGACAGGAAAATGGTTGCCGCTTTGGATGCCATTCCCTGGAAAGAAAGACAGTGGGGTCATGCTTTGGCGCGAAACACAATTCAAGCAAAACAGAAACTTGGGCTCGGCGCCCCAAAAAACGGGAAAAGATTTTGAGTGAAGGCTGGGCTCAAAATCTGGCAAATGAGCTGCACCGGCCAATCCGGAGGCGCTTTCCAAGGAGGCGAGTCATTGCGTATGGGATTGACAACATCTGGGCGGCTGATCTGGTCGAGATGGGGAAATTTTCGAGGTGGAATAAAGGGATCAGATACCTGCTGATGGTGATCGATGTTTTCTCAAAATTCGGTTGGATTCGTCCCCTGAAAGACAAACGAGGTCAAACAGTGGCTGATGCTTTCCGAGATATATTCAAGGGGCGAAAACCGAAAATGCTCTGGACTGACAAAGGGTCTGAATTTTTCAACGCAGTGATGAAGGATTTGCTTGGCGAAAATGGGATACAATTGTATACAACGGAAAATGAAGAAAAGTCATCTGTTGTTGAGCGCTGGAACAGGTCTTTTAAGGAGAAACTCTTTAAAATGTTTAGCGCGAACAACAATACAATATACTGGGACAAACTTGGCAAATTACTGGATGAATATAATCATCGTTTTCATTCGAGCATTCGGATGAGTCCCGCAGAGGCGAGCAAACAGGAAAATGAGAAAAAGGTTTTCGCTAATTTATACGGAGATTTAATTTATGCTAAACACAACCCGGCAAAATTCAGGGTTGGCGACAGGGTGAGAATTTCAAAGTTTAAACGAAAGATATTTGACAAAGGTTACACGTCGAATTGGACAGAGGAGATATTTGTGATTGACGAAATAAAGAACACAAACCCTGTAACGTATAAATTAGTTGATCTGTTGGGAGAAAACATCACTGGATCATTTTACGAGGCGGAACTTCAAAAGACAACGCAAGATGTGTTTCGAATTGAAAAAGTTATTCGCCGCGATAATAAGCGAAAACTCGCGCTTGTAAAATGGAAAAGTTACCCTGACAAATTTAATTCTTGGGTTCCATTGAGCGATGTGGAAAAGATATCTTAACAGTTTCGAATGTTAAACTATATGTTATTCCAAACTTCCCTATCATTTTGACAAACCTGTTTGATAATTTTTAAGTTTTTAGCAAAAAATCTCTGCGGCAACTCACACATTAAAAGTCTTGGGTAAGTTGTAGCAAGTTCATAAAAAGCCATCAAAAACTTCGCGTGGGAAGAAGAGATATCCAGAGTTTTTCTCAAGTGGAGTCTAAATCCTTCCGGTGTTGAGGCTGATCTTAAGGCCACAAGTAAATCGCCTTGAAGTGCTGAATAATACAAAATATCACGATGCGAGTTCCCAATCGCCTTCGATAAAAGATTAATCGAGTCAACACAGTTCTCTGGCGTCTCCCTCTTGATTTCGATGCCATGATAACACTTCATTCTTTCATGGTTAACTGCTAACTCCAATGTCTCCTTCACTGCAGCATATTGATCACGTTGTGGTTCTTTATCGCTTTTTGCCAATTCAGGAAATCGGTCAATCATGATTGCCTTCTCTTCCCCAATAAATTCAGCAGCATCTGGAAATCTGTGAACAATTCTTTGAGTAAATCCCTCGAGATAGTCAGCAAAAACTGTAAATCTTTTCTTGTTCATGATGACTGTAACACGTTTATCACTTTTCTGATTTTATGCAAGACGCAAGCCAATTTGTGATTTTGTTGATAGTGGATTTCGGCGTAAGCCAATTTCTGATTGGTTTGGAGTGACAGGTTATTCTGAGAAAATTTATTCGTCTTTCCGAGAATGCCGCCTGTCGCCAGAATATGAATGTTTGTCATTCATATTCATGTTTTCAAAGCACCGCTCAACTGCGCTTTCATTTTGCTATGATGCAAATAGCCAAGAGCGTAAGGGTTTTTCCCTTTTGGTAATGTTTATTTTTAAAATTTGTTTTTCATGTTGAATGTTTAAACAGCTTTGGTTTTAATTTTATGCAAGACGCGTCTTGTGTTTCAATTGACTTAGTGATGAATAATCGGTCAAGCTCATGATTTCAAGCTTCGCTTGCGTTTCGCTGGGCTAATTTCGTTCGTTTCGTTCGCTTTATTTTCTTTCATTTCCCGGTGGATTTCCCAGAGAAGACCGCTTTGCTTTTGGAGTTCCTTTTTGAGAATCTTGTGTTCCTCCTGGAGATTGACAAAAGATTCAAAAAGGAGTTCAATTGAGTCTTCGATTTCGTCGCTTCGCTCAGCTTCCGCCATCTCCGAGTCAGACACAATAAATTCATCATCCGATGTTGTCGGAGTCTCATTCACGCTTCTTGTTTCTTCCTCTGAGCATGTGAAACAATCGTCATGGTCACTCGCTTCGCTCGCACTGAGGCTCGCTTCGCTCGCTTCGCTTTGCTCGTCTTCATTGTAAATTATTTTTTTAAATGGATCCATTTTAATTCCAATTACATTTTTTGAAAATGGTTTGGATTATTTTTTCTTGTTCCGCCCGTCTGGATGAAAGTTTGAGCAGTTTGAAATCATCTTCATTGGGATTGAAACCGTTCTTCTGCAACAGGGCGAAAAGAACTTGGTGGCAATTGAGAAACTTTTTCCTGTTGAGATGAAGATCGTCATATGCTAGGGAAAAATATTTGAAATCGTCGATGAGATATTTCTCCAGATGTTCATAATCATTTCCGTCGTGACCTGTTATGTGATTAAAAATTGCATGATCGTTGCCATGGACTTTTTTCCACTTGGAAACTTTGACGAAATCCCTGACTTTTTTTCTTGTGATTTCATCACGGGGAATTTGGGAGAGAATTTCTTTTTGATAAAATTCGAGATCTTTGAGTGGAATTTGATTTTTCCCCTGATTTTTGCGGATGATATTTTTGAAATGTTCCAGCCTGGGATTTTTGTGAGATTGCCATGTTGTGCGGATTTCTCGAATAATTTCAGGAGTGAAATCGATTTCTTCTTCTTCGGAATCAGACATTTTCTTTGCCTGGGGAAAAGATTTTGGGATTTGAAAAGAATTTTTTTGTGCGGAAATTCAGCGGAGAAATCTTGAAATTGGCCAATTTCAAGATTTTGTCTTGTGTTAATTTTAGCAGTCAGTAGGTGGTAAAAGAGAGTTCTGAGACACCCTCAAATTCCCCTGAATTTCACACAAATATTTCCTGCAGATTTCAACAAATAATACATTATTTATCATCAGTCCAAATCAACAGATACCACGCAATTCTGATGAGTTTGAGCAGATTTGACAAATTGCGGAGTTGTGTGAAAACTGACAGAAATTGTTGAATTTGTCAGATTTGTTGGGTCTGAAATATTTGTGTGAAATTCAGGGGAATTTGAGGGTGTCTCAGAACTCTCTTTTACCACCTACTGTGGTGGCTACCGAGACATACGGTATACCAACAGGAGTCACTCACCCTGAACAGGAGCTATTAAAAATATAGCCGAAGAAAAACGGCGGGGAAAATAAAATAAAGTCTACGAGGTTATACCAGGGATGGTTATTAAATAAAGCATTCTGAAGAGTACATTATTCAACAAGCCATCCTGTTACATTCAGTGTTCTTATCTCGCCTCACAACTTCGGTTGCTCCAGATAAATTTGCCAAGCCGGCGAGCCTCACGGGCACACAACAATGGAAGAAATCACGCAGAAAAGCCTCCCATGCGATAACAGACCCAAAAATTCGCCACGCAGGCAATTATCAGTACAAATTCACCACGCAGGCGAGCCACACAGGCAATATCAATTCAATCCCGCCACACAGGCAAGCCTCACAGGCATAAATTATCCAAAACAAATTCGCCACGCCGACGAGCCGCACAGGCATACATCAATACAAAAGATTTAATAACGCAGAGAAGCCTCCCAGGCAATAACAGAGCAAAACGTTCACCACGCAGGCAGACCTGACAGGCAATTATCAGTACTTATTTTCCACCTGGCTCGGTTTTCTTTGTTCTTTTCAGGGGAATATATCACATAACCCCGTTCATTACAGTGTCTGAAAAGCTGGGTGCGGCTTTGATTGTAACAGGGGAGAGGCGGGGCTGAAAACAATAGCTGATAACAATAGCAAAACAAAGGATTATATATTCCCCTCAACATATTTCCCCCAACATATTTCCCTCGACATATTCCCCTCGACATATTCCCCTCGCCTTAGTCCCCTCGACTTATTCCCCTCGACTTATTCCCCTCATAATAGAAAAACACAAACGGGAAGACAAAATAGGGCGTGACAAGGAAAACGCTCTAGCATCGGTCAATATTTTTTGTTTACAAACTCTTGTTACAAAAAAGACAACTTCATCAATCATGTTCCTACGTAATTAACTTGGCGGTCGCGACAAAAAAGCGAAATGTTAATAACATTATTCGTACCTCGATTCAGGTTTCGATCTCCAATAATGTATGACGCTTCGTTTTACGCTTGAACCTGAATATGTTTCTGCCGCACACCGCAACCACTCCATTTATCTTCGAAAGATGAAGGCGGGCAGTTGGGCCATGGCGAGACCACGAGTACTGTTGATACATTTTCTTCTTTCTCTCTCTCCTTCTACTCATAACGAAGCAACGTGCTTAATGCAAATTTGGCAAAAGCAAAACATGTTTACCGTCCCGCTTCGTAATGTGCCGTGATCCCAATGCGGCCTTGCGGAATCATGCTTTTTTGCATTTGAATTGAACGGAATGTTACTCTCCGAAAAATTAATAGTTTCTTTGTTTTAGAAAACCTCACAAGGTGGGAAATAAGCATGTTATTGACCAGTCCCTCGGGGATATGTGATATATTCCCCTCGTGGCGTTCCCTCGGGCTACGCCCTCGGGTACGCCACGAGGGGAATATATCACATATCCCCTCGCTCCTGGTCAATAACCCTTACAAATTCGCCGCACAGGCAAGCCACACAGGCAATATTACCTCAATGCCGCCATACAGGCAAGCCACACAGGCAAATTCGCCACGCCGGCGAGCCTCACAGGTATACATCAATACAAAAATTTTATCACGCAGAGAAGATTCCCAAGCATTAACGGAGCAAAAACTTCGCGACGCCGCAGACCTCACAGGCAATTATCAGTGCAAGAATTAAACAACAAACCAGGGACGCGAAGAGCAAAACACGTGTACGTTCCAAACCTGATAAACAGACAACTCATACGATACCGTATCTCATTCGCCTGTACAGCCGGTCAAACTTCACCCGCTGTGAACTGCCGCGTCGGCTGGAGAGCTTATTAGCGCTGCTATTGCTTCACCTACCACAACGCGAGGAACTTGTTCCACGTCGGCCATCGAGTAAGTCGGGGTTGATAACAGAAACGCCAAACTATTCACTTTTGCGGCCTCGAGTAGAGTGATGGGGTGGGGCACATGTAACTTCTTTTATAGTCTCATTAACATAATCCCCAGGGTATTAATTACCAATACAAATTGGGTTTGCATAGCTCCGAGCCGTTTGAAAGGAAACCGATGACCTCATTAGCATTCATTTCTCTTTTTTTTTTGTTTGTGCCTGGATTAGAATGAAAGTAGGCTTTTATGTAAGGGATAATGCCCGAGCTCCGAGACCTTCTTAAAAATAATGACCGAGCGCTACGCGCTCGGTCATTATTTTTAAGAAGGCCGAGGATCAACTATGGCCTCGATGAAACGCGGTGATGCGATATGAAGCGCCGTTTGTGATATTCTTCACTGGCCAAGTAGGATACTTTTTACAACAAGATGCGTATAAAGTTCTCAAGTTACCGCAAAATAGGAAAAAGGAATCAGGAGGATGCAATCTTGGAAAAAATGTGAGCTAGCGAAGTGAAATTTTAATAGTACACTTTTGAAACGTTTCAATTCTTACATGACAAGGGTAAAAAGTTCCTTGACAGTCAGCAGTAGCAATAATCAGAAATTTAGGGATATGGGCTTTAGATTAGACTACGAGCAGTCTCTTTTTCACAGCTTAGTCCATCGAGTGAGAAACGAAGAAACATTAGCGAACGGTAATGGCCGTGCGAAACTGGGGCGCCCCCAGTTTCGCGCGGCCATTATCCATTCGCTAATGTTTTTTCGTTCCTCGCTTGATGGACTAAGCTGGGAAAGAGAGACTGCTCATAGTCTAGCTTTAGATAAAAATGGGAACTTCACTGTCGATAATTTTTCATTCCACGTTCAATGTAATGGTGGTTGAAAACCTAAAAACATAAGTCCCTCGGAGATACAGGGTGTATGTTGTTGGTCCAGAGGGATGTTTTGTTTATTTTGTTGACATGTACATCAAAAGTATTTGTCAGGGGTGTTGCGAGTGCTATCCATGTTGGAATTTTCAATAAATTATGCTGAGGTGCTAAATTGAGAAGATTCTAGAAAATCACTGAGGTGGAACAGTAGGTTATTATTGTGATCAGTGAGGTGGAACAGGAGGTTACTATTTTTAATAATAACCTCCTGTTCCACCTCACTGACCACAATAATGACCTGTTGTTCCATTTCAGTGAACATGTATGCAGATTATTACAAATAATAACCTGTTCAAAACAATGAAAAGGTGCATTAATATCAGATAAAATTAGGCCTAGGCAAAGCGATTATTATATCTAAGCTAGATTCGCGATTAGGTTAGATTTAGGGATAGGGTCACCTTTTATAATTAAATTTTTGTTGGGTTTGCCGGATCAACCCAGTGGTCTACAGACTAGTGGTGAAGGAGGGATGTTACAGTTACACGCATATAAGAACAAATGGATTAAGAACACCAGGCTGAAATTTGGCCAATAAAGCCCCATTTTTATAAGACAAGATCAGCATGAAAATTGTAACATGTTCTTATAAAATGGAAAAAGTGTCATAATTACAAAACATGTTAGTTTATGTTTGCTGTCAGATAACTACATAACTCTATCAGCTGTCAAGCTGTCTTATTGATTGTGTTCATTTGTCAATATAATCAAATTACAGAATAATTATTTTTTTTTATTTTCCTAAAATATGCTAATTATACCTCTAGCAACATGTTTTGGATAGTATTACTAAATAAACATTTAAGAACATTTTAAGAACATTTTGAGGCTGATTTGTCACTAAGCACCCGATAAATAAGAACTCGATCAATCTGACCTCCGAAATCGTGTGTTCTCATATGCGGGTGTTTACTTTATAAGTTTGCATGTACATTTAAGGGTGGTTTTGTTTTACCTTTTCATGAAAAAATTGAAGTTTTTCACCGTAACTTTTACATTTTTATTTCATTTTAGCGTTTCCTTGTTGGTATTGATTATTTTTCGGTTTTCTAAATAGAGTTTTTGACATATACCATATACCCTGTCAGTTTCATAGTTTTAATGCTTTTGAAGTTACCTACAATATCGGTCACATTTGTTGGAACGGTGTCCGCTTTCTTCCCTTCTTTCCCCTTCAATGTTGATGTTCAAGATGCTAGAGTCAAATAAAATTTATGCGGACGCAACATTGCGGAGAGAGGAGCAACAGTGGGGGGAGAGGAGAGGGCCTGCATGTGCACTGCATTTCTGAACTGACAAATCTGGTAGTTTCTTGGTGTTGCGGATGGTGTGATCACCAAATGATGTAAAACAAAAGATTCAAAAGACACTGAACAATACCCACACCGCAACACAAAAGCTAACCAACAATGGCTTCCGCAACACCAAGAAACACCCACAAATCTGGACTTCTCGTGAAGTGTTCCAAGTAATTATGTCTTGTATTGTAGTCTCAGGAACTCCAAAAAGGTCCAGGCTAAATAGGGTTTTTACTCTGTTGGGCATTTTAGTGGAGTTTTTCATGACTTATTTTATTCATGCCTTGCTGTATCTGTTACCTTTGTAGCCATTCGTCAACAAATTCTCCCGAAGATTTTTATTGTAATAAGAAATAGCACACAAACTGCAGTGACAAACATGACAATAAAACGCATGTTGGAAAACAAAATATTAACTTGACGTTTCGTATGTTACAACATACATCCTCAGAAGTGACCGTTTAGAATACAAGTAACAACTAAATTTAAATGAATAATAAGTAACTAATTAACAACAACAATAACATAAGATGAGAAAAATGTGCATATAAAAGATGCAAACTAATAAAGAATTAGCTTTTCGCTTAATCTTACAGTGAGTATCAGACTGACCTTTTGCCAATATCTCAAAGTGGTCCCTTTTAAAGTTGTGACCAGTTGATGTGACGTGGTCTGCGATAGCAGATGCATGACAAGTACTTGTGATCCCTTTAAAATGTTCAGTGTTTCTGTCATGCAATCTTCGTTTTGTTTTGTTTTTTTAATGTAGAAATCCTGACAATCCCAACAACTAGCTTTATACACAACTTTTGACATTTGGGAACGGTTGAACCTATCTTTGTAGGGATAAAAGGACTTAATGCGATGAGCGTTTTGGAAAATCACCCTAAGATCAATGCAGCCATAAAATTTATTAATGCAGGTCTTAAGCTGTTTGGTAACAATTTTACTTTGTACCCCTAAATAAGGTAAAACTAAGATTGTTTCTTTTTTGGGAACTGTGATGATCGGATTCCTCAGTCTGTTCTGCTGTCTGTTCAAAACATCATTAATGTTGTAATTGACAACACCAGCAGGATAACCATTTTGTAACAACAACTTCCTCAGATCATTCAGACAAGATCGCAAAAGAGAAGGTGACGAACAGATGCGGAAACAACGAAAAGTACGACCAAATTGACGGTGTGGCTATGGGCTCTCCTTTAGGTCCTGTTTTGGCCAACATTTATGTGCCATTTTAAAGAAAAATGGGTCCTTAACTACAACGCTCGCCCTTCTGTTTGGTTTCGATACGTAGACGATACCTTCACCTTGTTCGACAATAAAAACACAGCAACCCAGTTTCTACAGTACCTTAACAACTGTCACACAAATATCAAATTCACCGTTGAATTCAAGGATAACTTTGCAATCCCTTTCTTGGACATTCTCATCAAACGACACAATCACACTTTCTCAAGATCTATTTACCGAAAGAAGACCTTTACCGGCCTGTACACAAAATGGGACTCCTTCACACCTAGGAAACACAAAGTAAACCTCATCCGCACACTCACTTTTCATTGTTTCCGCATCTGTTCGTCACCTCTTTTGATTAAGGAGACTCTACTTATTCAGGAACTCAGACCTACCCTTAACGATAATGTCAGCAGCGAAAAGCAAATTCTTTATTAGTTTGCATCTTTTATATGCAAATTTTTTTCATCTTATGTTATTGTTGTTGTTAATTAGTTACTTATTATTCATTTAAATTTAGTTGTTACTTGTCGCGTTCGAAGAACGCAATCCTAATTTCGTGTTGGAGACAAATTTGAGATTTTTCGGTAGACGGTCTTCCAAAAGGCCGCCCCTATTGGGTTTTTTTTTTCAGGGGCTCATTTCCGCCGGAAATTCCTTCGAACGCGTCTCCATGATCTGTGATTATTGCTAGTATTCTAAACGGTCACTTCTGAGGATGTATGTTGTAACATACGAAACGTCAAGTTAATATTTTGTTTTCCAAAATGCGTTTTATTGTCATGTTTGTCACTGCAGTTTGTGTGCTATTTCATATTAAGCTACGATGGCCAAGGAGAATTAATTTTTGCGATGTTTTTTTTTTTATTTATTGGGTTCAAGTCAACCGAATTGCCTCAGGCCTCTCTCTTTTCTTAATGACGTTTTGCAGATTCTCTGCACATTATTCCTTTTCTGGCTTAGAGGTGTGAGATTTGTGCGTCTTTTTGGAAAGTAAGGTTGTTATGCGATTCTGAACAATCTTGTTATCATTATTATTTCCATTTGAACACACTTTTGTATCGTTTTGTATTGAAATCCAATACTGATTTTCAAACCATTTGGCCATGTAGTTTATTAAAAAAACCAACTTTATTCAAACACTGAAATGAGCTTGCTTCGTTCGTGGATTTTATTTGTAAGAATTTCAGTCTGCTCAACACGATTACAATTACCAAAACTTGATGTTGCCATGTTGGATGTAAAAGAAACCGCTCTCCAAGTTTCTTCAGCAGAATGATTTTTCTTAATTAATGCCATCAAAAGGGATTCCTTGTTACTTCTTTGGTACCTTGCGGAAATGGTTAAGGCGGTCAATATTTTACAAAACAAACATAGCTTAATTAAGCTGTAATTTGTTATAGTGCTGTTTGTTTTTTAACATTTTCAAAAAGTTCAGTACTTAATGCTGTATGAGAGCCAGGGTCAGAAACACAGCCTGCGACTAACGCTTGGATGTTTTTTTTTTTTCTGTAAACATCAATTTGTTTATGTTAACATGGTTACGTTGAAGAAAATGGCGATAATAATGAGGGAGCTTAGTGCATGCTTAACCCTCGGACATACAAGGGAGGGGGCGGTGGCATCCATCCCTCCTCCTCCCATTAAATGCCCCTCTCCCCCATTAAAGTCATTAAATACCCACCTCCTCCCATTAAATGCCCCCCCCCCCCCATCCTTAAGGTTTTTCTCTGATTTTTTCAAGAACATTTAAGATTAGCACATACCGTCTTTAGTAGCTGTTTATTTTATCGTTGAGACACATTTTGGTAAAGTTTGGAGACAACCGGTTGCTATGGTAACGAGATATGATGTCATAAGTAGTATGAGGTCAATCCATTAAAAATGCGTTTCTTTCACCTTTTTCAGGGAAAAAAAAACAAAATGCTACCAAAAGCATGTAAATGTTTAACTGTATGTTATTTTGCAAGTCTAGAAGAAAAGATTTGCAATTTCCGCATTCTTCCGATAAATTTTAATTTTTTAGTAAAATCCAAGATGGCGGCCACCTTGGCGACCATTTTGAATGACGTCACGGACCACCAGCAGCGCCGAAACCAATAATATGTTTCTTATCTGGCAGAGCACATCACAGGCTGTCTATTAGACTTTAAATATTTCCGAAATATTGCAACCTCGCAAAAACCAAGCCGCTTATACCGCTTATAAGTTTGCATTTACGTCCAAGGGTTTAGTGAGGATTTATCAGAGAACATCTATGTCTTCAAGAATATATTGCAAAATTGTTAAATGTGGTTGTAGATGCCAAGACATTTTAAATTGTTCCTTACTTTCGTAGGAACCAGACCTCAGCAAGTTAAATGGACCTCTTAGAGGCTATAGTATTTCCTACAAAGAAGCCGGGAAAGCTGCGGTGACAGTCAGTGCCCCTAGTTCATCGACGTATTTGATATTAAGCAGCCTGAAGAAATGGACAAAATATTTCATTAAAATTGCGGTGACTAATGGTGACTTTCTTAGCCCGTGGAGTGATGAAAAGGAAGCTTGGACTAAACAAGATGGTTTGTTTTACCCATTTGTTATGATTTGGTTATTCATTTTGCATGTTTCTTTTTTTTACCCGTTTTCTTATTTAGTCATTTTGTGAAAGATGATTTGGTTAATTTTTGGTTTGTTATTGTTCTGTCTTTTTAGCCTTATAATAATTACGAAGATTAATTATGGGAACACGAATATAATCTCATCAGCAACTTTTTTTGTTGTACAATCCTTAGAAAAATCATTTGTTTTGTGGCAAACACAAGAAATACATCACGTTTCACAATTTCTCCAAGATGTATTCTTCCGAATTACAGTCACACAACCACAACAACTCAGCTCTACAGCTCATTGCTACTCAACTCCCCAAAGATCAAACCTATTGTTGTCTGGCATGCCTTGAGGTAGACAATTCTCATTAGCTACAAATCCTTCATCAATTTAGACAATAAATGCACCCCCCGCACACGCTCGCTCTAAACTCTGTCATTACAATAATTATAATCAACTATCACGTTGAAGTAAATAAAAAACCTAATACTTTGTACAGTTTCCGACAGTTGTTAAGTTTCCTTGAACATAAATATGCGTTATAATATCTATTTTGCATGAGTACTGAATCTCTTTTGACAGCCTTTCATATAAAACAAGACAAACTGATTTTAGTATGACGTCCCTTTTTCATTTTTTGTAGCTCCCAGTGAGCCACAGAATCTCCGGCTGCAGGTCCTTGGTCCAAGTAAAAATGCCAGACCACAAATGACAGTCAGTTGGGGAAAACCCGCTAATGAAAATGGTATCATCACAAAATATACATTAGTCTATACATACAACTTTGAAGGAAAGATGACAACAAGAAGACATTCCACAAATAGTGGTAAGATCTTAAGCTACAGTTTTGACGTTCTGGGCGGAATACAGTACATCGTCAATCTTTGGGCAGAAACTATCAAACCAGGACCGAACGCAACTAACGCTGTGCTAGTACCAGTATACGGTAAGTGAGGTTTTTAACTTATTTGTTGCCAATGGATTTCGTTGTTTACTTTGGTCACCATGTAAGGACCTTTTAAACGGTTCCGACATTTGCGCAAACATTCATCTAACATTTTGTCGGACGTTTTGAGCAGATCGTCCAGCATTGTTGGAAGTGTTGAGAAAATGTTGGAAGCTAGCTTGTTGGAAGTGTGTTCTAACAAATTTAAATTGGTTCAAACTTTCATCCAACATCACTCCGACATTTCCTTTGTTCAACTTCTCAAAAAATGTTGGACCGTGTTGACGCCATTTAAACACTTCATTCAATATTGTAAACATCATGTTTAATATGTTGGCCCGATTGTTGAGCCAATGTTGGAACTGTTTGAATGGCCCAATTTATGACTAATTTATGCATTATTTATTCCTTGCTCCCGATTAAGGCATAATTATTCATAACTAAAGCTCAGTCCATAGAATATCTCACTGGTATCGCCGTAGTCAAGGGTCAGTGGAAACTTGGATTGTGTTGCATTCATCTTTGTTAAGAATCCTTCTACATTTAATGAATGTAATTATTTGCTTAAGATTTTGATTAAGCATCTAGCAATGAGATGACGCATTTTGTTCCTAAATTCAGCGTTTATATCAGACATTCAGTATATTATTTTTGACTACATTTATGTCATATTAGGCTAATAGTTCTCACCTAATAAATGAGGCAACTTTCTCTGGCATCCTAACTGATATATCTTAAAGACTTTGCATATCATTGGGCTTTGCCTTTCCAAAAATTGTTTATCACAGAAAAAGAGTTTTGGCTTCTGACTTTAGTTACTAAAGAGTTGCTCTTTTCTTTAGCGCCAAGCATTGCTCCATCAAACATCACTTCGAAAAAGATAAACGAGCAAACGTACATAATAAGTTGGAATCCTCTCCCAAGAGAAATGAGCAACGGTGAAGTGATCACTTTTGAAGTGAACCAGACCATGGTTTCTAGGTCATGTGCTGCAAGAGCCATCTCCTCTGCCGCAATTGTGTTAGTAAACACAACAAACACATTTAAAGTTCTTTCTGGTTTGAAAGCATGTTCCCAATACAATGTTATAGTACGTGCTTACACTACCGCTGGTCCCGGAGTCTTTAGTAATATTCCTCGGCGTATCGTGACTACAGGTAGGTTGTGCAGTGTTTGGCTAAGTACACCAACAGCGATATTAAAACAATGGTTTGTTATCCAGAATAGCTTCAGATGAATGGCCATAGGTTATTATTTCATCCACACTTTCAAATGCGAAATGAATTTGAATTATGGTAACATCATGTGTGGCATTATAAACAACCCCCCTTCCCAACTCCCCACTCCTTTCTCTTCTGGCGTCATAAAAAAAGAGAAAGGACCTTATTCAATCTCATAACAAAGAGGGATTGGTGGATACCCCTCTTTTCCAGGCCCCCGTTGTCTAAACCGGGTATTTAACACCGAAACCCTGATCGAACGTAATCCTCTGTGAGCCCATGCACGACCCTTATGGGTCAGAGGCTATTTCCTTGAGACCAAAGCCTGCGCCTGCGACTCTAACTGACTGGATGACTATTCATAGACTAAGACCGCTTACCGGAAATGTTTAATTGTGGATCATGGGCTGAAGTCCGCGTAAGCATACTGCATGATATCATCCGAAGGCCATGCAGGGCACGCGCGCGCTGATTGATCAATTGCGATCGCGTCCAAACACATTTCGGCTCTGATTGGTTATCGACTGAACCGCCGCCCCATACTTCTAGCAACAACAAGAATAAAGGTGAAGTAATACGGGCGACAAAATCGTGCATCTTGTCACGCAACAATGTTGCATTGCAAGTTGAAGCTCTGATGTTCCGCGTATTACCACCTATACTCGAGCAACAATTTTTCATGTTGCAGGAAGTAGACGTCGCTTCTAGTTTTTTGTAATTGTTGCCCGTTTATTATGATATTTTTATTAAATGACTATTCATTTTCCTTATTTATTCATCATGTAGTGCCATTAGCGCCAACTAATTTATTTGCCTCGTCACCTCAATCAACCAGCGTAACACTTAACTGGAAGAAGCCTTCACTGAATAGTGAATTGGTGGAGACATATCAGGTGAGGCCTAGTCATAAGTCGACATAAGCTTCTTAGAACGACCAACGTCCACTACATTCATGTAGCTTCAAACGTAAACAAAAAAATATAACTAGTACATGGATTATTTTCTTTATTCTTCATCGAAGCTAATGTGTGAAAATCAGGATAATGTTTGAAATAAATGGGTTGATATCATTGCAAGACGCGGAAAACAATGGTAAATGCGCTCCATTGTTCATCTGGTTTTGGTTTACGAATCTGCAAACACGAGGGATCGAAACAGATCGATCTCACACGGACAAGATTAGACTAACAGAAACGATTCAAAACTGATAAAAACCGACCAATCACTGCGTCGAGACGTTAAAGTCTGCCATTGCTCAATACTTTCTCTAACAACATCGCCGCACTGTGTACCAATTACGTGAAAAAAACCTAGTACTAATAATTATCTTTTCAGATCTTATTCAACGGAACAAAAAGCTATTTTAAGGGTTTCAAAGACTCACGAGTAATTGACACATCTGGTCCTGTTCTGACGTATAAAGTGGATACTCTGTTACCTGGAACAGAGTATACTTTTGCCGTAAGGGCAAAGAGTTCATGTGGAATAGGAGACGTAGGAAACGGAGTAGTCGTGGAAACCAAGGTGGATTGTAAGTCCAGTTGCAAAATCATAACAAATTGCTACAGTACATAACTGTCGTTAACTTAACAAACGAAGCAATTCTTCTTGCAACTTGCAACACAATGCGCTTGAAGACCAGTTGTAAAAGAACCAGCGTGCGTTAAACTCCCTCTTCGCAATGCTCTCGTTATCGTTGCATTGCAAGTTGCAAGGAAATTATTGCCTCCCATGTAAATGCGTTCATGAAAACTATTGTGACTGCAAGCAAAATAGGCACCAAGGTCCTTCTAACACACGCCAAACTTTGAACGCTTAGTGAAAATAACGGTATGAAAAAGAATACAAAATAAATACAAGCGGTTATTGACTTGTAAGTACATTTTAATGAATTTTACAACTTCATGTTGAAAAAAAAAGCGAAGTGCATGATAGAGACATGAAAGTTTTATGTTAAGGGAAGCAAATCGTTGTGGCTCCTTACACCCAAATGGTCCATTAAACCACAGATCGAAAATCTCATTTGACAGATCTAGAAAGCAAACCAATTGGCTTAACAGCACAGCTAAGTGTAAACCCATTTCTACCATAAAACAACTCCACCTCTTGGTCATAGCGAGACATTATTTAGTTAGCTCTACTGGATTTCCTTTGATTATTTGTTTGTTTGTTTATATGCTTGATTTTGTTAAATTAACCAACAGATCCCAGAAGTCCTAATGTCTCAGTCGTCGAGAAAATAAGTACGCCAAATACGTCCATCATATCGGTCGGTATTTGGGGTGTTAAACCTTACAACGGACCAATAAGGTATATCCATTTTATATCAGTATTACGCCATATTGGTTTAACAAGATGGCATAGACTTCTTGATACTTGAATGTTTTACTTATCAATATTATTAAGGGTTATTGCGCTGTACTTTGCTTCTAGTCACTACCAAGTCATTGTCCAAAGTGTAAATAACTGGGCGGATGAAATACCAGAAAAGAACAAAAAGAAGCTGTTGGATTATGACGAATCTCAAAAAGAGAAACAAGGTTTCTACATTGCCGCTGAATTGCAGTCAGAGTTAATTCATCCTTCTCTAACGTTTGATATTGGTGATGGCAAACGCTATGGTACTTACAAAAATGTTGCCCTGGCCAAATCACAGAAATACAAGATTTACATAAGAGCAGTAACAACTGACCCCAAGGTAATGTTTAAGCAACTGGTATTGGATTATTATGAGTAAATTCCATGTGCACAGTACATTCAACTGCGCTCCCCAATGTTAAGCAAGTGAAACTCTGGCAGTTGATTTTGGTCCATCCAGGATCTTTTACAGCTCCAGCGTCTTTGATATACTTTTGATATGACTAAATATATGTTTGATGACATAATGATGTCCATCACTCCCGGCCACTTACAAAAAACTAAATGTCAGCATACGAACGTATTTCTCGATACCCATCATTGGAGTGATTATAACGCTTTGTATGGATTGATAAACAACTCCATAAGACAATAATGCTAAACATTATATGAAGTGAACGATCTTGCTTGACAATATTATCCAGATTCAAACTTATAAAATATATTCTACAGCACAATCAATAACATTTCAAGGGGGTATTTTCTTCTTTTGCTTCTTCTATCCCCATACCAAACCAAAATCTCAACTTTTATTTTGCAGTATCTTCCCGGACGAGAAACCCTTACTGCCATGGTAACTATAATGGAAGGTTAGTATATTAAAGTTTGAATTCCTTGCAATTTTAGCTGCCTGACACGATTGTTTTCAAGAGCATTTTTCCTTAGAACATGCCGTCTTCAACAGCGGGTCGAGACACATTTTGGCAAAGTTTAGCGAGAATCGGTTGCTAAGGTAACGAGATATGATTCCATTAGTAGTATGAGGTTGTTTTTAACCTTTTTTCGGTAAAAACGTATAAAACGCTAACGAAAGCATAAAAATGTTTAAATATATTATATTTTACAAATCTGGCAAAATTATTTGCCATTTTCGTAGTTTCCGATAAAATTGAATTTTTGGAAAATCCAAGATGGCGGCCATTTTGGATGACGTCACGGAACCCAGCAGCGGCATAACCCATAATTTTTACCTTATCTTGTAGAGCATATCACAGGCTAGACTATATGTAAGAGGTAAAATATTGTAACATCGGAAAAATCCAAGGGAGAGGTCCCCCCCCCCCCACCCCGTGTACCACGGCGGGGATATAAGTACACAATATGTGATATTTCATTCATACCAGACTTCCACTTTACCACTAAAAACAACGGTTCGCAACGTATTAAGTAGCGTGTTGAATTCATCCACTACACAACAAATTGTTATTACTCATGCGCGTAGCGGCATGAGGTAAGGTTTCGGCTCCGTTTTTCTTGTTTTTATTATTATTATTTTTATTTTTTGTCACGATTTTGCATGCAAATTTATGCGCGCATATTTTAAATTGTGCACTTCCGGTTGACGTCTTTGCCATTTACACTTCCTGTTTAGTGACTTCCGGCTATTCTCACTTCCGGTAAAAGAGCGTTACTTAAGTGTCACGACAGAATCTCCTACAACCCTACATACATTACTATGTTCACGTTTGGTATATATAACACTTAGAAAAATCACTGGCTTCATTGTGGTACAGCATTCATGTCCACAACATTCAATAGTAAACAACGTGGTTTTAAGGAACGATGACTGAATGAAAGGAGTAACTCTTCTCCATGTCGGACATCTTCTTATCATGTTTAAAATATATCATAAAATTTTCTTACGCATGCGCATGAGTAAAGGCTGCTTGGAGCCTCTTGTTAATATAATAAAATTGTACTTGTCTACTCCTTCTCATCAGACGAACATGGAAGAAACGAACAAATAAACTCACCAGGCGACAAACCTTCAAACACAGGTTTGTTAGCTCCACACTATTATTACTATCCTATATCCTTTTGTTGTCAGAGGATGGGAGTCAAGTTTTGGTCACTCGTCACGCCAAGTTTTCTTCAAAGAAAACAGTCATCATAGACGTGAACCAATTGTGGAAATGCTTGAACTCTAGACAGTCAAACAAATTGTGTTATATTTGTAATGGTAGTAACCGGAACTAAAATCTAAAACAATCCACAGGACAAAAAATGCAAAGTAATGGGCATAAGTATCTGTATAAGTGAGTGCATTATAACAGATAGAAAGAGGGGACTGAGAGTCGTATCATTTCTTCTCTCCCCAAAAAAAATTACATGTTGTCCAGGAATGTACTTTTCTTATTACATATTTCCGGAAGAAGATTACAGACCATTCTTCTCATCATCTCTATCACTTTATCCATCATCCATCATTTTGTTCAGCAAGTTTACCAGATGGTGATTTCACGTGCGATTACAGCTAACCTTGGGAGGAATTTCAATGTACTGTGTTATACACAAGCTATGATATTTTGTTTGTTTTTCAAATACAGTTCTAGTCATTTCAAACATCATCTTGGGAGTGGCGTTTGCCTTGTCTCTTGGTGTAAATGTGTATTTGTGGCGGGTTAGACGAACTCCTAAAACATGCGAGAAGTATTTACCCAAAGAAATCCAAGTGGATGCTCCACAAAATGAACAAGGTTTTTCAAAGTGCTTTTAAATGCTATTATGTAAAGTGAAATAATGATACTTGAGCTCGCAGTTGTGTTTCAAGTTAAGCAATTGCAAAGAAGCCTCAAAACTAGTTAGGGCTTTAACGGGATTTGAACCCATGACCTCCATTTAGTTCACATCGCATACATGACAACAGGCGGCAAATAGTTCTCAAGGTTGGTAGAGTTTGAAAAATGCTACTGCACCCATCTTGATAACTATATGCCGCTTGTCATCAAGACCAATGCGATGTGAACACTAAGGGCGAATATATATTTATGTATTTTTTTAAGTCACAATATTTTTGCAAAGGGTGTTTATACATATATAATTAGTTACAGTATAAAGATTTTTTACTTTCTATTATTACCTTGTAGTCTCTTTGATGATTAGGATACCCCTGCCCTGAGACTTAAATAACGTCATCATCATCGTCATCATCGTCATCATCATTATCACATTAGTGCTTGTAGTTTAGGAAAATCGAAAAGATTTTGCAGACTCGTCTGCATGGTCCTCAGATGGACCTCCTCTTAAGTGTCTATCATTGCTAAAATAACCTGACTTAGCTGCGTTCGACACCCACTATATGGTTTCCTGATCCACAAATGTTCCTATCTTAGGTGACGCAGGTACCCAGGCTCCACAACTGACATCCGATTACATGGAGCTCCGACCCACTCAAGCACAGCTGACATCTAACACTTCGGAGTATCGCTCACTAACAAGGAACCGAAGGAACGATACTGAATCCAAACAGGCATACACCAATGTTGACTTTCATCAGTTACCAGAAGTGAACGAAAACGAAATCTACGAAGATATTAATACATAACTTTGTGTTATAAATTAAGGCCCCGTCCACACTAATCCGTTTTCAAACGAAAACGGAGCTGTTTTGCTCCGTTTTCAAAAAGATTTGCGTCCACACTTATCGTTGTCGTATCGTTTTCGCCCGTCCACATTACAACGCCGTATTGTTTTGAAAACGCTTTGATACCCTAAGTGCGCATGCTCAAATGAACTCTACGCATGCGCATTTTCAATATATCGGCCCGCGAAATTGGCGCCATTCTTGATTCTTTGTTGTTGAGTGTTGTTTTGGTTTAGAATTCTTCGATATTTTCCTTCTAAACGATGCCAAGAACAGCTGAAAAGCAACCAAAACCTAAAACAGACTGTTTCACATGGACTGATGATGAAGTCGAGCTACTTCTGAAAGTCACAAACGAATACAAAGTGCAGAAAAGCACCGAGAGTGTAGACTGGGAGTCAATCCAGTCAAAGTATGGCGACATCTTGGATATGTTTCACGGTCGAGTGGTCTGGCTATTTTGATGACGTAACCGTTTTCAGATAGCATCGTTTTCTCCGTCCACACCAGAAAACAGCGTTTTCAAAAAGCATCGTTTTCAAATCGCTCCACTCTGGAGAGCGTTTTCGAATCGCTACGTTTTCAGTGATCGTTTTCGGCGTTGTAGTGTGGACGATAGCCGTATCCGGAGCAAAACAGCTCCGTTTTCGTTTGAAAACGGACTAGTGTGGACGGGGCCTAAGTGACAATTGTTACTCGTTCGCATTCCAGTGAGGTTGCACGGAAATGGCCTTTATCGTTGTTTTCCGTTGTTTCTTTGTTACTTCACTCTAAAAACAAACTCGTTACACCCCTTAGTTGAATCATTGGGAGGATTGGTTAGTTGTATTAGATTAAGGCGACAGTGAAGGAATGGAACTCTCGCCAAACCCGGCAATAATGTAAGTTCCTTTTACTTAATATGTTTCGTTTCGTCATTTTCCTTTTTCTTATGTTGTAAATAAATCCAATCATCCATGAGCTTGAAGTTGCTATATCAACTCATATGAAGTCACTGACACTTCGCCTCAGGCTATAAAGCACTTGAAAATCCCAACTTTTTTTCTGCCCAATTTATAAAGTCGCCGCCTTGGCTCGAAGCCAAGGCACGACTCAATGATTAGACTAGCATGATATATATGGGAAAGGCGGAATGTCACTGAGTCGAATTGTGTCACGTGCACTGACGAATCCCAATAAAGACGAAACAGCTGTCCCCCGGGAAGGGTACTCCCCCCAAATACCTGTACGGGTATGTGTCGCCCAACGGGGTCGTGATTTGGGGCTACTGATCTAGAACAGGGTATCTATTTTATAGACGTTTCCTAGAACGGGGTGTATTGTTTGGAACGCACAAAAGCTTCAAATTATCAGCAGCCATTCTTTTTTCTAGAACGAGTATTAAACATTGACCTATTTCGAGAACGGGTTATCATTTTGAGTGCAAATTCTTTCTAAAACGGCCGGGGTTCAAATTTGGAGACCCGGCGGCACATACCCACCCAAAACATACCCGAGTACCCAACCCGGAGCTGTCCACGTCTGCTTACTAGTTTCGAACGCTAATCGTGTCAAGTCTTGCAAACCTTAGTGCTGTGATCTCAAAATAGTGCAGTACCCCTTGGGGTTAAAATTTGTTAAAAATAAAAAAAAACTTAAAACTAAATGCAAGGCTGATTGGACAGCTATAAAGGGTATTTTACTTACCAATATTTCGGTTAGCCAAAACTAACTTATAGGGGCGCAGTAACATGGAACAGTCTGTCAGCGGAGGCTAAGCAGGCCACTACTTTAAATAGTTTTTATTCCGCTATTGTATATTAGTATTTTCTTAAATTAGTTTAGCACTTATTATAGGATTTTTGTAATTTTTAAGTCTTAACTTTTTGTACTAGGTTTAATGCACACGGCTCTTTAGAAGACCACTCTTTAGTGATACGGAATCCGTAGATAAATAAAGTTATTATTATTATTATTATTATTATTATTATATCAGGGGCTGCAAAGAGCTAAGTAAAAATGGAATAAAACGGTTACAAGATATAAAATGATTCAAATAAAAAGATTAAATACGATTAGTTAACAAAAATAGACAGCAGAAACGTTTACAAAGGCTAATATAAAAATAGTAATAGATTAAATTCATCCCATAGCGTTCAAGAGTCTTGCCCTTGGAAATTAAAAATGCTTATCTCTGGCCTTACGAATGGCGTCTCTGTTTGAGTTAATGAGTTGAAGGGGAATGAGGTCTATGTCGTTGATTAGACATGGACAGTTTAGATATATTTTGTGGCGTGAATTTATAAAATACTATAAGAAGCAAGGGCTGACAACTGCGTAGAAACAGTAACGCAACAATGGCATGATTGAGACCAAACCGAAAGTTTAAATGCAACTGTGGATAGCTATTTCGCCGTTATTGCGGCTCATCAGCACAGTGTAGCAACAAGTTCCAGTGATTAACCTGACTGAGTTGGCACTGTTGCATTTAAACTTTCGGTTTGGCCTCAATCATGCCATTTCTACGCAGTTGTCAGCCCATGCTTCTTATAGTATTTTGTTTATTTTTGGCTGATCAGATCTCTTACAGATCCTGCGTTTACTAGCAGCATTTTCGTTCACGGTCCCTTGCTTTCTCGTTTCGTTTTAATTTATAAAACCCTGCAAATAAATTACCTTTATTTTATTTTACGGTAATGTTATATGTTTATTTTCAGGGCCAAAATGAATAACATTTCCTTGATGTCGGCTACCTGTGTAAACATTGTCATTATTACTAATACATAACACCGTAGTCAATTGAAACTAGTTTTAATCTCTTGTTGACGTTGCTGTGACACCGGTGTGGCATTTCTTAGCGGAAATTAAAAATAAGATGAGTGTCACGCTTTCCCTGAAAAGGTCAGAGGATGTGTATGTGGTATCATATTGTATCTAACGCGACGTCCTTGTCGAGACAAACTCAGTTAAGGGAACGTCCTTTAAAGTATCCCTTAATTTGTTGAAAAAGTCTCATCTCTGATATAACTAATGGCCTGCAAAAATAGCGCTATCATCCTGGTGATGACATAACTGATGGCCTGCAAAAATAGCGTTATCATCCTGGTGATAATACTAGTGGTAACCTTCGGTTAAAAAGTGCGGGCGAGTAATGGTTGTAATAACAGTTTTGTGTTATTTTTGATAAATAAACTGGCTGTATGCTTGAATGAAGCAGATTACGGCTTCGCTGATCATTTCGAGGATACAGAATGCATCGAAGTGCACCAATTGCCGATGGAAAGATGTTCGTCTGTGGAAAGTGAAACTCAAAATATCTGTATGATTTCAACATGAAAGCACTCCAGCGAACCAATTTTATGAACCGAAACATGGCGATGCTTTGCAAATACACCTCCAAAATGTATACATGACCTTGTAATTGCTATAAAGATTGACTTACCAATGAAACTTGCAGTTGGACCCACAACAGCCACCTACCGCACATTCACCAGTCGCGATCACTCACGTGGAAGAACGTGGAAAGGATTTCCAACAGGTTTTACTGGTTCTGGACATCCGGGATATCTTATCACGCGGCTAGCGCATGAATCCTAATCACGTGGACCAATGACGTGATTGCATTCCATACATACCAGTTGGAAGACGAAAAATCCGGCCAACAGAAAAGCCTACGTACGTGCGGCGCACGCGCGGGATGTAAGTCCGCTGCTCGAAACGAAGATTAGTCTGCGGGTTCCTCCTTGTCGCCCGCAATAACTGATGGCCTGTAAAAATAAATAGCGCTATCATCCTGGTGATGACATAACTGATGGCCTGTAAAAAAGCGCTATCATCCTGGTGGTGACATAACTGATTTTTTTTTTTTAATTTACATTTTTAAAGTTTACATTCCAGCAAATGATATACAAAGTAACAGTTGAAACTATTATTACAGCATAAACTTAAACACATAACTTAAGGCGGGAGTTAACCGAAATTTGAATGAAATTTGATAACGTTTTAAGAAGGGATAGGAGTAAGAAAATGATTTTTGGAACACCAACAGACAGTCGATACCCACGCAAGAGCACCCCAGGTTGCTAGTGGACTAACTTGGTATCCGTCTATTAATTATTAAATACAAATTCTATTTTTAAAACTTCACTAAATCTTCAACATTTCTTATTTCTCTAAATTTTACCAATCCTTTGAGAAAAACTATTTCCTCCCAAACATACCCAAAAATCCCCCAAAAATTTACAAAACACCCCATAACATAGGTTTATGTTTTAAGCATAGAGATTTTAGATTGCTTGAAACGTGAACGAGATATTTCCATTAAAGCCATGTCAAGTGGCGGAAAAGTGGCGTTTAGGTTAAGTCCCGCCTTAATAACTAAAATAATCACTAAACACTTTTTACTCTACGGTCAATAAAAAACACAGAACAAAAGAACACAAAAAAAATGAATAATGTACAAAGGCTAAGGGAAATTTTTCAATAAAGGGAAAATAATGAATTTAACTTCTCTATTTTATATTTAAAGAGGACATTATTAATAAATTCCGATATAATAATTGGATTTTCATTTAACTTGCTTGAGTAGATATAGTATTTCATAAATAGAAGGGTATAACTGAACTTTCTCACGACACCTTCAGCAGCGTGTTGCTTAGATCGACCAAACAAAATTTCTTCTGACACAGGGTTAAAGTTAACATTGTTAGAGGTGTTGAACCAATTCACGACCTGGTGGACAAAACACTTAGTAAATTGGCATTCTATGAAAGTATGCTCAATCGAGTCAAGCTCTCCACAATACAAACAATAGCCATTGTCTTTGATTCTATGTCGAAATAATTCCTTTTTAGTGACAACGATTCGATGAAGAAACGTGAAATGAAACTCTCTTGACTTATTTTCTCTAGCCAATTTTGGGACAGCCTTGAAAATTTTACTCCAATTATCACTATCTTTTTGGAATAATTCATTCCATCGCTCTGTATCAGTTAAAGTCGATCTTAGTAATTTGCTTGTCAACAGCCGATAAAAATCTTTTGATTTTAATTTCATTAAATCTACCTCTGTATCCCTATCAAGTTGGAAAATTGTGGAGCATAACTTGTTCCTATTGTATTATCTGTGTTTTTCGCTTTGTTTAGTAAATGATTCGGGATAGCACTTAGCATTTGGTAATACTGAAGAAAGTTGGTTTTGCAGTTGTATTTGGCAAGAAATTCTTGGAAGGTGAGATATTGCCCAGATTCATTTAACAGATCCTTGACTGAAACAATACCTTTGCAGAACCATGTTTTGAAAAATACTGGCTTTCTGTCTATTTAAATGTCCTTATTATTGAATAGAAAAGTCTCTTTGTCATAATTAAAGTGATAAAGAGATTTAAGTTCATTAAAAAAAGAGGAGAATGTCTTTATAAAATTTTGGCAGGCTCTCAAAATATTTGGTGCTGTAATTACATCTCAAAAGAAAATTGAGACCTCCGCACCTCTCAAAAAAATAGTTTGCGACTGTTTTCCAGTTTCGTCTGGTATCTTCCAGGAGTCTAGGTATCCATGCTAACCTTAGCGCTTTAATGATTATTTCAAGATCTACCATACGAAGACCTCCGTTGTCATATTCTTGGTAGATAACGTCACGTTTGATTTTGTCTCGTTTATTCTTCCAAAGAAACTTAAAAAAAGCGATTTTTAACATATTTGCTGCAACTTCTTTGGGGACATTAGTTGAAGATGCTGAATATATCAAAGATGACAATCCCCAGGACTTCACAATTAACACCTTCCCATATAGAGTCAATCCCCTGGAGCTCCAAATATCCAATTTCGACTGCATTTTTTAAATTTTAAGGTTGAAATTAAATTGATCATTTCCTTTTTCATCATAAGATACATAAATCCCTAAGATTTTAGTTGGCTCTCGCACCCATTTCATACGTAAAGGCTTCGTTCCATTTTCAGACCATCTTCCCACCCAAATAGCTTTCGTTTTTTCAATGTTGAGTTTCAGACCTGAAAAACTGCTAAATGTCTTGATCTTGTTCAGGACCGCACTAACAGAGTCTAGATCGGCGCAAAAGAGGTTGGTGTCATCAGCGAACTGAGTTAGCTTAATCTCATTTCCAAAAATTGCATATTCCTTTGATATTAGTATCTTGACGTATGGCATTCGAAAGAATTTCTGCTGTTAGGATAAAAACTGAGGTACGGCGAAAGAGGACATCCTTGTCTTACTCCTCTTGAAGGTTTGAACCAGCTAGTCAAATATCCATTGTTTACTACTGCACTCTCAATATCCGTGTAAAACACACGAATCCATTTTAAAAAGCCTTCACCAATGTTGTTTGCCTGTAGAGCTGACAGAATACTACACCACTCAAGCGAATCGAAGGCTTTCTGAAAGTCTACTGAGATTAGGATGCCCGTACTATTCTATTTTTTTGTGTCTTCCATAATGTCATTGATCAACCTGATATTCTCACCAATGTAGCTACCCCTAATGAAGCCGGTTTGGTCCGGATGAACAAGTTTATCAAGTGTTGCTTCTAGTCTTTAGCAATTGCTTTTGAGGCGATTTTGTAATCGACATTCAATAGCGTTATTGGTCTCCAATTCTTGTGTTAAAGGCTCGTCTCCCTTGGGTAACAGAGTGATCATACCTCTACGTTGCGAGATTAAAAGTTTTCCAATATCATAGGCTGTATTTAGACTTTCTACAAGTTCATGACCCACCAGGTCGAAGAAGTGTTTATAGAATTCTGCCGTGAAACCGTCTTCACCGGGAGATTTATCATTTGGAAAGGTCTCTATTATTTTCTTGCAATCCTCAAAGGTCAAGTATCCCGCCTCCAGTTCATCCCTCTCTTGGACCGAAAGTTTGGGTATTTCGACATTCCGGATAAAATTTTCAAAACTCTCCTGTGAATTAGTTGTTTTGGAGCTGTACAGATCTTTATAATAATCTTCGATTTCTGTCAAAATTTGTGCATTATCCATAATCAATGGTCCAGTTTCTGTGTCTATTTCGGTCACAACTTTTCTGTTACAGTTCCTTTTCTCCAAGTTAAAAAAATATTTTGTTGCTTTTTCACCCTCTTCGACCCATTTACACTTTGATCTAAACATCGCAGCTTTGCCCTTCCTTTCATATATCAACTTCAGCTCATTTTTAGGCTCTTCATATTTTTCCGACTCGGAATACACATTTTACAAGTTTATGCTATTGCAAATTTTGTTATCCAAAGAGTCGAGCTGTTTTTTAATTTCCTCTTCGCATTTCTTTGTCACTTTCGCTTTATCTTTAGCAAAGGAAATTGTAGCATTTCTAATTTCCATTTTTAACATTTCCCAAAAGAGGCTCTTATCCTGGATGTAACATAACTGATGGCCTGCAAAAATAGTGCTATCGTCCTGGTGGTGGCAGTATGTGCTTTATTTCAGGTAGCTTGTTCAGGTTGGTACATATGATTAATAACAAGAGGCTCCAAGCAGCCTATACTCATGCGCATGCGTAAGAAAGTTTTAAGATATATTTTAAACAAGATAAGAAGATGTCCGACATGGAGAAGATTTATTCCTTTCATTCAGTCATCGTTCCTGCAAACCACGTTGTTTACTACTTGAATGTTTTGCAAATGAAGGCTGTACCACAATGAAGCCAGTGATTCGTCTAAGTCTTATATATACCTGAAGTGAACATTAGTTAAGTAAGTAGGGTTGTAGGAAATACTGTCGTGACACTTCTTTGACGCTGTTTTGCCGGAAGTGACAGCAGCCGGAAGTCACTAAACCGGAAATGCACAATTTAAAATATGCGTGCATAAATTTGCATGCAAAATCGTGACAAAAAATAAAAATAATAACAAGAAAAACGGAGCCGAAACCTTACCTCATGCCGCCTCGCGCATGAGTAATAACCAATTGTTGTGCTTGAATGAGAAGCACATCTAAATATAATGGTCAACACAACAATATCTAATTCCGCTTTCGTTTCTCAAAGATGGCGACTGTTTTCCTCTCTCAGTACAAAAACACTTCTGATCCAAAGCTACAAATTTGTCGAAGGCTGAAAAAGGTACATACTTCAGCCTTTGTCTTACTGAACAAGCAAAAACCAAGCGTTGGCATGATTCACTTTTATATTTAATGCATGGCGGAAGTTACGTCAATTACTCTTTGTTTTGTGGTGTTAATTTACGCAACTTCGGTTTTTCTTACATCAGGATTGTAACTTTCTGCTTCATTGACGTATTTGGAACGGCATCAGCATCAAGCTTTTCCTGAAAAGGCCAGAAGGCGGCAGGGGTAATTTGCAGAACGCCGAACGCCGAACATTGTTCTCATCCACAACAGTAAATAAAAGCTAACCAATTTGAATCAGTGCTTAACCCTAACATACTGTAGCACTGTGACTGTTGTGGGTGAGAACAATGTTCGGCGTTCGGCAAATTACCCCTGCCGGCCAGCAAGTGTGAATGTGATATTTTAAAATTCATTAATGAATAAATCATAAGGAAAATACAAAAGAAAAAAAATTAATTAGGCTTGTAATCCTAATACAGAACAGCTATGAATGCTAGTTACAACTACTAGTAGATGTATACTTAGCCTGTTCCGAGATAGTGGGGAACGCGCGAAGAAAAAAGAAAAAAAAAAAGGGAAAAAATCGCAGTTCCCCACTATCTCGGAGCCTGGAACAGACTAATGTACACTGTAAATCTTATACAACACGACCGCTCATGTTGTAAACACTACTTATATCTAGCATGACATGTTTGTAGAGCCAGAAACTTAAGCGAGCATCATTTGACCCTCGGACGTACACGCAAAATTCCACGCTAATCGTGGTACAAGGAAGCGGTGGTTACAACCCCATACCCCCCCCCCCCCCCCTCCCCACCACATTTGTCAGCGAATGTGTAGTGTATTGATTACTATAGTAACAAGGACACGTATCACTATTGCCTAATACTCAGACAAGTAAAACTACTGCATTCTACTGCATGATGTGAAAATACTGTTACTAAGTAAAAGTAGAATAATCTTTGTATCACGTTATAGATGATTGTTCAGTGAATAAAGTTCATTACATAGAAAGCAATGGAAGAGTGAGTGTCTCCTTGACTAATAGAATTAGTGGTCAATGACTACACCACAAAACGAAATGAAAGGTTGATCGTACAGTAAAGGAATATATTTTAACCGATTAATTTCGAACAGCACGCCGTTCTTCAGGATATAACCACAGGTAGCCCAAGCTCAAGTGATGTTCACTTCGGAATTTGAGAGTAAAATTCGGAACGATATTTGAATAAAACTGGCTCACCAAAACTTCTTTGTGTGTTTACTTGTGTTATGAGTGGTTTCTGGGTCGATTCGAAGCGATTCCAGCGAGTTTTATTTCCACTGTTTCTTAGGGAAGAAGAAACGGTTGAACCACAGGCAGACCACACTCTGTTTGTGTTTTGAACTTGAGACTTCACGCGACACGATCGGTTGAAATTTTAGTGGAGATTTAAAGTCCCCTTTTTACCTTCATTTTTTTTTTTTTTTTATTTAAGCTTTTTTATTTTTACAAAGACGATTACATACAAGAGAGGATTACATACAAAATTAAATCCTTACGTCCTTCACATTTACATAGCATGTAAACAGTACTGAAAATAAAAGAAAGTAACAATGTAGACTATTATCTAAATGAAATCTTTCCATTTTGTACAACAGCGATGGAAGTTATTAGCACGAACAGCAATGTATTTTTCTAATTTAATTTTGTTCCTAACCACAATGAGAAAATCCGCAAAAAGATATCTACTATTGTTGGTGGCGCAGTTAAATAAAAACTGCTTAGCGATAAGAATTAGATGATTGAGAGTCTCCGACACGTTGTCTAAGACACCGTAGATTATTTCTGTTTTTTTAAGCTCGACATGTTTTTTGCACATGGAGTTATACCAATAACTAAATTCCTGCCAAAAGGCTCTAGCTAGGGGGCAGTCAACAAAAAGGTGAAGGATAGTCTGCTTTATTGTTTGACAAAAGGGACAAGATGGAGAATTGACCTTTTTCATTTTGTATAGAAGACTATTAGTAAGCAGTATATTATGTATTAATTTGTATTGAAACATGGAGAGCTTAACTTCTTTAGTAACGTAAAACGGGAGTGAGTATACTTTTTGTCGTTCTGTTTTATTAAAACCTAAATCAATAGAGCGTATGCACATGACGTCACGGCGGCCATATTGGTGTACCAAAACAATAGAACGGCGGCCATGTTGGTGTACCAAAACAATCCTGTGGGATTTGAACGCTTTTCTTATGTTAACACTTTCTTTTGTTCCAATAAATTTGCATAGCTGCTTGCCACGTGAGTGCATACGCTCTATTAATCTTTTTTCAGCTGTTGGCGGAGGAAGCTTTTGATTGTTGGTTAGCATCTTATATATTGTTTTGCATGTCAAGGTTTCAATATCAATTGCAGGAGTTGAAGATGACTCATTAGGTCTTATTTTAAGCAAATCTTTCCACTTACGGGGAATTGCAGATAAAAGACCATAATATTGTAAAAAGTTGCACTCAACATGGAATTTCTGTTGAAAATGGGGGAAGGAGAGAAAGCAATTCTTATGCTTATCTATGAGGTCAGATAACTTCCAGATGCCTTTTTGATGCCAATTTCTAAAGTACACAGAGGATTTATCTATTTTAATATTCTTGTTATACCATATAATCTGATTTAAGACGTCATCTTTCGTTTCAGGATTTTTGCTAGTTAACTCTTGCCAGTAAATGATCACATCCTTATAAAACTTTGGTATCGAATTTTCTAGTTTTACGCCATTAATATCGTAATTGGGGTAATAAATACGCGTTCCTCCTACACTACCAAGTAGGGATGTTGGACCTTTTTACCTTCATGTTAAAATAAAGTTTCAAGGAAATGTTGATTGAGCCACGCGTGGTGTTTTTTTGCCACTCTAAGCCGCAGAAACCCTTCTCTGGCGAGTTTACTGTTATCGGCCGAAGGCCGGTACTAAAGAGAGGGAGACAAGGCAGGCAACACGCCGCCAGCGACCGCTATAGATCGCTGCTTCAAACCGGAATTGTTGCAAAATTTGAAAAAGGTTTACCTATTTTTCACCGGCCTCCGATTAACTACATATTTCTCCATGTCGTGGCCGAGTTTGGGCTCCATTCGTCAAATTTCCTCCGTGAAAAGCGAAGCTAAAGTCCTCTAGTTAAATTCCAAACTATGATCAGTAGTACTATAAGTATGTTTTACGCCTTTTTACGGCCTAGGTGCCTAGGTGCCTAGGTGCCTAGGTGATGACGTAGTTTGGTATAGGTAACTTATTAATATGTATTATCAACTGCCTATACCTTTTGTGTTAATAAATGACTAGGGATAGTGCCTAGGTAAATCATTGATATGTACATAATTACCTTCCGCGTCCTTTTCAAAACAACAGAAACAATAGACATGCCCAAACTTGCCCGCTCTATTCCAACTCACTTCAAAACAAAACACAACTGACACAGATAACTTTACAGACATAGATCAAAACAATATGCCTTGACCAGGACTCGAACTCTGCGGCCACAACGCTAGACCATCAAAGCTGTGGTCGATATTATAGCTCAATAAACTAATTAGAGGTTTCCGAAACATTCAAGTTTAGAAGCAATAAAATTGCACAGTATAAAAAACCGCTTTTTACTTTACTAAGATCCGCAACATTCTTATAACCGCTTCATCGCTAGACTCTATATCGATTTTCAGTTTCCCAGCCATCACCCACTTTAAGTTTAAATTTCTTTTCCGGTAGCTTCAATGTTCAAACGTTTAATTATGCGAACTTTCACTGAACTAAATTTGCATGAAAAATTATCACCTCGGAAAAAATAAACAAAGCAACCAATTACATGCGTTACTAAAACAATAAAACCACACTTTATTAAGTTCAAACTATATTTATTGATAACAAACAATTTCATAATTATACAGACAATTTAAAAGCTTAGTTGGAAATTAAGGAACAGACAGAGTCGATTTATTCTTTTTCATCGGGTTTATACAAAGTACTCTTTGATTCCCTTGGTTTTCTGTATCTCACCGCACTGCAATCATCGCAACGAGCAAGGGTCTCTTTCACGAGTTTAGTTTTGTCCAAAGGAATCTTGTGCTCGCATATGGGGCAAATCTTTTTATTATCATGCCAAAAGCATTTGGGACATTTCACGACTCCGGTTACATACACATTTGAACTCTCGCAATGATGACATGGGATTTGACTTTTTGCCTGAATTATTTCCCCGCTTTCAGAAGCGCTTTCCTCTTCTTCGTTGTCGGTTGAATTTCCTGCATCCTCTTCATCAATTTGAATTTCTTGGTCGCTCTCTTCAGACCCATCGGCCGGACTGTTCTCAGAAGCGCTTTCCTCTCCTTCGCTGTCGGTTGAATCTCCTTCATATGTCTCGTTGTCGGATTCTTTTTGTTCTTGACAGATCTTTTCTTTCTCTAAAAGATCGCTTAACAGTTTTTTATTCTTGATTAAACGCTTATCAATTCCCAACTCTGCGAGTCCATCTAAAAAGGTTTTAAGCGCACGGGGTCGGGCTACATCATCGTTATGGGGAAGTAGCACATACTCAACCAGCTCTGCGATGTTTGTCACGGGTATTATGCGCTGATTTCGGAGTAATTGGCCTCTAGGTGCCCAAAACAGGATATCTTTGGAAGCGGCCATGCTATGCAACAAATCAGAAGCACGTTCTTTTGACACCGCTTTGGAAAGATTGCCCAAAACATCTTTAATTCTTGGCTCCTCGTTGTCTTCCTCGTCATCGTTGTCCTCATCGGAGGTTATAGTGTCTTCCATACCGCTCTCAATTTCTTCTTCATCCCAGTCTACTTTTCTCTTCATATCGATCCGTACTCGTTAAAGACAAGCTTCAAATGATCAGTGCAATGATGTAAAGTTTCTTTTATAGCATCAAAACGCCCAAGCTTGAAACAACGGGGGCCAATAAGTCTTGTATAAAGCCACCACCCTCTTGTACAAGTATTTGCTTCTTTGTCTTGTAGGGAACGTCTTGATCGGCCAGATTGATAAGAGCATCCTTGTATCGGAGCAAAACACGCTTATTTGTTTCAGGACAGGGAATGTTTTCCTTAAGAACATTATAAAGAATATGTAACAAGGCGTGAACCTGTTGTGGAGAAGCTGTCCTTAAGAGAAATTGGCGCTGATGATCGGGACCATTAGCTAAGAGCTGTAGAAAACCCCGGTTGTTCTTCACTACTTGAGACATAACTGTCGAATGAGCTAAGAATAGTGAGTTGTTGTCTTTTATTGTGGAATAGAAGGGAAAAAACAATAGAGTTGTGGTGGTGGTGGTGAAAACAATAGAATTGAGGAGGAGGAGGAGGAGGAGGAGGAGGAGGAGGAGGAGGAGGAGGAAGGACGCGAAAACAATAGAATTGAGGAGGAGGAGGAGGAGGAGAAAACAATAGAATTAAGGAGGAGGAGGAGGGGGAGGTGAAAACAATAGGATTGAGGAGGAGGAGGAGGAGGTGAAAACAATAGAATTGAGGAGGAGGAGGAGGAGCTAGCCTATATAAGCGAGCAACATTCGTCTCTTTCTCAGTTCACATTGAGCTTTCATTGAGTTGACATGAATTTGTCCTGTCCCGTTTGTGAGAAGACATTTAGCAGGAAAGATAATATGCAAAGACATATGACCAACAAACACACCAGTCCTACTTTCACTCCATTTACTGCAATACCGATTTCTACACAAAAGTGTCAGCGGTTTCACTTCGAGCACCCTTTTACTTGTATGGTTGCAGGGATGACCGGTTCGGGGAAAACGTTTTGGGTTCAATCACTGTTACAACAGGCCTCAGACGTGATAAATCCACCACCCGAGAGGATTGTCTGGTGTTATTCCCAATGGCAGCCCGCGTACATTCAAATGCTAGTCACAATACCACAAATTGAATTTGTCAAGGGTATTCCTTCTGCGTTGGAACACGATTCCTATTTCGATGTCAACAAACGGAACTTAATCGTCTTTGACGATCAAATGATTGACGCCGGCAAAGACAAGCGAATAGTAAACCTTTTTACACGAGGTTCTCATCACCGCAACCTGAGTGTCATTTATATCGTACAGAATTTATTTCATCAGGGGAAGGAAAGCCGAAGTATCAGTTTAAACAGTCACTACTTGGTCCTTTTCAAGAACCCCAGAGACAAACTTCAAATTTTGACTCTAGCTAAGCAAATGTATCCTGGGCAAACGGCTTTCTTTATAAACCAGTACGAAGAGGCTGTACGAAGACCCTATGGTTATCTCCTGGTGGATTTAAAAACAACCACACAAGATAATTGTAGACTGCGAACGAATGTACTTCCTGGTGAAGAACAATTTAATCAAACAGGGGTTCAAGACAATATTTCTCAGGAGCTACTAAAGTATCTCAGACTACAGAACCTTTCGACGTCTCCAGTTGTCTCAGCTATGCAGGGACTACAGGACAGAATGGACAGCCTTCTCTCTCGTACAGACCTTGGGGAATATGACAAAGCCAAACAGTACCTTGAGCTTCAAAACAGATATCTGACGTTTAAACATCAATTGAATGGAAGACGTCAACAGTCTGATGAAATGAAAAGAAGTTTTGCAAGTCATCCGGAAGATAATTTACCCACCATTATGCAAGAACCTACAGCAGTGACAGCGGTGACAACCTCTACACCCTTAAATCCATTTATCGCGACACCCTCTCCAGCGCCCACTATACAAGAAACTTCCGCAGTAACGCCACTACCTTTAAATGCAGCCGTCTTGACCCCTCCCCCCACAGTACAAACACCCTCGCCGGCGCCGAAGCGCAAACGACCTCGAATCCAATTGATAAATTACTTAGACGATGGTGACGATAAACCTAAAAGGCGATCCCGGAGTTATAGATTTAGAGCTGAACCTTACAAGTATTCTAAGAATCAAGAAGATTAATTTCACCCGAAACGATGATTGCAGTGCGGTGAGATACAGAAAACCAAGGGAATCAAAGAGTACTTTGTATAAACCCGATGAAAAAGAATAAATCGACTCTGTCTGTTCCTTAATTTCCAACTAAGCTTTTAAATTGTCTGTATAATTATGAAATTGTTTGTTATCAATAAATATAGTTTGAACTTAATAAAGTGTGGTTTTATTGTTTTAGTAACGCATGTAATTGGTTGCTTTGTTTATTTTTTCCGAGGTGATAATTTTTCATGCAAATTTAGTTCAGTGAAAGTTCGCATAATTAAACGTTTGAACATTGAAGCTACCGGAAAAGAAATTTAAACTTAAAGTGGGTGATGGCTGGGAAACTGAAAATCGATATAGAGTCTAGCGATGAAGCGGTTATAAGAATGTTGCGGATCTTAGTAAAGTAAAAAGCGGTTTTTTATACTGTGCAATTTTATTGCTTCTAAACTTGAATGTTTCGGAAACCTCTAATTAGTTTATTGAGCTATAATATCGACCACAGCTTTGATGGTCTAGCGTTGTGGCCGCAGAGTTCGAGTCCTGGTCAAGGCATATTGTTTTGATCTATGTCTGTAAAGTTATCTGTGTCAGTTGTGTTTTGTTTTGAAGTGAGTTGGAATAGAGCGGGCAAGTTTGGGCATGTCTATTGTTTCTGTTGTTTTGAAAAGGACGCGGAAGGTAATTATGTACATATCAATGATTTACCTAGGCACTATCCCTAGTCATTTATTAACACAAAAGGTATAGGCAGTTGATAATACATATTAATAAGTTACCTATACCAAACTACGTCATCACCTAGGCACCTAGGCACCTAGGCACCTAGGCCGTAAAAAGGCGTAAAACATACTTATAGTACTACTATGATCTGTAGTGAACTCAGCGACCAAAGGAATTCTAAACATGCGGTTCATTTTAAATCACAAGAATTTGGTTTTATCGACTGAGTCGATAAGGTAAGTTAGCCACCGTAAAAAGATTCGAGAAAGCCGACGTTTCGAGCGCTAGCCCTTCGTCGGAGCGAATCAAGGGATTGTGGGTAGTGTGTGGTTTTATATAGTAGGAGGAGCTCCGCCATTGGTGGAAATTTTGTGACGTGAAAAACAAATGTAAATTAGTTGAATGAAAAGCGTTCGTTAATTCTTTGGGGTTTGAGAGTGCCGATTCGAAAGATGATTTTTTGTTCTAAGTTTTTACGGCTTTCTGTGTTGCCCTGGTGTAGGGAAACGCCACAGATTGTCATGTGTTGCTTAGAATGGTTAGCAAGATTGAAATGACGTACGCGACGCGCGACTGGTTTGGATGCGTCTTTGTCATTTTTTTCAACGTCTCGGAGATGTTCTCGAAAACGGTCGCCCAGTCTCCTCCCTGTTTCGCCAATGTATATCTTTTTGCAAAAAGCACATGTTATGCAGTAGATAACATTTACGGAGGTGCATGTAAAACGATCAGTGATTTTAATAGATCGTTTAGGTCCCGTTATTTTGTTGGCGTTGTGAATGAAAGGACAAGTGTTGCATCGTGTGCGTGCGCATTTAAAAGTTCCCGGTTCATCGTCAGATTTCAGTGTACTCGTAACTAGAAAGTTGCCTATATTTTTGTCACGTTTGAATGAAATTAGTGGGGGTTGTGAAAAAATTCTGCCAGTTTCGGGGTCGTTTTGGAGCAATTTGAAATTTTTTAAAATGATGCTTTTGACTGTGTGATTGTGTGGGTGGAAAGTGAGGGTGAATGGAATTCTCTCGTTCTCTTCCTTCTGTGATGTTTGTAGTGCTGATTGTCTGTCGATCTGTTGTGCACGTTGTTGGCCCGTTTTAACAACAGAGTCAGGGTACCCACGTTTCTTGAAAAACTGGCACATTTCTTCCGATTTGCTGGAAAAATCGGACTCATCACTACAAAGACGTCGAAGTCTGAGAAATTGAGAATACGGAATGGCGTTTTTAACGTGTGATGGGTGTGAGGATGAATGTAACAGATAACTGTGGGAATCTGTAGGTTTGTAGTGCACACTTGTGGATAAACTGTTGCCGTTGATCGAAATATTGATGTCAAGAAAAGCGACAGAGGTTTCAGAAATTTCCCAGGTGTATTTTAGAGCCGGATGAAAAGTATTGACAGAAGTTATGAACTGATTAAGTTCTTCTTTACTGGAAGAGGTAGCGCAAATGCAGTCATCGATGTAGCGGCCGTAGGTAAATAATTCACTCTTGGGAGGAACACTTGACCCATGTGTACAAAGGTACATTCAGGAGTGGGTCCCCTTGGGAGGAAAACTGTATTTACCCACAAATGATCCAAGCCTAGCCGAGCTCAAGCCCCACCTGTCCTTACAGACCAGCCGAACTCAAGCCCCACCTGCCCATCACATTTGCCCCTGGGATTTGGACCCTCTGGGAGGAACACTTTATTTACCTACAAATGATCCAAGCCTAGCCGAGCTCAAGCCCCACCTGTCCTTACAGACCAGCCGAACTCAAGCCCCACCTGCCCATCACATTTGCCCCTGGGATTTGGACCCCTTGGGAGGAACACTTTATTTACCCAGAAATGATCCAAACCTAGCCAAGCTCAAGCCCCACCTGTCCTTACAGACCAGCCGAACTCAAGCCCCACCTGCCCATCACATTTGCCCCTGGGATTTGGACCCCTTGGGGGGAAAACTGTATATACCCACAAATGATCCAAGCCTAGCCAAGCTCAAGCCCCACCTGTCCTTACAGACCAGCCGAACTCAAGCCCCACCTGCCCATCACATTTGCCTCTGGGATTTGGACCCCTTGGGGGGAAAACTGTATATACTCACAAATGATCCAAGCCTAGCCGAGCTCAAGCCCCACCTGTCCTTACAGACCAGCCGAACTCAAGCCCCACCTGCCCATCACATTTGCCCCTGGGATTTGGACCCCTTGGGAGGAACACTTTATTTACCCACAAATGATCCAAGCCTAGCCGAGCTCAAGCCCCACCTGTCCTTACAGACCAGCCGAACTCAAGCCCCACCTGCCCATCACATTTGCCCCAGGATTTGGACCCCTTGGGAGGAACACTATTTACCCACAAATGATCCAAGCCTAGCCGAGCTCAAGCCCCACCTGTCCTTACAGACCAGCCGAACTCAAGCCCCACCTGCCCATCACATTTGCCCCTGGGATTTGGACCCCTTGGGGGGAAAACTGTATATACTCACAAATGATCCAAGCCTAGCCGAGCTCAAGCCCCACCTGTCCTTACAGACCAGCCGAACTCAAGCCCCACCTGCCCATCACATTTGCCCCTGGGATTTGGACCCCTTGGGAGGAAAACTTTATTTACCCACAAATGATCCAAGCCTAGCCGAGCTCAAGCCCCACCTGTCCTTACAGACCAGGCGAACTCAAGCCCCACCTGCCCATCACATTTGCCCCTGGGATTTGGACCCCTTGGGGGGAAAACTGTATTTACCCACAAATGACCCAAGCCTAGCCGAGCTCAAGCCCCACCTGTCCTTACAGACCAGCCGAACTCAAGCCCCATCTGCCCATCACATTTGCCCCTGGGATTTGGACCCCTTGGGAGGAAAACTTTATTTACCCACAAATGATCCAAGCCTAGCCGAGCTCAAGCCCCACCTGTCCTTACAGACCAGGCGAACTCAAGCCCCACCTGCCCATCACATTTGCCCCTGGGATTTGGACCCCTTGGGGGGAAAACTGTATTTACCCACAAATGACCCAAGCCTAGCCGAGCTCAAGCCCCACCTGTCCTTACAGACCAGCCGAACTCAAGCCCCATCTGCCCATCACATTTGCCCCTGGGATTTGGACCCCTTGGGAGGAAAACTGTATATATCCACAAATGATCCAAGCCTAGCCGAACTCAAGCCCCACCTGCCCATCACATTTGCCCCTGGGATTTGGACCCCTTGAGGGGAAAACTGTATTTACCCACAAATGATCCAAGCCTAGCTGAGCTCAAGCCCCACCTGTCCATCGCATTTGCCCTTGGGAGTTTGACCTCGTGATGAAAACTATAGTCACCCACAAATGACCCTAATCTGAAGTCAAACCCCTCCTGCCTTTGCAGACTAGCCGAGGTTAGGTCCCACCCATCACATTAATTTTGCACCTGGGAGTTGGTTCCCTTGGGATGAAAACAATATTTACCCACAAATGTTCCAAGCATTAGACGAGCTCAAGACCCACCTGCCTTTGCAGACTAGCAGAGCTCAAGTCCCACTTGCCCATCACATTTGCACCTGGGAGTTATTATTATAAGGGGCTTTCAGGAAAAATATACATTAACCTAAAATTGATCCAGTGGAACACAAGTTTAACCTGTCAATTACATAAACTTTGAGAGTGGGACCCTTTAGCCTGCAAATACAGCCGTTTCTCATCGCTCCAGGCAGCTAGGGGCATTCGCGCGAGAGAGCGTCTGCGATTTACTTTGAGAAATTCCATACTGATGATGTAAATCATCTGTCCCTAATCTCCTATAATTATAATTATGCAGTGAAACCAAATGAAATGAACGGTGTTTTTACAGTTTAGCCCTGATCAGCATGTCTTTTAAAGATCTACCCCTTTCATATTAAATAAGGGATGATTCTTTATAGACCTGTCTAAGCAAAACGTTGTGATTCATTTGTCCACAAGGATGTAGGCACACAGGGTTGTATTGTGTTACAAAGGATAACATTTCCTTGCGCGCTTTCATTTTTTAGTGCATTGGATTTTTATTTCTGTTTCTATCATTGCTGTTAAAATATTAGCAAAAGAAACCGCCATTTTTGTTGCCGGCCAGTGCGGTGCCATGAGTCTGAAGGTAGTCTTTCTGCTGAAAGCAGACTGATGATGATCATTCATCCACACGTGCACGAGTGGCGCTGTTTGAAATATCAGTGACTTGCCATATCTGACATGCTTGTAATGTCAAAACATTAAACATAGGACAAATAGATTGAACACAGAGTGGAACATTATATAAACGACAGACAAGTTTAATCCTCACAACTGGCGATTGAGTCACAGCACAGCATAATTTAAAGCATAATTATGTAAAATTATCAAGTTGACCAGTCAGCGCTCCTGTCTTGATGCGGGACAGATTTACATCACCAGCATGGACTTACTCAATCGTAAATCCCTAGCGGTCGGGAGCAATGAGAGGCGGCTGTATTTGCAGGCTAGGGACCCTTGGGAGAAGAAACCATACCCTTAATTGATTCAAACCCTCAACCAGTTGATCATTAACCCTGAGAGTAGGATGCCTTGTTGGGAGAAAAAAATACATCAACCAATAATTGGCATTTTTATCATACATGTACATGTAATTCAGTGCACACCCTAAATTACAGATATCAATTTCTAATTATTTAGAAATAGAAGCTAGTTCATTGTGAATCTCTGTTCCACATACAGGTAAAATTGAAAAGAACAATGAATGATAAAAGTAATTTTAACTTACAGTAGAATTGAACACTTTGTATGCTTCTTGTGAGGTCTGTAAATTCAACAGCAGTATGATTATATGCTTTTAAATTTTCTTGTTCACCTTCAGATATGGTATTCATGAATAGAACCAAATTTATGCCCTTGACAGAAGTTTATTTCCAATTGACATACACATTAGTCATGTATATTATACATGTACATCAACATTATAAATGTAAATATATATCAATGAATTGAATTACTCACTAATTCTGATGTAAATACCATCTCACTTCTTGCAATTATTGCAGTGTCCTTGTGTAATACCGTATGTCATTACTCAGTGGTCGACACAGAGAGAAGAAAAGGGGGAGCTCTGCAAGGCTACATGTACCAAGCCATTCATAAACCTCCTATGAACAATACAATATCCATTCAAAATATGAGTGCCACATAAACACACATAAGATACAGTAGATAATTCAAAATCAGTACAATCAATAGCATTTGTAAACTTTCTCCAACCACTCCCAATACATGATGATACCAGTGATGAAGGCAAATGAAAACTGACCAAGAACAATTTAGTAGTAGAAGAAGAAGTCTTAAATTTTTGCCCTAGTATGCAGTCACTTAAGATGTGGATCTAGTTGTTTTGCAAGTCAAGCCAGCTGTTTTAAATTAATTTTTGGGAGGTGGATTGTAACTGCTTGAACCTTTCTTGCAGGCAGTCAATTGATACAAAGTACAAATTATTGCTTAGCCTAAATTCTTCAGAATAACCTTCACTGACAACCCATTCACTAGTGCAAAAAAAAAAAAAAAAAAAAAAAAAAAAAAAAAAATATATATATATATATATATATATATATATATATATATATATATAATGCCATCTAGCCTTCTAGGCTATAAAGATGAGAAAGTTGTGAGTAGACAATGCGTCAATTACAATTTGGTCAGAATCCAGGTATGGATCAAGAAAAAACCTAAAATTATTACACTTCTTACAAGATGTGTACAGTATCACACTCAGGAGTAGGTCCCCTTGGGAGGAAAACTATTTTCTGTTTCCTTGGCATGGACTCTTTGCTGTCTTTTATTGCACAAGGGCAGTATCATTCTCTGCACTTGAAACTTGCTTTATTCTTTTTTAACTCTCAAGCTCTTTTGGCAGGGAGAGAGACTGGTAAGAATGGACTTCTTATCTACTGTTTTAATGACCAAAACAAGGAGAATTATTTTCACTTACCATAAATTATTTTAAACCAATACCAAACTATCAGCTTGGGGATAGTCACTGAAAGGTTAGTGGGGTCATGTGACATTTAAGCAGAGTGTGGTGGGTATCCATGGGAACCATGTGATTACCAACCACCTAGCACCTTCACACTGATAATATTAGTGGAAATAAAGGAATACATACAGCTGTACCAATACTCACCTAAAGGGCAGGAGGGATTGGGGGGAGGGGAGAGGCAAGCATGGAACAGGATACTGATAATAACTAGTGGAAAGCAAGACAAAAGGCAACTATCCTGGAATAAACACAAGAGCTGTAAAACACCCTGCTAATTTACATAGCCAAACCACAAGGACCACTGAGCACTATTGTCTCAAGTTTAACCTTTGCCTTAATTGCTGGTACATTTAGCCACATAAAACAAACAACATTCCTTGTTGAAGTTCTAACAAAAAAACTTTTATCCCACAGAAATTCATAACAAGTATTTTTGTTTGCACATACATGTATTCTCCAATCAATCACTTAAAAATTTTAATTAATTTTGCATTTAATAAATCATGAGAAATACAAATGTATGTAAGCATTATCTACTTGAACAGCAGATTTCAAGCATTTTTCAATGTAGTGTCATAATAATAGGTACAGTACAGTACTTACAACATTAGCTGGACTATTCAGAAAGTAAAGAATTTCAGTACTACATCTTGCAGACCTTTGGGTTGCAGCAGGCACCAAGACAGTGGCTCAGCAATGGTCGTTTAACTAAGAGAAAAATATATTTCCAACTTCTATGACTTTATTTATGACTTAAATAGTCGGAAACGTTTTTTTTTTTTTAACTTTTTTTAGCCTTGTAGCCTTGTAAATAGTATTTTAAATCTTAAAGGGAAGGTTTTAAGGTTCAACACATGTGCGCAGATTAAAATGCTTTATTTGCTTTCTTACCAATGTGATACATAGGTTGTTCTGGCCACTTAAAGGGGCTATGTTGCAAGGTTTCACCTAACTATAGTAACTTTAATTCACACTTTTATCTGTAAAAACTCTTTTGTTCACTGAGAGAAACAGGACTCGAAATGGAACCAGTGGTTACGTACACAAGAGCTATTGCTTGTTTTGATTTAAGCTCTTTTCTCGAGCAAAACAAAATCAGAAAAATGTTAGGTTTGTCTGTGGCGGTAAAGTACAAAGCGAAGACTCTGGTACCATGTTAATATGCAGAAATGTACTATATTTAGCCAACACAGAAGAAGAACCTTCGTCCATGACATTCCATGGTCAACTGATTTCTATCGCTGCCTGTACATATTGAGATATTTAGCCGTACGATTTCAGAATCGGAAAAATAACCGGGCCAAAATCAAGACAAATAGATTATTAACATAATTATGTGAAAAGTCCGAGACCATTTGGTGAACACAGCACTGCAGGATTGAATGGATTCGACGATTATGGCGTAAACTTGAAAAACGGCCACCGGACATTTTTAAAGATTGTAGCTTGCGTGACACCTCGCAGCATAGCCCCTTTAAAGCCAGAACAACCTAGAAATTCTAGTTATTTTATTCATGTTAACACACCTAATTACCTATTAAGCTTATATTTAAATCGCCTTCTGGTAAAATATCATTACATGATTATGACTCTGTAATAGAGCCGAAATATTGCAAGTTTCAATTATCTTGTAATTTACATAAACTAAAACTACAATGATATCAATTCTCGGCCTTGCTTTCTTCATTGTCCAACGGGGAATTGAGTTAATTATTGACTTTGATTTATTAAGTTGCGTAACTTTTCGTATCATGTTCGCGTCCCCACGCGTTCAGCTTTTGCGGGATTACAGAAAAATTTATAGATCCATTGGTGCCTTTATACTGATTTGCATCTCATCGAATAACTTAAAATTATGCGATAATGTACCCAATACTGAAATCAAATCAAGCAAAAATAGGTCAAGAGCGGGTCAAGAGGTAAACTAGTGAACCACAACAAACAGACAAAGTGATCAGTCATGCATACCGCTTGAAACAAAAGCAAACCACTTTCAGTGCATAGACTAAAACACGCTTAAATCAAATGATATCTAACTGAACTTTAGTATCAATTGTAATCAAGTAGCGATTTCGCTTACCTTTTCTCGCGTTTTTGACAAAGGAACAGAAGTGAAAAGGTCGAGCATTCCACCACGTCTCTCCTAGCCGCTTAACGGCTGATTACGCCGCGGGGCGTAATGGGATACATCATCAAAGTCATCCCCAGGGCCTTGTCCGTGTTCAACGACAAGGCCCAAGGCCGCCGAAATGCTCCAAGTATCGTTTTCAGAGGTTTTTTCAAGCGATTGGCAGCCGTATATTTCTTTTTTTTTTGCAATCTATGACCGCGGTTCAAACGAAACGAAGACATTTACTTATATTTCACGTGTCAGAATAGTCCAAGATTTGTGGAGCCGACCAAAACAACTTTACTTGTTCCCAGTCCCCGTCAACCTCGTCGCTGAGACAATAAACCATTGTGATATTTTTCGGAACCATTTCGGCATTTTCGGAACCATTACGAAATTTTCGGAACCATTTCGAATCTCGAAATATTTCGAAGATTCGAAACCATTCCGAGAGATTCGGAACTATTACGAATCTTGGAACTATTCCGAAATTCGCAACCATTACGAGATTCGGAACCATTACGAATGTCGGAATTTTTTTACGAATGGCGGGCCATATATGGCCCGCCATTCGTAAAAAAATTCCGACATTCGTAATGGTTCCGAATCACGTAATGGTTGCGAATTTCGGAATAGTTCCGAGATTCGAAATGGTTCCGAAAATTTCGTAATGGTTCCGAGATTCGAAATGGTTCCGAAAATTTCGTTATGGTTCCGTTTCGGAATGGTTCCAAAACTGGTTCAAAATCATTTCGAAACTGGTTCCGAAAATGTGGTAATGGTTCGGAAAAAAGTTATCGCGATGACTTAATTTGGAGACTGGGAGCAAGTCAAGTTTCCCTTCCCTTTGGCTCGGTAAGAAAGCAAAATCTCCGATTACTTGTTGCTTTTGTTGTTTTCATCGGCTTTCGCTTACCATACGCTAATTTTAAGTTTAAGATATTTTTCTCTAAGATGCCTAGAGTTGAGCAACTCATTACTCAAGCTGAAGATTCCACTGAGTTTAACACAAGACTTATTCATACGGCTTTTGTCGAATTTCATTCAAGAGATTCTCAATATTTCGGGTTCATCACTAAGGTAAGTCCAGGGATTGGGATTGTAGTGACCCAGTAGAATGTATAATCTAAACAAATACAAAAGGTCCGGCGGAAAATGTAGTTTGGGAGAATTACAAGCCTTTTCACAGAAGGTAGTAGAAGGGAAATGGTAGTTCAAAACCAAAGCATGTTGCGAGTGGAGGTAGCATAGAACTTTCTGCAGAGGTTCAACCCTTTTTTTTTGGTGTGGAAACACAGTTTTGTTGTTTTCTCGCGTACTTTTATCTCAATGTTGGAGTTTGTGAGGCATCTATGGAACTTTTTGTTTGTACGATCTTAAGAGTTGCGAGGTTTTGTCGCCAATGTATGGAACAGAAAGCCTCTGTTCTAAGCAACACGCTTTCTTACACCATACTATTGTTATGGTCAGATAATACAATACAATGCTCTTCATAAATGTTTCAGAGTATTGGACAACCCTCTACAACACATGATTAACGACGACCAAACAACATTTTCGGGTTGTACTTTATTAAGCCTCATGCATTAACACATCTACTCTAACAGATTGAAAACTATATAAGGAATAAACAAACGAAGAATTGGATACGTATCTCTAAAAGATACTCGGCGGCCAGGAAAAACCTATAGAAAAAACCCGCACAGCAGCGGGACAAAAATCAGGAAACCTGGGTAGGAACCAAGCCCAAAACTCCGATCGACCCTTCCTACAAAGGTCAACGATAAATTGTAAATAACAATATAACATAAATAAAAGTTAAACTGTCACTGCAAAGGTTATACAAAATTCCTCTTCCCGCATAAAGATAACACGTGCAAACAATGTCTGCATTCATGAAATAGCTTACAACTCAAAATTCACTCAGAAGCAGAATAAAATCTGGTATATTTATGGATTGCCAACCAAACGAGCTTTTGAACAGGCAATGTTCAGTTTGTTCCTGCAATGACGTTATGATTTCAACTGATATGGCCACATTATATGTCTATCTTGTAAAGAATTCAGATATACGTCTGTTATGTTAATTAGTAACTAATTTACCTTTTGGTAATACTTTGATGATCCCATACATAACAACTTTTCTAGAAAAGGATTAATGTAAAAGCTTTATGCACTGTCCAACATCGTAAGCAACTTGGACAAAACTTTATTATTTTCCAGCAATTTATTTCCCACAATTTCTTCGGGTCTGGAAACTAATTTAGAGATTCCATAGTTTACCATAATTGATACAGTCAAACCTTTAACGGCCCATGTTCATCCAATCTGCTTTGCGCGCTTGTGTTTTTGTTTTGAAACGGTTCAATTGTTCAATGTAGCGTTGATTGGCTGGCACGTCGATTTTTCGATTTTCCGTCTGTGCTAAAATCAGCCCGGGTGCGCAAAGCAGATTGGGTGAACATAGGCCTTAAAGCGGGGATCTGGCCTCAGGGAATGCGTGTCCGTTTAATACAGGGTGTCCTCTTAAAACATGTTCCCATAGAAAACGTCACAGATGATTTCAAATATCATTCTAATGAACGTTTTAAGTTATCGTTCACTTAAACAGGGCGTTTCTGTTCATGATTCCTTTTATTGAAAGTGAAAAACTGATCAAATTATTATATGGCAAGATTATTTCGTACGATCAAACAAGAAAAAATAAGTCAGTCTTGACAATCAGTTTGTAGCAAGTTATTAACTTTGTAGTTTGATGACAAACGACAAATTCTCCTATTCATGGTAACGAGAATAATCCAACAAAAACTCATTCAGTCGTTTTGCCAATGTGAAAAAAGTACATACCATATGGTATGTAATATTAGAATAATGGAATTTAATTTTATTACTAATGATTACATTGCTACACGATATTTATGTGAAACTTCGACCGCAAAGTTTGGAAATGATTACGTCCTGTGCAATCACAACAACTCAATAGACTTATTACCAAGTGGAACCATATTACTTTGGTGGCCATATAAAATTGTTGCGCTAAAAATCAAAGACAATCCTCATACAAGGTTTGGTTAACTGTTCGGTGCAGTTTCTATTGCAATAGTCGCGTAGCAATGAAATCTGTGAAATCGTACACCTGTGGAATTGAAGTTAATTATTCATTTTTAAAAGTATATTATTTTGCTCCCTTGTCCCCTTCTTTTATTTCTCCTGCGTTGGGATCGCTTTCAGCTTCATATCTATTATTTGCACCAGCAGGTGTCTCCATTACCAGCATCAGCAGCCTCATCACCCTCACTGGGATCTGCAGACTCCTCCATCGTTTCATTGTTATCAATATATTCAAAATCAGCAAACATGGGAACCTATAGAGCCTGGTAAATAAAATGCAAAATATGATTAAATTGTTTTACGCAACACAACTAAACTGAACTGGCCAAATGCCACTGGAAATTAAAACCATGATGAAAATAAATACACCTTTGGTAAATTACTAACTCAACACTTGGTATACAAAGGACTCGCCATTAATGGAACCTTGATCATCCACAAAGGAACATGGTTAAGCTCGTTATCGCAACAGTCCACCACCGAAAAAAGGAAAACAAAACACTATGTATCAGTAAAACAACAAGTAACAACAAAATTTAATACTAACGTTTTAAACAAAAGAATATCAATTCATACTGATTACAGTCAAAACAGATCCACATGTGTAGCTGTAATGAGTGAAGTAGTGAATTTCATCATTGCAAATTTGATTTCATTACTTGTTTGCATAGTCTCTGCTCCAGATGACTCGATCAAAACTTATACTAAATCTTCAATGGGTTCACACACCAGGCAGATGAGAATTTGACATGTTTTGCGATATGTACATACTCTGTGTTCAAATGAAGGCATTTGCAATTCCAACTATTTTTCTATTCCTTTCTCCTTGTCATTACTCAGCTTTCCAATCCTTCCAGAATACAAGACACTGGCCAGGTATTTTTGGTATTCTAAGTAAGTTTAAAAAGCATTGAGGAAAAAGAAACAAAAACATCTGAAGAACACATTTTCGGAAGAAGAAACAAACTCAAATTTGCCGTTGATAATTACCCCTAAAGAGTTGGGGATAGCACGGTTGAAAAGGTAAATAATTCACTCTTGGGAGGACAACTTGACAAATGTGTACAAAGACACATTCAGGAGTGGGTCCCCTTGGGAGGAAAACTTTATTTACCCATAAATGATCCAAGCCTAGCCGAGCTCAAGCCCCACCTGTCCTTGCAGACCAGCCGAACTCAAGCCCCACCTGCCTATCACATTTGCCCCTGGGATTTGGACCCCTTGGGAGGAAAACTGTATATACCCACAAATGATCCAAGCCTAGCCGAACTCAAGCCCCACCTGCCCATCACATTTGCCCCTGGGATTTGGAGCCCTTGGGGGGAAAAACTATATTTACCCACAAATGATCCAAGCCTAGCCGAGCTCAAGCCCCACCTGTCCTTGCAGACCAGCCGAACTCAAGCCCCACCTGCCCATCACATTTGCCCCAGGGATTTGGAGCCCTTGGGGGGAAAAACTATATTTACCCACAAATGATCCAAGCCTAGCCGAGCTCAAGCCCCACCTGTCCTTGCAGACCAGCCGAACTCAAGCCCCACCTGCCCATCACATTTGCCCCAGGGATTTGGAGCCATTGGGGGGGTGAACTATATTTACCCACAAATGATCCAAGCCTAGCCGAGCTCAAGCCCCACCTGTCCTTGCAGACCAGCCGAACTCAAGCCCCATCTGCCCATCACATTTGCCCCTGGGATTTGGAGCCCTTGGGGGGGGGGGGTGAACTATATTTACCCACAAATGATCCAAGCCTAGCCGAGCTCAAGCCCCACCTGTCCTTGCAGACCAGCCGAACTCAAGCCCCACCTGCCCATCACATTTGCCCCTGGGATTTGGACCCCTTGGGGGGAAAACTATATTTACCCACAAATGATCCAAGCCTAGCCGAGCTCAAGCCCCACCTGTCCTTGCAGACCAGCCGAACTCAAGCCCCACCTGCCTATCACATTTGCCCCTGGGATTTGGACCCCTTGGGAGGAAAACTGTATATACCCACAAATGATCCAAGCCTAGCCGAACTCAAGCCCCACCTGCCCATCACATTTGCCCCTGGGATTTGGAGCCCTTGGGGGGAAAAACTATATTTACCCACAAATGATCCAAGCCTAGCCGAGCTCAAGCCCCACCTGTCCTTGCAGACCAGCCGAACTCAAGCCCCACCTGCCCATCACATTTGCCCCAGGGATTTGGAGCCCTTGGGGGGAAAAACTATATTTACCCACAAATGATCCAAGCCTAGCCGAGCTCAAGCCCCACCTGTCCTTGCAGACCAGCCGAACTCAAGCCCCACCTGCCCATCACATTTGCCCCAGGGATTTGGAGCCATTGGGGGGGTGAACTATATTTACCCACAAATGATCCAAGCCTAGCCGAGCTCAAGCCCCACCTGTCCTTGCAGACCAGCCGAACTCAAGCCCCACCTGCCCATCACATTTGCCCCTGGGATTTGGAGCCCTTGGGGGGGGGGGGTGAACTATATTTACCCACAAATGATCCAAGCCTAGCCGAGCTCAAGCCCCACCTGTCCTTGCAGACCAGCCGAACTCAAGCCCCACCTGCCCATCACATTTGCCCCTGGGATTTGGACCCCTTGGGGGGAAAACTATATTTACCCACAAATGATCCAAGCCTAGCCGAGCTCAAGCCCCACCTGTCCTTGCAGACCAGCCGAACTCAAGCCCCACCTGCCTATCACATTTGCCCCTGGGATTTGGACCCCTTGGGAGGAAAACTGTATATACCCACAAATGATCCAAGCCTAGCCGAACTCAAGCCCCACCTGCCCATCACATTTGCCCCTGGGATTTGGAGCCCTTGGGGGGAAAAACTATATTTACCCACAAATGATCCAAGCCTAGCCGAGCTCAAGCCCCACCTGTCCTTGCAGACCAGCCGAACTCAAGCCCCACCTGCCCATCACATTTGCCCCAGGGATTTGGAGCCCTTGGGGGGAAAAACTATATTTACCCACAAATGATCCAAGCCTAGCCGAGCTCAAGCCCCACCTGCCCATCACATTTGCCCCTGGGATTTGGAGCCCTTGGGGGGAAAAACTATATTTACCCACAAATGAACCAAGCCTAGCCGAGCTCAAGCTCCACCTGTCCTTGCAGACCAGCCGAACTCAAGCCCCACCTGCCCATCACATTTGCCCCAGGGATTTGGAGCCCTTGGGGGGAAAAACTATATTTACCCACAAATGATCCAAGCCTAGCCGAGCTCAAGCCCCACCTGTCCTTGCAGACCAGCCGAACTCAAGCCCCACCTGCCCATCACATTTGCCCCAGGGATTTGGAGCCCTTGGGGGGGTGAACTATATTTACCCACAAATGATCCAAGCCTAGCCGAGCTCAAGCCCCACCTGTCCTTGCAGACCAGCCGAACTCAAGCCCCACCTGCCCATCACATTTGCCCCAGGGATTTGGAGCCCTTGGGGGGAAAAACTATATTTACCCACAAATGATCCAAGCCTAGCCGAGCTCAAGCCCCACCTGTCCTTGCAGACCAGCCGAACTCAAGCCCCACCTGCCCATCACATTTGCCCCTGGGATTTGGAGCCCTTGGGGGGGGGGGTGAACTATATTTACCCACAAATGATCCAAGCCTAGCCGAGCTCAAGCCCCACCTGTCCTTGCAGACCAGCCGAACTCAAGCCCCACCTGCCCATCACATTTGCCCCTGGGATTTGGAGCCCTTGGGGGGGGGGGGGTGAACTATATTTACCCACAAATGATCCAAGCCTAGCCGAGCTCAAGCCCCACCTGTCCTTGCAGACCAGCCGAACTCAAGCCCCACCTGCCCATCACATTTGCCCCTGGGATTTGGAGCCCTTGGGGGGGGGGGGTGAACTATATTTACCCACAAATGATCCAAGCCTAGCCGAGCTCAAGCCCCACCTGTCCTTGCAGACCAGCCGAACTCAAGCCCCACCTGCCCATCACATTTGCCCCTGGGATTTGGAGCCCTTGGGGGGGGGGGTGAACTATATTTACCCACAAATGATCCAAGCCTAGCCGAGCTCAAGCCCCACCTGTCCTTGCAGACCAGCCGAACTCAAGCCCCACCTGCCCATCACATTTGCCCCTGGGATTT